>VYZM01005160.1:16252-78092 GCA_013398915.1 Dromas ardeola
CATTTCTGTGCTTTGCACTGTATATGCATCCATGGCAACTACTATACCTTTGTACCCCTATACCCTCCCTCCATATGTATTTCCCCTCCTGTTTCCTTTTTTGTTTTCATTTCTCTTCCTTTATGGATTCTGCATTCCTCTACTTCACATGTCTCACCTCACCCTTCTGTGTTGTGCGAGGTGCTTCTTTCCTCATCTGCTTGCATCATTATAGCAGAAGTACTGAGAACACAATAACTCTTTTTTTGTCTAAGGGGTACATCAGCATACCATGACAAGGGGAAAGATCAGTTGAAAGGAACGGCATTGCCAGCTTGTGCAGCCCAGAGTACAGTATGTTCAGTGCATACACCAATCCTCCAGATGTCTTGGCTGCCAAGCACTAACAGATTACTGTTTAGATATACAGAACTAACTGTTTGTGGATGTGTGGGTTTTTTGGTGTTTTTGTTTGTTTGTTTTGGGGTTTTTTAGGTTTGTAATTTAACTGTGTTTTCTGTGTTTCTGTAGCGCACCTCCCTATCATCAGAGCAGTTTCCATTTCAAACTTCAAATCCTTGCTCCAAGGCATGGAGACTGATGAGGTCTCTCGCAAATACAATTTTTAACAGGGACCAGCAACCATCATAGAATGTATGTTTTTTCCGTAATCTCATTCTCAGAAAGGGGTGAACTGCTTTAACTGAATCTCACTCCCAGAAATCTTTACCTTGAGGCTTTCTTTCCAGAACTAACTTGTGCCAAAGTGATAAAACTGAGTAATAGGTAGTTGAGCAGTCAGCAACCAAGGTAAAGACAGACAGTCTTTGCACAGACAAACTCTACTGGCTAGCAGAGCTACGCAAGTTGTGCAAAGTTAAGCAGTGGTATGTAATCCCTGTTAATAGGACCTTTCTAATCCACTGGCCAGACATCCTGAGGGTCTCAAACTGGGAGATGGAAACCTGCACATTCCTCTGAAGTGTGCCAGCTCTTTTAAAATTATTACAGGGTCTTTATTCAGGTCACCTTTTTCCAGCTGCCTGAGACTACTGCCATCTTCACTTACTGCAGAGGCGGTTTTTCTTTCCTCAGATGTTTTTCTTTATTTATTTTTCTTTCCAGGAATGCTTTCTTCAGCTTTATTTATCTCTTTATGTTCTGCATAGAAAGTGCTAAATTATGTAATGTCAGCTTTTCTTAATATTATTTGGGGGAAGAGAGAAAGCCTGTGTTGCAGGTTACTGGAGCTAACTGTGGCTTATAGGCTGCTTTGCCAAATGGAGACCTAACAGAGATAAACCAGCCCAAATGTGGGGTCAATTGATCCCATTCCCTTATAAAAACAATGTTTATAATTTAGGCTACTAGCACTGCCTGCAGTAAAAGTCTAAAATATGTTGCTAAAGTGGAGAAGAAACTTCTTTTATTTTTTGTTTAAATAACTAGCATCTCTGTACCCATTAATGCAGCCCATAGCTTTTGCCTCTGAGTAAGAAGTGAGGGTAAGAAAGGCAGATCCTTTAGAAAAAAGAAGGGATTGTGTCACTTAGAAATATCAATGTCTACTAGTGAAACATGAGGAGAAACAGAAAACAACAATAAAGCATATTGCAAAGGCAGAAACTCCTGAGGATCAGGAAACTTAATAAGGCCAGGTAAAATGTGGTTTTGAATTTAAAGATTGTGCCAGTTATTTAGGATGCAGGTACAGTAGCCAAGAATAAATAATCCCTTGATGAAAAATACTTCTCACCTGAAGCAAAAGTCAAAGGAAGAAAGAGTTAATTAGCAGATCGTTTAAGATCCAGTGAACATTGATTTTATCTTACTAATGTAATACATGAGTTCTGTGTTATGCACAAAACTGATGTTTACATTCCAGTTTTTACTGAAGGTAGTGGTGAAAGCTAGTTAGCCATCAGATTCCCTTCCAGTCTTCCCCACAAAATCTTGTTTCCCAAGACCTCTGAGGCATTTCTCTGTGTCATGGGTGAGAGGGGAGCCTTATCCTTTACTTGTACTTTTAATGGTTTTCTGGAAAATGTTGCCTGTTTTATGGCTGTAGGAAAGATCTTTGTGGGAGATGGGGAGGAGCAGCAGCCATCTTGGTCAGGAGGGTATCAACACAGATCTTGGTCTGTGTCTGTGTGTGGTGGGATTACATGGGGATGTGCCTTGGCACCTGAGCCCAGGGTGGTGAAGACAGTTCACTAGGATGCTGTCTCAAGTTTCAGTATCTTCAAGGCAGCCACCTAGAGCTGTGCACACATATGCACATACTCACACATGCACTCTTCCTCCTCTCCTAAGCACTCCACTGTTCTGGAGCCTTCCTTAGTGACTGTGCTTGCGTCTTTTGGCTAAGACCTTAAGATGTTTATGGACTTCAGGTCATTCAGCTTTCAGTGAATGACAGCACTGGAGTCACCCTTGGTGACAAGACCTATGGAGAAGCACTCAAAGAAGAAAGAAGGCATTTGACAACCCATGAAATCCTTGAGAGTTTGGCCTCTCCTGTCCTTCAGCCTCATATCTTGGGATTGTAGAATTGACAAGAAACTGAGGACGTGCACATTTGTGCCATATCTCCTCTAGGGCAGGCAGAGGCAATCGGGATACGTGTAGTCTCTATCCCATTAAGCCCCTAAACAAGGGTGGTCCAAGTGTGCAGGCTGACAGTGGGGCATGGGTGGGGAATATGTCTTGGAAACTTCCCAATTACTGCTGCCTTGCACTCTTATTACTAGAAGTAATCTTTGGAGCTCTGTGGATTTTTCAGTAAATACATATTCAGTGTTGAAGCAGTATGTGTTACCTTGTCAGGGTAAGCTTTCTTGACTTTTAAGTGAAAATGAGGGGAGTGTACGGTTTTCATGAAACTGTTCTTCATGAAAGAAGTCTTCATGAAAAATCTCTCCTTGATGTGCAGCAGAATGTGATTCTTTTCAATTTTCTTGTTTGATTTCTCTAAATGAGAATAAATTGGAAATCAGACAGGCATTTCTTGCCCGAGCAAGTGCTCTGAAATGACCACCTAGTTTGCATGGTTTTGGTATGATTTATTTAACTTTTAAGTTTTGGAGGAATTTACTAACCTTGACCTTGTTTATTCTCATGGGCCTTAGAAGTACAGAGGTTTATTGTCAGTGAACTAACACTTAAAGAGCGAAGTCATAGCAAGCTTTTGTTAATCTTAAAAATTGTAAAATTAATTTTTATATATTTGGAAGTATTAGTATGCTGTTGTGTTTGCTTTTAAGTTTTTAACTTGCTGTGTTTTTTCCTGTTGAGGTGAATTACAGTAATAGAGCAAAAATATCTTCAGTTTTTCTGTCAGAAATTTGACACAGTTACAGAGCTAGCATTGCATATTGTAAAGAATTATCTTTACTCACGGTCATCAGACTCCAGCTAGAAACCAGTGAATCTGTAGTGTGTTTTCCAAATTTTGCTAGCTAGGATTATGCTGAGTTGTAATTTTGCTTCTTGTGACATATGTATTGTTTCTTCTATCCAACTTACCTTGTTTAATTCTTGTTAATAACCCTATCAAAAAAGTTAAAGGGAGAAATTCAGTTTCTGTAACTTAGTATGGCAATGTGAGATTAAAAATAAGCATATGGTTTATCATTTAATTTCACTATGAGCATTTAAGAAACCTTGGAAAAGCCAAAGTCTATAAGGAGCAGAGCTTCTGGATGGCTGGGTAAATTTAATGGGTCAGGATACTACTTCTCCTTGCCTTCTTGGAATGAAGTGGATAAAGAGAGGCAGAGTAGATAAGTCTGCACTGAATTGTGCGTCGCTCGCAGCTAATATTGCCTCTGATACCTGATCTGCTTAGGTCAGGCTATATCCAAGGAACATTGCTCAACAAAGCTTTTTATAATTAGCAATAAGCAGAGGGATGGAAAGCACAGCAGTCTCAGAACCACTGGATCTTTTTCAAAAGAGCGCGTGGCAGAGTGTGAAGTGCTAATGCTCCCTTTTGATGAGTAAGAGGACATCAAACAGTGCAACCTTCATTATTTGTTTGGAGGATGCAAGGAGGCTAAAGTATCCTGTCCAGAAAAGGGTTACTGGCATCTAGCATCTTCCTATATAGATCTTGCTTTACAGTTGCTATAAAAACATAAGAATTGACTGATCTTATATAGAGACAGACACAGCCTTTTGGAACTGAAATCCTTCCTGTATGAATAAACCTGTTCTCAACTTTTATTTGAATTACTTTGCCACAAAGACTGTTTGCACCATTAACATGTACCCAGATTCTTAAAGAACCGATCCTGCCATAACAGCAGTCTCTTTCTCCTGGGTTTCTTTATGTTAAAGACAAATTTTACTGAACTATAGTGTGGTTGAGCACCCTAGGAAAAGAGTAGAGTGTTGGTCTGCCTTACATTTTACACTAATTGTCCCCAGTTTGGGATTTACTAACAGTCAATAATCTTAAATTTGTGCCTCCCCCATAGTTAGTTCTTCTGCCACCTTTCAGTTAATTAGTCACTGTCTAAAAGTTGATTTGTGAACTTGCTAAAAGTTTATTGCAGTTCAGTTTCATGTGTATTTCTCTTTCCTATGCTGCAGCACAAGTGGAGGTGTTGTCTGCTGCACTCAGAGCATCCAGTTTGGATCCTCAAGAAGAGACAATGGCGAGCGTCGGCAAGGGAACAGACTCACAGACTGAATTAACCATCAATGACCAACAAAATTTTAAACCTATACTGGGTGATATTGTGCCTTTAATTGGTGACACTGTTGAGGTAAGAAGCAAGTTTTGTACTCTTCCCCCACCCCCCACCCCCCTTAGGATTTCCAGGGCTCCAGTAATAGAGCTTGTATTTTTTGTTAATGTGATAATTGCAGCCAAATGCTTCCTACTTTTGGCTAGTGTGGCATTTGGTTTTGTTGGCTGGTATTGAAGCACTAGCTGCTAAAATAAAATTAGTTGTGTTGGGTGCCGTTGTTTTTGCCAGCTCTGTGCTTGTCCATGTAAATTCTTGAAATGGTTTCTGTTAAAATCTCTGTTGTGACTTATGACATTTTAAGATGTTTTAATGCTACTGCAGTTTATTACTGAGAAATTGCCTTCCTTAAAACAGAGCCCCACTGATAATAAGTGAATCCCCTTCTCCAGTCCCGCCCTCCCTGCCTCTCTCCCTCCCCAGTCTGGAGAAAGAGGTACTTAGTTCCCTGTGCTCCCTGTCAAAGTGTTTAATTATATCAGTTTACTGGCCTGCATAAGAGAAGTTCAGGACCTGCAATCTAGGATGTTGTGTGGACTGCTGAAAGAGAAAGTGGATTCTAGCAATCAGTAACACTTTAAATCTTTTTGCACCGCACTCCCACTACTACTCCCTTCCCGACTGTTGCATTTGACACTATTGTCTGTTCTGTACTGTATATTAGGCCAAACCCACTATGTTCACTGCATATAGTGCCACAAGCTCTGGTGGTATTAAAAGCTATAGCTATGTAGATAGCAATGGTTCCAAAATATGCTCCATGAAACTACAGCAAGTGATTTGTTGAATCATGTTGCCTAAGTGGTATTTTTGTATGAAATTTTGATAAATGTCTCTAAAAAAGTCTAGGAGTTGACATCAGTCCAGTGCAAACATTTTCAACCTTCTTTAATTAGAGCAATATTTCTAGATGACATTTAATTAACTTTTCACCTAAGCTGTTGGACTACCATTTGGCGAGTGGAGGAATGAGACATTTACTTTGATACTTCTGTTTATACACAATCATAATTTAACACTACAAATGTGGTTGATTTGTTTGTTTGCTTCAAAAAAACCAACCTGCCCGAATTCCTGATGTCAGGCTCCATAGGTTTCTTTATCGTAGGATCCGTTGTAGTCACTTTTTTCTAATGCTAACATGTAAAATGATAGTGTAAACGTATCCTCTGTCCTTCTCATTTTTGGGGGTGATGAGGGTGGTGTTTGTTCAGAGGGACTTGTCCTGCATTTTATTTCTCTACTTCTTTATCAGATTACGATGCTGACAGAAAGTTTAAGAACCTGTCACATTACTGTTATATGTTGGTTTTGCATGTTTCAATTTTACTGTTTAAAAGGATGCTCTTAATCTGTCAGTTCCTTGTTTGTTACTGGCACTGAATCAAGTCCTCATTTTACAAGTGAAAGAATATTATAGAAGTGACCTAGAATTTGGGAATCAAGCTGTGATCTGTTGAGCAAATGGACTGTTGCCCCTAGCAGTGAAGAGAGCTCTGATTTTCACAGGTGTTTTTTTTGTTGTGGTGGTGGTGGTTTTGTGTGCATGTGTTTGTTGTTTTTTGTTTGATTTTTTTTTGTGTTTTGGTTTTGTTTTTTTTTTTTTTTTTTTTTCTNTTTTTTTTTTTTACGTCTCAGCATAGCAACGTGTCAAAAGGGTTCTGGACACTTTAGAAAAATCAAGCTACAGCATTTTGTATTTGAAAGCAGCCTTCACAGTTCTGCACACGTATCACAAAGCAAAATCACACTTTGCTTGTCCTTCTGAAGATGTATTTGCTCCTGAAGGAGTTAATGCTACATATTAAAGAGAGATAAGAGAGATTCTCTATTCAAATGAAAAGAGATGTTGTAATAGAGTGAACGGATAAGATATTGCGACATAGATGATGCTTGTTTGTTGAAGACGAGGGTAGCTGTTTTATTTTTCTTTGGGAGCCACCATTTTTATTTTCTTCAGGTTGTGTGCTCTCTATAAGGTTTGATAGAGGATTGTAAGCCTCAAGAAATCCCCCAAGTCATATTCCCGGTGGATGGGTGTGGAAGTCCTCTTTTTTTTTTTTTTTTTTTTTTTTTTTTTTTTTTTTTTGTTGTTGGAGGTAGAGGGAGAAGGGAAGAAAAAGAAAGAGAAAGGAAACTGGACTAAAAATCAGCCTGTCCCTTTCTGGCACAAGAACCTCTCTTTAAGAAGAGGGTGTATGTCAGGAGGAGACCTGAACGCTGAGACTGGCCTCTTCTTTCTGTGTTTGGGCCAGCTGCCCTGTTAGGAAGCACCAGTACCACTTGTCCTGGTGCTTTGGGCTTTGTGTGCAAGCCATGGCACAGAGCAGGGGTCTGTGGAGCACAACCATGGAGCAGTTGTTCCACTGCAGCTAAAGGAAACCTCATGTAAGAGATTTGTAAGGTTATAACAAAGATTTTGCATCTCAGAGGTGGTGGTTCACAAATTTGGTACACAAGCTTTCAGGGTAAACCCTGCTGAGTTTTTATGTCCTGGCTCTCTGCAATGTTTAGTTCAGTGTGTGCATGTTACATGGAAAAAGTACAGATGGAACTTCATTTGCAGGAATAGAGATACTGCATTGACTTAAATACCAACTGATGCTGTGGTTCTTCTGTACTGAAGCTCTTCCTTTCTGGAATGTATATTTGACTTTAAAAGTCTCTGGGTAAAAATGTTCCCATCTGTGACATCCTTTGGTATATTCAGTTGTTCAACTTAGTTCAATCAATAAAGTATTATTTTTATCTTTTTTTTTTTTTTTAATTAAACTTAGCCTTTTAGAGCTGTGGTAGCAGAGATTGTGAGATGAGTATTTTCATTTTTATTGTAGCAGAATGGATGACTAGCCTCCAGTTCCATGCACCTGGGCAACTCATGGAAAGCACTATGGCTAGGTAGTGCAGGCTGCCTCATAATTTCTTGATTTGAAAGAGGTCAAAGCTGGTGACTTTCTGGTAATGCTGAAAATGATCTCTTTTTCTGGGGAAAAAAAGGCTAAAAGGGAGTGAAGAATTGACTGGCAAACTAAAATCCTGCAGAGGTGGTTTTCAGAGCCTCTGGAGATATTATAGTTGGAGTTGTACGCTGCTAGACACATTTAGTTACAGAGTCACTTGCAGATCTGTTCTTTCATTGCCTCTTTGACACCTCCTTGCTGCTGCTTGATATGTCTGACAGGTGACTTAGGCTGCTGTGCCAGCGATATGCAGTTGCCTCACAGCTCTGCCTGTTCTTTATCACCTGTAATTACACCTCAGCAACTAAAATTACAACCTAATGCTTAGATGAAAGCAGATCATGGAATAGGAAAAAGCAACTGTCTGAAGTCAAACCAAGGAAGACAGATGGTATCCTGGAGGCTTCTTCGAAGAAGTTTGTAGTTTGCTGAAAATTCTCATTGTCAAACTGATCTGAACAGCTGGTAGAGTAGGCATATTCTCAGTGCTTCTCTTGACCCCGAGAGCTCACCCTGCAGCATCTGTGAATAGATACCTTGACTCATATCTAGCAAAAATGCCATTGTCATGCTCTGCCAGATAGCAGCCTGATCTACTTTCCAAGTATTCATCACATACTTCTTGAAATTCATGGTTGATTATGCAAAGTCCATTGTATTTGGGGATCTCCGCTGATACACAAAGCGACAGCGCATCCCCTCGGCAGTACAGTTTATCATAGCGTATCAAACCTCTGCTGCTTGATAGCGTTCTGAAACAGAGTCTCAGTCCTTATCTTCAAGGCCCAGATGTGTAGCCAGGATGCTTGAATGATCGCTAAAAACTATTTTAATAGAACTGCTGAGAGGGGTGATGACTAGTGTCAGAGCTATGGTCCACTAGGACTTTGTATTATAAGGTGAAGCTCATCTGTGGAGAAGATTACAGAATAATCACCTCTAGGAAAGGTGCAACAGCATAAATCTCATCAGTTTTTACTCCTAAGTGTGAGAGTGGCTTTGTTTTGACCTTTTTCTAGCACAAATCCAAAGCAACAAATCCAAAGCAATCCACTACAGATGTTTTCTCATTTTCCCTTCAGGGGAGAGGCAATGTGACCCATATGTTAGTTACATTTTCCTTAATGCAGTCTCAAAGGTACTACTCCCCTGTGATTTTCATTCCGTAAGAACCAAAATGGAGCAGGATAAGAGGAGTCTGTGTTTGAAATTGAAAGCAGAAAGATTTATCTTACAGGCCTTTTGATTTCGGGCTGTAACAAAATTGTATTTGATATTAAAACATGTATTCCTTTAATCTAAGAAAAAGACCCTGAGGTGAGGACAGCACTTCTTGATGTTGACATTTGTTTTGTGTTTAATCCTTGAGTGTATTTTGTGTGACCTTTTTTTTTTAATTTTTCCACAGAATATGGATTCTACACTTCACTATATTCATAATGATTCAGATTTGAGCACCAACAGTAGTTTCAGCCCTGAAGAAGAAAGAAAATCCAAAGTACAGGTAAATGACAGTGGCTTCTGTTTTTCCTATGTGTATCAGATAAGTGGATTTTTTTTTTATTTGTATAAGTATTTCTTGTATGCATTTCAGTCATTTCTGATGTGATGTAGTTTCTGTAAAATATGACAAAGCTTTAAGAATAATTTAAAATTACTTATTTTGTGTTTCCAGGGATAATGGCTTTGTTCAGTAGTTGCTTCTGTTTTAAGTATGTGTGAAAGATGACAGTATTTCTTGATATGAGAACAGTTACAATAAACTTACAGGCTTTGGTTTCATTTGGTTTCATTTTCTATGGAAACTATTCTGTCACAGAAATTAGGTTATTGAGGAAACAAGATTTTTTGTTAAAAGTTTTAAGTGGAACTGCCCCCACCCCATGACAGCTTTTTGCAGAAAAGCTGTGAAAGTATTTCATTAAGCTTGAACTATCTCTTTGTTATTTTTTCCCAAAAGGAATTGAATGTTTTTGTTACATAGTTCAGTATTAAGTGTGCCATCCTGCACCAGCATGATTCCCTGAGTGAGAACCTCAGTCCCTCTTGTTGCTTTTATGTGAGCCGAGCTATTCGGCAGCTGTGTTACGGAAATGCTCTTTGGCACCCCCTTGGGTAGAGTCAGTGCCTGAGATAAACTGACAACAGCTGAAGCAAAGCCACTGTTGAAGTCAACACAAAGAAGTTTTCACAAAACTTTAGTTCACATGCTTTAGTTTCTCAGTGGAGAGAAGGATTGGTCTTCACCAGAGATCTCTGTCTCTGAAGAAGTCTTTTCCTCCCTGCTGACTCTTCAGGGAGTTCAGAAGCAATATTGAACACATTATACTCTGTCCCTCCCCTTCCCCCCACCCCAGGCATTTTAATTCAGTTTTCCTCTCCCCAGTTCCCCAAGATTTTGAGAAGAATAGGAAAATTATTTTTGAGCAAGTCTCATCATCTGCTGTTCTGCCTATTGTTATGTATGAGTTAAAATGGCCAATTTGCACAGCCTGTGAGCCTGAAAGTTTGTAGAAAGTTAGAATGTAGTCAAATTTCCTGGTCTGCCTAAGTAGACAGTGATCTACCCACTCATCTGTTACGTTGGTCTGTATATTTTCAAATAGCCCCCAGTCATGTCATCATTTCTTTGGAAGTTCTTGGTGGAACCTATGAAATGCAAAATCTTTGTATTCTTATTAAGAGATTGCAATTAAATAATATTCTATAGTTGTGGGGAAAAACATGTTCTGATGTGTGCCCTGGAATTTTAGTAAGCCTTATGAGGATTTATTGAAAATAGTGTAAAGACTCTATCTTTTTCTTGCTGTAGGATGTTGTACCTCAAGCCTTGCTGGATCAGTATTTATCAATGACTGATCCATCTCGTGCACAAACAGTTGATACTGAGATTGCCAAGCACTGTGCCTACAGCCTGCCAGGTGTGGCACTTACATTAGGCAGACAGAATTGGCACTGTTTGAAAGATACCTATGAGACACTGGCATCTGACATGCAGGTAAGCTCAAGAAGCTCTGACAGTGAATGATCTGGAATTTTATGATGTGACAATGAATAATCTGAACTTCTACAATGATTTATCTTGTTTACTGAGTGTTGGATTGCTCTGCTTTTCACGTGGAGCTTTCTGTTGCTGATATTAGTTATTCATATGGTGAATGAAAGTGTAACTGTTGTCTCGGGAAACGGGGTGTGTGTGGTGGTCAGGTAGTAAGGAAATGGAGCAGTTTGTGTGGGAGGTAGATCCCCTGTGGGAATGTGAGGAGAGGTCTCCGATTTCCTCTGCTCGCTTGAGATCATCTGGCAGTGCTTGGCATTCTCATAGGTATGAAAATTTGGGCTGTGCTGCTCTGCATGAGCAGATGTGTGCCCCTGCAGGCATGTCTGAAGCTGAGTGAGTCACCCTCTCGCCAGGCCTTTTGGTGGCCTTTTTGGTTCTGCATCCAGTTAGTCATAAGGGAATAACATCACTATCACCATGCAGCACTGCTGTTTTAAAAACAAATACTGGAAATATTTTCCTTGTTTTCAGGCGGTACGGAGGTGACTTTGTGCATTTTACTGTTGGTTTACAGTTGTTTCCCAGTCCTCCCTTGTTTCCTTTTTTGGAGATGCTCTTTTTATTTTTTTTAAACATTCTCAGAGTATTTCACCTCTCTTGAACTTGCTGCTTGCTATGTCAGAGCAGCAGATCTCAGTGATATGTAGTGAGTAATTTTGTACATGGCTATTGCTCATATTTTCCAAACTCTTTTGCAGCCATTAAAAATAACCACCTAATAAATTTAAAACACAAGTAAAACCAAATTGCCCTGTGTTCAAAACTGTCCAGAGTTTATCGCCAGTCTAAACTGAATTAAGACTGAATCGCCAAACCAGGGCAAAAGAACAGTACCCATGCTAATTGGAAACTGCTGGCTAAAGAATAGATGCTATTTTATTTTTAAAAAGACTTACTTGAAATATTTAATCCATTAAAACAGTGCCCCCTCAAGTTAGGGTGAGTAAAAGCTCTACTGGTCCTTGGACTGGTGGACACTGTGTGGGTGAAACTTTACCTATTATGGAAGCTAAAATATGCCAGCTAAAATAATGTGGGATATGTATCTTGTTCTGTTTTTATAAATAAAATGAGTGAGAGAGTAGTAGTATGGAACTGATTTATGCAAAAGAATTTAAAGCAGAATGTAATGTGTGGAAGAATACTGATGTCAGGAGTACTATTTTCCTTCCTGACACCTGGAAAATTAAAATTTTTTCATTACTTTAATTTGCCTAGTTCCTTGATATTCAGGTGAAAGAAATGATACCTCGTCATTTTTCCTCTCTTTCCTTTGCCTTTTTTTTCCTGTTTTCTTTTTTTTTTTATTTCCAATTTCATTTTCAATTATTACGTGAGACGCTGTTGAATGTATTTGTAAGTACTGTAGTTTGCTGGGAGTCCAGCTTGGCTACTGATATTTTAACTCTAGTTAAAATAGAGCACTTCAGATAATACATCAATAAAATAACTTTATTTATTGATTTTTACAGTGGAAGGTTCGGCGGACACTAGCATTTTCTATACATGAACTTGCCGTCATCCTTGGAGATCAGCTTACAGCTGGGGATTTAGTTCCTGTCTTCAATGGCTTTTTAAAAGATCTAGATGAAGTCAGGATAGGTGTGCTTAAACACTTGCATGACTTTCTGAAGGTATGTCTGTGTTCAACTCTGGTCAAGTGAAATTATGTATTTTGCTTTATTTCTTTGTATGCATTTGCTTTTTAACATAACACTGGTATAACTCTTTGTGGGAATCTATACAAATCTGGATGTAACCCAGATGTCTCTTGAATACTGGAGTGTATTTTGTAGGACGTCTGTGTTGCTGATACTTTCTTTTCTCTGAAGAGCCTGGTTTGTGCATGTTTATTCAATATATAGGTGCCAGTGGATGGTATTAAGATTTTTTTTGATGGCTCTGACCTCTCTGCACAACTTCTCAAATTTCTTTAGGAGTTTTTCTCTAACAGCCTCATTTTTGGAGCTGAAAGACAAATCATAAAACCTTTAAAATCAATACAATCTTTACTGCTTACCCATCTTGTTTCCCAGAGTAAAAGCAGAGACTAGATTGATTTTGCCTTCAGTAGTGCGTCATGTGATTCTGTAGACTTAAGCATGATAGCGTTTAGCCCAGAAAACCAACGCTATTGCTAAAGATTATTATTTTTTTTAAAAAATCAAGCGCTTCATTTGTTGTATTTTAAAGCTTTTGTTCTGTCTGCTGATGGTAGCCTACATTTCTTTATGTAAGCTTATATTTACTGTTACAGCTTCTTCATCTTGACAAAAGACGAGAATATCTTTATCAGCTCCAGGAATTCCTAGTGACTGATAACAGCAGGAACTGGCGTTTCCGTGCAGAACTTGCTGAGTACGTAGTTTTCTGGGTGCTTGTTTTTATTGTTGTGGATATTTAAAAATGTTAAAATCATAGAATGAATGTCTTAGTGACATTCTTCATTTCATTTTTTTAAGTAGTGGATAGTCTTTATCCTCCTCCACTTGTCCCTCTTGCTCAAAAATTCCCAGTAGTTGTATATCACTTACAAGTGCTCAAGTTGGAACTTGAATGTCTTTTCCATCACCATATGTTGAAAACATTACCCTCCCATAAAAAAGAAGGTGCCAAAAGTGAAGACCACATCTGCTTGCTGTTGAAGTCAATAGAAGTGTTCTAGCAATTTGAATTCAAGTTGCTCTGCCTGATGAGTAGGGTGAATTCATGACCATGAAACGGAAAAGATCAAGATCTTGAGGGGAGTAAAGAAAGCAAGTAGCAGAGTAGTGACCTTGGACTTTGTGTGAGCAGACTTTGGCTTTTTCGTGGAACAGGTAGGTGGGTTCCTATGGGAGGCAACGCTGAAGGGTCAAATTGCTCAGGAAAGCCAGCAGATTTTTAAGGACAGGATCCTCCAAGTGAAAGGTTAGTCCATGTTGATACACAGAAAAACAAGGAGATGTATCAAGAGCCTGGTTTGGCTAAGAAGGGAACTCATGATCGAGCTTCAGTGCAAAAAGGGATTATACAGAAGGTAAAAGCAGGGACAGGGTGCTCAGAAGGAGTTCAGAAACATTGCCCAGGCATGTAGGGATATATTGGGAAAGTCAAAGCTCAGCTACAGCTGAGACTTGCAAGGGATGCCAAGTACTGTTACGTTAGCACAAAAAGAATAAACAGGGAAAATATGGGACCATTGCTGAATGGTGTGGATGATTTAGTGATGGTGATCACAAAGAAGGCTGAGGTGCTGATAAGATTTCCCATGCCTCCATGTTTAGAGTAGGTTTCAGTGGTAGCTGAGGATCAACCAAGGGATTACTTGAGAACTCAACCAGTGTATATCCATCAGACCAGACAGGCTGCAGTTGAGGGTGCTGACAGAGCTGGTCCATGTCTTAGCAAGGCCATTAGCCATCATCTTTGAAAGGCATGATGATGAAGGCAGGTCACCACGAACTAGAGAAAGGCAGATGATGTGCTTTTAGCCTTTTAGAAGATGGGTGCTATCAGGGGAGTTAAAATTTTGTCAGCCTTACATCAGGCCCTGGGAATGATGGAGCAGGTCCTCTTGGAGACCATTTCTGGCACTCCTTCATGAAAACAGTCAGCATGAATTTCTAAGAGTAAATCACATCTCAGCAACTTGCCTTCTGTGATTAAATGACTCTGGATGAGGAGAGTGTGGTGAATGTAATTTACCTCCACTTTAGCAAGGCTTTTAATGCCACGTCTCACAATATTCTTGTAGCGAGGTTAGGACTGGGTGGGTGGAGGCTAGATGCGTAGAAGTCATTGGATGGTTGGGTTCAGGAGGAGCTGTAGGTGCTGCAGAAGTGCATTCTGGGACCTTTCCTCTTTAACATCTTTATCAATGACCTGGAGGGGGTGACAGAGTGAACTCTCATCAGAGTTGCTGGTGACACCAGAATGGGATGACCAGTCAATGTGCTTGAAGGGAGGGCTGCCATCCAGAGGGGCCTAGACGGGTTGGAGGAAGGGGCTGACAGGAGGCTTATGAAATTCAACAAGGGACAGACACCAACTCCTGTGCATGGGAAGGAAGAGCCTCTGACAGTGAGACAGACTGAGGACTGGCTGCCCTGGAAGCAGCTCTGCTGAAAATGCCTAGGATATCATGGAGGACAGGGAGCTGGACATGAGCCAGCACTGTGTCCTGGCAGCATAATCTGGAGCTCTATCAGCAGGAGCAATGTCAGTATATTGAGGGAATAGATTAGCTGCCTTTGGTCAGCACTCATTAGATCTTATCTGGAGTAATATATCTATACCAATACAGGAAAGATGCTGATAAACAAATTCAGCAGAGAGCCATGAGGATAATCAAGACTGCAGCACGTGCCCTGTGAGGAGAGTCTGCTGGACCAGGGCTTTTGTAGCAGGAATGATGAAATAAGCATATTGTAATGACTAATTACAGTGTATCTTTTGAATTAAATTTTAAGAGACCTAGTTTATCAACTGATCACAATGTCAAGTTTTTGCTATATTTAAGTGTTATTTTGATTTAGTAACTACAAATCACTTACCTGTTATTGCTGGTATGGAGATGTTCAATCAGCTGTTTGTAACATGTCATGCCACTTCTTTTGACGTGCTTTTTACCATTCATGACACATACTTGTGTCTGCGACCTGCTGAAATTTTAACTCGTTACAGATTGAAGACTGATAATTTCTCTAGTTGTCCAGTATACTCTGAAATAGAAGTTTATTGATTTGATAATCAGTGTCCTTAAGTGACCAAGGATACTTGTCAGAGTAGTTGCTTTGTAGCTGTACATGTGTTTATACGTGTGAGATGTCTTTACCAGGTGTTGAAATGTATGTGCACACTGCAGTGTCATTCACATCTGGATTGCTGTGCTGCACATACACTGTAGCGGGTATCAGGATCCCTGCCATGTAAATGCAACCTTGGTTCCTTTGCCCCTCCCCTAGGTTTTCACTCTTTGAGCTCATGTAGCATTTTGCCATTATTGTGAATAAGTGGCAGTTTAAAATTTGCAAGTGACCCATAGTCAAACTAATGGCATTGAAAAATAGAAGATTTTACTTTTCAGTAACTTTATTATGGCCATGTTGCATATTTAGCAAGTCTTGTCATATAACTGGTCATATTCACAGGTAAAGCTACCTTTCTTCTTATTATAATGTACTTTGTTTGGTTCTTCTTCCATCCTGTAGGCAACTGATTTTGCTTCTAGATCTCTACAGTGCCAGAGACATTTATGACTACTTGCGACCTATCGCTTTCAGCCTCTGTGCAGACAAAGTGTCTTCTGTCCGTTGGATTTCTTACAAGCTGGTAAAGCAGTTTAAGTAAATTCAGGATTTCCAGCTTCTGAGGGTTGGTGGTCAGAAGCAATTTTTGTATTATTTTTTTTTCTTCTCACTTCTTCAAGGTTAGTGAAATGGTAAAAAAGCTGTACATGGCTTCAACATCAACCTTTGTGATAGACCTCATGAATGAACTTGTTGAAAAGTTCTGTAGATGCCGCAAATGGTCTGGCCGGCAAACTTTTGTCTTTATTTGCCAGGTAAAATGTCTTTTTGTTCATCTTTTAAGTTTTGGGGAGTGGTGCTAAGAATGAAGGGGGGATTAGCAGCTGGAACTCTTCAGCTGTCTGTTGGCACTATTTTAATGAGTATTTTAGATCTTTGTTTCCAAGGGAGTAGGTTTCATGGTTGCTTTCTTCAGTGTTGCTCCATAGATGAGCTTGAATGCATATTTAGCTTAGCATATTAACATCAGGTTTTCAAATCTGATGTTGAATATGAAACAAATGCATAGCAAAATAATCCCTGCGTTGGGAAGCTGCTTTGTTACTCAGCGTGAAGTGAGATTTTTATAATATGCTGAAGCAGTCTGCCACTTTTTTGGGCTACCCTTTAGAAATCAAGTGCTAGGAGTTGCCTATATCTCCTTAGCCAGGTAGTGCAGCTTGGTCAAAAGCAACGTATTCTCGGCAAAATAAGCAGAAGAGTTGCAAGTAGCTGGGGTCCCAAGGAAATGGTCGAATTTGGGGGCTGTAGAGGAGGTGTAGACTGGGAACCAACATGACTGCTGCCCAAGTGGGACAGTTCTTTGAAGCATTTGGAGAAATGTGAGCTTTGAGCTTATTTAGAGAAACATGTTCGAGTACAACGGACGTTTATTGAGATGGACCGTTCTTGTTCTTAATACAGTACCTATTTAAAACAAAGGCTAAATCAATCTTAAAAAGGATTGGGAAGGTATTTTACTTTTCTTCCCTGTTTTCAAATGATACCGTGACTAAAAGAAAAACCAACCCAATAAAAATAAGGAAGTTGCCAGACTTCATACAAAATAAAGGGGGCTTCTAACTGACCCTGAATTTCCTCAACCCCAACTTGCTTCATTGCGTACAACTTTGTGCTAGAAAAATTGTACCATGTTTTAAAACTTTGTGGATACTACCCACTGTATTTGTGCTATGAAGGTAGTAAGGTCTGTCAGCTCTGATTATGCGTTGGGATTTTGTCCTCACAGTGCTGAAATCTAATGAAATTGCTTCTGTCTTCTTGCCAGACTATCAGTGAGGATGACTGCCTGCCCATGGACCAGTTTGCTGTGCATCTGTTACCACACTTATTACACTTGGCCTCTGACAGGGTTCCAAATGTTCGAGTCCTGCTTGCAAAAACATTGAAGCAAACTCTTTTAGAGAAAGGTTAGTGCTCAGAAAGAGTTGCAATGGGCTGATTGTGTATCTTTTTGTCCTTCCACTTTCCTATAGTCAGCTGGGAAAGAAGAAACAACATCAGATATGGGTTGTTCTTGCTTTTACAGTCTCCTTGTGTGTGGAATGTTACCTTGGCTGAGATACAACCATGAACCTTGTGGTATCAGAGCCACTGTTGTGTCACGCTGGGGAAAAAAGAGTTTTTGCTCCTATGCCAGCCTGCTCTTTTTGTACTATTTTTCCCTGAATGGGTTAGTTTGTAGAGGCATCATCAGGGCATAGAAAGCACAAATGAACAACTAGCAACTGTGGAGTTGTCGAGCAGTGCCTTTCATTTGGTTAAAAAAGATTCTGGTATTCTGTATAATGAGGATAAAAAAGAAGAATCCTTCCATGCAAATCCACCATCTGTTTTCTCACTGGGGGAGAAGAGCTGGCTGCTGTTTGTTTTTTATGTTTTATGGTAGCAATGGGAAGAAAGTTTCTCTGGAGTCTCTTCAGGGAAATTAGACATGCAACTTTCCAATTGCAGACTTTGCTTAGGAAAGCATCCCCAATGCACAGCAGATGCCAGAAGAGTCATCAGTGCTTAGATTCCAAAGCGCTGCAAAGGAAAATAGCATTAGAGTTACTATGCTATTTTATAAACCAGCAGTGTCCACACTTGGAATACTTCATCCAGTTATGGACACTTTCTTTCTCAAAGCCATACACTGGCTTGAGGACTGCTTTTTCTAGTGTAGAAAGTGTGAAGAAAAATGCAAAATGTTCAAAACACTGGACAGCACAAAGGATGCCAACACAGTGAGAACTAGGGTATTGCTAGTTGTCTCACGCGTGCTGGAGACTCTGAGTAAGCATATGTAGACAGTTACGATGGATCAGCTGATGTGCAGTCATTTATTCTCTGCTAACTGTGCTAATGCTGTCACTGTTCTTCCTGTTATCATGTAATACTGGTATTTTTGTTGTTGTCCTCGTTATTTCTGTGTTCTCCTCCACCTGGATGGTACACTTCCATTCTGCATTGCCACTGTGTAACCTTATAATGCAGGTAGTCCCTGCCTCAAAGATGTTGTGTGTATGATTAGGGACGGTGGATAGATTATGAAAGGCAGATTTGAAAAACAAGTTCACAAGTTTTTAAACCTCAGATCTAAATTGCTCTTCCTGTGACCTGTTTGTAGTTACGCTGTTTTTATGCAACTTGTGTTGTGTAGTTCATGAAAACTGTTAGATGTTGGAACTTCTTCCAGTCTTATTTCATGTTATCTTAGTTTTGTTTGATAATTATTTGGCAAGCCTGCCAGTGAAATGGAGTGGCACGGCCATGGATTTGTGATACCTTCCCTCCATCACAAATATAAGCACACTGCTGAGTCTCTTGCAGTTTTTTTTTCCTCTTTGGTCATGGAGTCTGTCACGCTTACATTTATACTTAAGGACCATAGAAATCCTGTACTCTTACAGCACTGTTAGAGCAACTGTGCTGTGAAACATGGAATTATTTTTGTTTTGTGGGGTTTTTTTAGTTTTTTTTTTTAAGGTGAATTCATAGGTTTATTCAGAAGTGTATTGTGTGCCTGCTCAGATATTCCAGTTTGACTATACATGTGCACTGTCTCCTGAGATTTTGAACCTCATGATAGTATGCTGAGCTTTGCATCGAAGTATCTGCCGTCTTTTCCTTCTATAAAGTCTTGTGCATTTTCTCTTACAGAATATTTTCTAAATTCTGCCAACTCTCATCAAGAAGCTGTGGAGCAAACAATTATGGCGCTTCAAATGGATGATGACAATGATGTCAAATATTTTGCGAGCATACACCCTGCCAGTACCAAAATTGCAGATGATGCCATGAGCACTGCTTCATCAACTTACTAAAAAGTCTGAATGTTGCTATAATTAAAAATTTTTTAAACAAACTATGCTCAAATGCTTCTAAAATGGTTGGTCTAGGACAACCTCTTTGGAAGGAGAGATTTCTTGCCAGATATAACAGGTGGATGTTATCTAAACCTGATACCAGGGATTTTAAGTCAAGAAAAAGTAAACATACCTGTGTCAGCTTGACTTTAGAAAAATACTGCTCAGAGGATTATTTTTGCCACCGAAGCCTTAAATCTTCTGTCTTCCTGAACAAATGAAACTTGAATTGGCAGATCATTTTCATTGTAGAAAGGATGTGATTTCCAGAGACGTGCATTGTTTCTCCTGAGGAGTTAACTTAGCAAGTATTTTCTGTAGCAACTGATAGATGAAATGGCCAGAAAGGCAAATTTATACCGGGATGTAAGACCTCCAGTATTAGCGCTAAAAGTTTTTATCATTCAAGGACTTGATTTGTGTGCAGCTGGGCACACCCTTAAGTGGGAATAGCTTTGATGTTTGTAAATGGGGAAAAGTAGAAATTGGGATTTCTCTTAAGGGCTCAGTGCTAACACTAAACTAGAATTTGATTTTAATCCTTAAATGCAGCATATTGCTGTACCATTAGCAGAAAACTTTGCTGAGTACCTGTGTCCTAATTATTTTCATGCTGGTCATGACCTAAAGGAAATTTATTAGCACATGTACTTTAAGTCAGGTATTTTTAACTTGATCATGATCGGCTCTGAGGTGCAACTTTTTTCTTCATATACTGTACATATCTGTGAGCCTCCTTGGAGAGCTGCAGTCTTTAATCATGTTGTTTAAAGCTGTTGTGATACAAGTTGTTCTCTACTTGTCCAAATAAAATTTATTAATAAGATTGAAAACAATCTTGTGACCTTTTTAAGACATTAAAAGAATAAATTTCAAATTTAAGTGGCCTTTTTTTCCTGGTTCTTTACTCTTTTGACAGCTATTGCAGGGGGAAGGGGTTTGCTTAATGCTTGTGAAGGATTTTGTGTTTTGAGATGGAATATACTACAGCACAGATATACTTTGGCTGTGTAATTGATGTTTTGCAAGATTCTCTTTCAAGCATCCCTGTTGTGCTTGGGAACCTGTCACTCCAGCGTGAAACGGCATCTTTGCTGAAGTGAGTCTGAATATCCACCTCAGTAGTCCAGATTTACAGGAAGCTGTGAGCTCAAACTGCCCTTTACCTACCTTCAGTTTGTTGACTGCTTTCATTTCCTCTCGTTTAAAATGACTGATACGGTATCTCTTTCAATGTCTTCCAGGGGCAACTTGCTTAAATCACCTTTCCTCCAGCCTACTAAACCTGAAGTGTGTGAAGCTTATTTTCCTTGAGGAGGCAGAAATGGCAATGGCGGATTATCTTTGATGTCTTTTAGCAGAACATTTTCATTTATCAGTCAGGTGCCTGATAGCCTGGCGGATCAGCCTCAGGCAGGTGTCTCTTTTTTTTTTCTTTTTTTTTCTTCTTCCCCCCTGTTTTCTTGGGAAAAGAGATTCTTCTGCGTTTTCTTCTCTGCTAAACAGAAAGTTGCTATTTATTCCTCAAAGGCCTGCTTTTGCTACTCCTGAGCATGGCCATGGAGGTAGTTAAGATACAGACTCATCTCTGTCTGCCTTGAAGCTTGTGGGTTTGAGGTTTCTTTTTTTGGTGTGTTGATTTTTATTATTTTTTAGTCTTGGTTTGTTTTGGTTTTGGGTTTTGTTTTTTGGGGTTTGTTGTTGTTGGTTTGGGTTTGTTTGGTTTTTTTTAGGTTTTTCCTTGGCTTGTCCCTCTTCTTCTCAAAATCGGGTTAAAATTTGAAAAGGCAACTATATGCCCAGGTCAGAAGTTCCTCTAGTATAGGTAATATTCTTATCAGGTTTTCTGTTCCTCGTACTCTCTGGTAATTGTTCAGAAATCCCGTGCAAATCCCTAGAGGACTAGGCAGTGTGACAGCACTGTGTCTGGGTGACAGCAGATTGTCAGAAAGCGATGAGCTCTTCATTCAGGAGGATTTCTGAGCTCTCGTGCTGCCATATGGGGAACAACTAAAGTCCTCTCCTAGGTGAGGTGATTCCCACTTCAGAAATACAGATTGAAATCCAGTCGATTTCTGCATTTTGTTCAGGATATGTAATTCCCTTTGTCTGGGTTTTTTTTTTTTGCCTTAGTGTGATGACAATTGAATTGTTGTTAGGTCATGTGCGATTTCTGAGGTGAATGGGATCAGCTCTTCGTTCAGACCAGAGCGTGCCTCAGCTCATCATCTAACTGCGAATGGAGTGCAGTATTCACTGTCGAAGTATTGGGACTTAAAATAAATCCTAGTGTTTGGAGTCCAGAATGAACATGTCCCAACCTAGTTTTGTTACTGTACTAACGTACTATTCTCCAGTCCAGTAAAATGAAGCATTATATGTGATCCCTTTAGGTATTTTCCAGTCATTTAAGGGTAAGACACCTGTAGGTTGAAAAATGAGAAAGATCTTCCGGATGCTTTATATCTCTCTGTTCTGTGTTTCTTCAGTGCTGCTGCAGGCCTGTGAATGTGAGGGAGAGTTTGAGGCTCTTCCTAAGAAAGACACAGTGTTTTCAGTTTCAGAGTGCCCACATTCCGCTGGCATGTAACAAATAAAGATCACTTCAGGGAAGAGGAGAAATAGCTGTCTTTCTCCGTTTTTCTTCACCCAACATGTCATGGATCTGCCTGCCTCTTTTCTGCTTAGTTTGGTGATTCCCAAGAAGTGAAAGGCAAGGAAAGACTTGCTTTATTCTCAGTGTTGCCCAAGAGCATTTCATCTATAGCCTGAGGGATGTTGTCTCTATTGCTTAACTCTGATAGGGAATTTTCTCATGCTGGCAGTGTCAGCCATGTCAGTGAAGCCAAGCTTCAACTCTTCCCTAAGGATATGGGGTTGGGGAAATGTGCATCTCAGCTCTGAGTGGGGAAAAAAAAGAGCTGTTTTTTCTCTGTGGGGCAGTGTCTGGGAACGCTGCCAAAGATCCTGGTGAATTCCCTCATGTGTGTCTCCCCTGAAGAAAGATTCGAGCTTTGTATCTCAATTCCTTTCTCTTTTGGTCAGGATTTCTTGAGCAGAAAGTGAGGTGGCCCCCAAATCATCATCTGTTGGTCCATTGTTTACCAAAAGCAGTATCATAGCTCTACCCCCACCTTCTTGGTAGAATACCGAATCAGTCCTTCACAAGAAATTTTTGTTGTTTTCTATTTAATCTCTTGGCTCACTTATCTCGGAATTTTTTCGTGGGAAATCCCTTTTTTCCCATGTTCTGGTTACAGCTCTGTCTGCCTTTCTCCCACTTGCTGTTTTTTCACAGCAAGTTCTGCCTTTGGTTGTTCCTCCCCAGAGACCCGTCAGGATTTGGTAGGGCTGTTTCCTCACCACGCTTTCATGCGGATTTCATGCCAATAAAACTGGCATATGTGTGGAACCCTCTAGAGGGTTTTTAACCAAGACACGACCAATGCTTGGAAGCAAGTTTTTGCTATTTTGAATGTTCCAGGTGGCTGTTGCAGAAATTCCTGGCCCTGTGGATAAGATCCTATGTTCGTTAGGACTGCAGAAGAGCAGGCTAATTTCAGCCCAACTGAAATAAATGTTTGCGTGGGCTTGGCAACCCTGCTGTGCAGGTGTGGGTCTGACCGTGATGGCTTTCATGTTCAGTGAATGGATTGTGACCCCTCAGTTAGTTACTACATGCTTGTTAGTGCTCGCCCTCTTTTCTCTGCACTGTCAGAGGTCAGGATTCAGAGGTGGCTGATTTGAACTGTTAGTGGATGGGCAGAGAGGGGAGAACAGCGAAGTCTGTCCTGTGGCTCGGGCACGCTCAGGCACACTCATGCTTTGATTGGGTTCCTTCCCGTTGGCCAGGTCTCCTTTTGTTCCCTTGTCCTTTGGTGGGGAAACTTGCGCTCATGTTTTCTGACCTGACTTCAGCCCAGGGACCTCTCGGTGGGATGGGAAGGAGTGGGAGAGTGGCAGACAGGCAAAAGCTGGTTGTGTGTTCCACTTGTTCTCTCATGACAGTTCTCCCCTCTCTGATACTGACGGGAAAGGCTTGCCTTCCTATCTGTGCTGGGATTTGGACAACATAGAAAGTACGTTTAAAGTGATTAACCGTTTCTTTGTACGTAGAGTTAGGACATACTGATAGACTGCCTTAAAAATAAAAGACTATGACAGGAAAGCTCATTTAAAATGTGCATGATCTTCTCCTCCCTCCCCACCCCTGGGTGCTTTCAGACTTGGCCTTTTAGTTTTACTTAACCTTTACTTTTTACTTAGATCAGAAAAATAAAGAGCGAGCCCAAGGTAATGGGAATGCTTTAGGGCTCAATTGCTGTTGAGGTGGGACTACATCGATCTGATTAAAATAGGCTGTGACTTAGCAGAGGCAAGTAAACAGATGTTTAAACATCTTACAGCCTCTGATTATGGTCTGCTTGAAATACTGTGACCCATTTCTGCGGAGGTGTAGTAATGTTTCTGTATGGGAAGTGTTTTAAAAGGATTTACCTGCAGGTGGTTTTGAATCATGACTGTGAAAAGTGAAGGTACTGAGCACGTTTCTCTGCATGTTTTTTAAGAAGGTTACTGAGAGGAGAGATGCACTGTTTGAACACCAAAAGAAGTTTCAGTTATTTTTTTAGTCAGTCCAGGTTTCCTGTATAAGTAAGAACCCAGATAAGCTTGGTTTGAGTAAGGTTCAAATGGGGGCTGGGCCATTTCTCTTTTATTGGTCATTTATTTCACCATTGTTTCTTCTGGTTTCTTGACTGGTTTAGTATTTTGCTTTGGTTTTCTTTCTGTTTTGTTTTTTTTTTTTTTTTTTTTTTTCTTCAGTCACCTTCTGGATTTTTGTCCCCCAAGCAGTACTGCCAGCAGAGATGTCCTACCTTGAGGCCCCGCACCGTGATAAAACAGGCAGTGGCTCCCAGTACTGGAGTGAGGTTCTGTGTAAGGGAGGATGCAGCAACAGGAGCTGATCAGGACCCCTCGCTTGTTGGCAAATGACATTGCTTGGTGCAGGAATCTGTGAAACCAAAATGCTTCAACTGCTGATTTCCCCAGCCATCCGCTGAGCTGTAGCTAAGCAAGGCTGTGCTGCCAGCTCCTTCCCCCTCCCAAGGGGAGCTTTAGGCTGTGGGCGAAGGGAGCAGCGCTGCGGATCTTCTGGACCCGTGAGTCCAGCAGAGAAGAGGGATTTGGAAAGGGGAAGGCCCACGCTGATGAGCCCAAGTTCGCAGTGGGTTGGTCTGTCTCTAGTGGCTTTGGTGCGTTCCTGCTTTGGAGGATGGAGCAGCCCTGACGGGAGGATGTGGAGGAACATGCAGGACTATCTAGGCAGGAGTTGACTGACAAGTCAAAACAACTTGAGCAACAGCCGTAGAAGTCTTAGGATGCAGTGACCTTTGGTCTTGGCCTTTTTCCTGATGTCTGCCCTCCTCTATTCCCCACGGGCTCCCCTTTCGGGTACGGTTAGTAGCTGTAGAAGGGCTGTCAGCTGCTGTTATGGCTCTCTTATAGTCAGAGGGTGGGGCCGGGGCAGGTTGTGGGGCATATGCCAGCAGGCAGCAAGGGCTGCTCTCGCTGCCCTGAGCAGCAGTGACCTCGCTGCATGGAGAGCTCCTGTGTTTTGCAGTTCAGACGGGGAATTCTAGGAGTGCGGTTGTCTGGTTACAATCGTATGCTTTACAACGTAATCCTTTGGCGGACCTTCTTGCTCACGCTGTTGAAATAGTCAGCAACACAAGAAACTCCAGATGAAACTTGGTCGCAGTCTGTTGTGTCCGAGCGGGTCAGCAGTGACAGTGCCGGCGCTGAGACAAAGTCACAGAGCACCCAGGGCTCCATTCCAGCAGGCGTCGCGTTGTGTATCCGCGTCTGTGACGGGATGGAGGAGCAGCTGGGGGCTTGTCCTGAGGCTGTGCTGCTGAGCCTGCGCCTCATCTCCCCAGGACAGGAAGGACTGACAGCCACTATCTGGTATGGAGCATGGTGCCGCTGGCTTCTGCCATCAGACCGTGTTTTAAAGAACACTGTAGAGAACTTGTGCTGTTGGATATAAGCCATATTTGGTCTGGATGAGGCATTTTTCCCTCTGCAGATGAAGCACTATGAGTCAGAGGTGCATGCTGAAAAATGAAAACCTTGACAGATTAAGCTTGGTCAAACCTTTTTTTGGCAGACATTCAGGTTGATGCTTTAGTTTTTATTTTATTGTATTTTAATGGGAAGAGGATAGTCTTACATGGTCAGGTATGAAATTCTTGGCTTCAGTGCATAGCCTTTAAAAATTAGACTTGGCTCATTAATCTGACGGGGGACACAGGTAAAAATGAATCCCCCCAGTGCTAGTATTGGAATGAGCGAAGGGAGGAGGAAGCTTCCTGTACAGGGATCCTTTATCTTCATCATAAGAGACGATGAATTTCTGGCACCCCTTATGGTTCCCTGTGGGACTGTGCTACACAGCAGCACTTACACAGCGGTGCTTTCGATGTACCTCCCTGCGCTGGGGAGGAAACCTTTCAGAATCGCAGCAGAACCGGTGGCCTCTGCTTCCGTGAGAGCCAGAAGCTGAGCCAGCGTTGGAAACCTGCTGTGGAAACGCAGAGCCCAGGAAACCTGGAAGGTCAGCTGGAAGCCTGCAAGGTGTTAGACACAAGCTGGTGTTTTTAGGCTTGTGGAAGGGATGTGAAAGAAGTACTGCTCGTTGTTTATTTTTTTTCTTCTTATCTTTCAATACATTAAAAAAGCCCCACCTTGCTCAGCTGTTCAGGCAAAAATGGTTCACTTCAGGCTGCTATTTTTCAGAGTAAAAAGACTTTATTGGGAGGAAAAAAACCACCTGCTTGGTATGCAAGATGTCTGAAGTTGGTTCATCGTATAGTTGCAGTATTTCGATAAGTTATGAGTACAAAAGCTGTCACGTGTCCAGTTGGATGCAAGTAACCTGCTGCTGGCCAAACCCAGCTTTGTGTCCTGATTCACGCCGGTGTTGTAGTCCCCGGCACTTGTCTATGTGGTGCTTCTTGCTCCTTCAGGTTCCTGACTGACTGAGCTGACAAAATCTGTTCCAGGCTCGTGTTGTAAAGGACTATAAAAACAAGTAAGGAACAGAGTTGTCCCCTGTCCCGCCATCCCCCGCGGTAATGCTCTGTGGTGGAAACACGTAGCTTTTCAAGAGGAAAGCAGATGGGCCACATCAAACTGTCGCAGAAGTTTTGTTAAGCCCAGAACGCTAGAGTTAATGTTGCAGGCCTGCTCCTTCTTCATTTCAGTAAAGGTAAGTCAGGCTGGGATTTTGTCCGAAGGGTCTGACAGAGGTTCTGTTGCTGCACTCGGCACATACAAGCTGCACATTGTTGGAAAAAGTCTTATTTTAAGTCAATTTAAACGCGTTTAAAAGACTTTGATTTCGCTTTGTGCAGGCGGCCTGCTGAGCGGGCATTGTTGGCGCCCTGGGAGGCGATTGCTGAGCGCTGCAGCTCACAGATGTCACTGTAAGGCACTCAGGATTGATAAGGCAGCTCATCAAGTGATATTTGAACAACACACTCAGATTATTGTATTGCAATTACTCTCCACTTTATTTGAAATTAGCTTTGGCTTTTCCAGCTAATTATTTGCAACTGCTGCATGCAGTCTTTGAATTCACTGCTGCTGGGGTGGCTTTTTCACCACCAGCACTGCAAGGGCTGGCCTTGGGGTCGTGCTGGACCCGGGGCAGCCAAAGCCCCAGTGGAGGTTACTGGGGCAGGAGGAGCCGCAGCCTTGCCCAGACCCCCTGCCCTCGGCCAGGCAGAGCCAGAGGGAGGGGGCTGAGGCAGGGCCTCC
Source organism: Dromas ardeola (assembly GCA_013398915.1). Lineage (NCBI taxonomy): Eukaryota > Metazoa > Chordata > Aves > Charadriiformes > Dromadidae > Dromas > Dromas ardeola. The sequence goes on from VYZM01005160.1 coordinate 43,463, forward strand.
CTGCTCCCCCCTACCCCCCGGTGCTCTTGCAAGGGGCTGGTTTTACCCCAGCTGAGGCTGTCGCTGCCTCAGCCACCTGCCCTGGGGCTTCCCTGGGGCTGTCGGGGAGTGTTTGATGGGGCCAGCATTGACTCACGCTTACGATTTTTAACTACGTGAGTTTTATCAATAACTGTGTTTCTCATTGGACATACCATAGAATGGTTCGGGTTGGAAGGGACCTTAAAGATCATCTAGTTCCAGCCCCCAGCCCTGGGCAGGGACACCTCCCACTAGACCAGGCTGCTCAAAGCCCCATCCAGCCTGGCCTTGAACACTGCCACAACTTCCCTGGGCAACCTGATACCTGATCTAAATCTCCTCTCTCCCAGTGTGAAGCCATTACCCCTCGTCCTATCACTACGTGCCCTTGTAAAAAAATCCCTCTCCAGCTTTCTTTGGGCCCCCTTCAGATACTGGAAAGCTGCTATAAAGTCTCCTCAGAGCTTTCCTTTGAGAGAATAGGAAAGAAAAATTCAAAGGAGTATTTTTCAGGTGTTTTGAAACTAAATTTCTGGTTACAGTTGCTATATTACTGCAGGAGCACCAGTTCCACCTCAATTTAAGACTTCAGTGGTGACACATTTCAAGTGCCTTGTAAGGTTGCAGGAGAAAGAAGGGTGTTCGTGTGTTGGAAATATTGATGTGAATAAATAGGATTTTTTTTTTTTATGTTTGCAGCTGAAATCTCTAGTAGTAATAGAGAAGCAAAAGTTCAAAATCTTTAATTTTATCAAATTAAACTAGATCTTCAGCGGAGTCATGGATGCTTTCTATGACATTCCATTGCAGACAGTGGTCTTACAAGGAGTGCTACTTAATTAATTGTTCATAAACTTCTAACTGCTGGTAGCTATGCAAGAAGAGTAACTATCCTTTGCATTAGAAGAAGATATTATGCATTATCATAGAATAGAACCATGGAATTGTTTAGGTTGCAAGAGACCCTTAAGGTCACTTAACACTGCTTGACAACCCTTTCAGTGTACAAATGTTTTCTGAATATCCAGTCTAAACCTCCCCTGGTGCAGCTTGAGGCCATTTCCTCTTGTCCTATCGCCTGTTACTTGGGAGAAGAAACCAACCCCCACCTCTCCACAACCTCCTTTCAGGTAGTTGTAGGGAGCGATAAGGTCTCCCCTCAGCCTCCTTTTCTCCAGGCTAAACACCCCCAGCTCCCTCAGCCGCTCCTCATAAGACTTGTGCTCCAGAGCCCTCACCAGCTTCGCTGCCCTCCTCTGGACCCGCTCCAGCACCTCAATGTCTTTTTTGTGGTGAGGGGCCCAAAACTGGGCCCACCACTCAAGGTGGGGCCTCACCAGTGCCGAGTACAGGGGGACAATCACTGCTGTAGTCCTACTCACCACTCTGTTCCTGATACAGGTCAGGCTGCTGCTGGCCACCTTGGCCACCTGGGCCCACTGCTGCCTCAGTCAGCTGGCTGTCACCCAACAACCCCAAAGTAGATAAGGAGAAAAAAAAATAATGATGAAGTAGATGATTAGATAAATCAGAAACTACTTTCAAATGGCTGTTGAATTTATTTGCTTGATAAATACAATCCTAACAAAATAAAAGTTAACCAATATTAAGAGATTTGTCTGAAGAACATTAGAAAAATCCACGACAATTCAATAGGAATTAGTGTGAATTAAACAAACAAAAAAAAAGGTTTAAATATTGCCAGCAAATATAAAATGTATGTAACGAAGGCAAGGGAGAATGCTTTAGTTTACATTTGTCATCTGACCACATTTTCTGTGTTTATAAACTTTTTTCCAAATTTTAAAAAAATACTATGCTGTTTTCTATAACATATCAAAGCATTATTTGTACAAAATCAAATCATGGCCAATGATTCACAACAGTGCAATAGGTAAAGAATACAACCACGTCCAACAGGTGCTGAAAATAAATATACCAATTAAAAAATAAGATAGCCTGTATGCACTCTGTGGAGTTTGCCATCTAGGTATGAATTGATGGATGAGTCTCATGAGTGTGTATCTGAAACATTAACTGGCCCTTAACTGCCCGCGGGGCTGGAGGCTGTCGGCAGGTGGAAGCAGTAAAACAGCCAAACCAAAAGCAAGTCCCAGGTGGGGGCTGGTGGGTTTTTTAAGCAGCCAAAAAAAAGAGGCTGTTGCAGAACTCCCCCAGTGCCTGCCCTTGGCATGGCTCTGCAGGCCCATTTGGAAAGCACAAGTGACTTGCATTAATTAATGCTGTATTGCTCGGTCAGGCAGATCTAGCTTAAGTGACCTAACCCATCCCCGCCACTGCCTAAAGCATCCGTCAGCGGCTTTCTCCGAGGGACCAAAACATTTAAAATGGATGAAGAAAAAAAAAAAAAGCTCTCAGCTGTACGGCAGCAGCGTGAACGCGGCCCGTCTTAACCCGGTGCGATGAGGGTGATTTATAAATGAGCAAATGGGTTACCTACGTCGCTAAAAGACATGGACGTTTCCATCCTACAGGGACATAAATAACATCTCTCAAGTTTTACGTTTATTCAGTACATCTCAGAACAAAAATGAAGCTTAAGGGCATGTTAGGTAAACACGATACCCCGCAGTCTCCCAACTTTTCAGCCAACCCAGAATAAATTTAAAGCTCCCTTGTATATAATCTGCATCAGAAAGGTATCAAAGGCACAAGCAAGAAGTGACTCGGTTAATAAGCAGAAATAATGGTGAATGAGGATGAACAGATTCACAAGGCAAATAATTAGTAAGTGGGGGGGTGGGTTTCTGTTTATTTACTGAAAATGAGATCTTCCAATTCTGCTCCAATGAATGTAAATAATGATTTTGGTTTAAAATAAAACTGTTACTGAATTATTTTAAATCACCTGAAGGAAACCAGTCTTGAAATAATCTGATACTAACTGGAAAACTCTTCCGGCCTCTCCAAACTCACCTGAGTCTGATGAGTAGAAGCCACAAGCATTAGAGACAAAAGTCTCCAGGGCTTAAAAGAAACGTTTCTTTACAGAATGTACACAGCCAGCAATAATTTGTGCAGTTTGACTCAGATTACAGTAATTTGCACAGTTCAGTTGATTTTATGCATATCCAAGGAGCCGGATCAAATCGGAGTTTCTTTCCTGTCTTTACTGGGCGATGGCTTGACTTGCTGCTCCTTGCTTGCTTTTGGCTGCTCTTTGGCTGCTTTTGTCTCCAAGACACTGTCTCTTTGCTGCTGAGGAACACCCCCGCGGGGCTTTTCTGGCTCCTCTTCTTCCTGCACCTGCTGCTCCGATTTAGCTCGCTGCAGCAGCCGAAGCTGTACCCGCAGTTCGATGATGGCCTCTCGCTCCTCGTGAATCGCTTGGTTCAGGTGATTGTTCTTTATCTTTTAAAGGAAGGAAAACAAACATCAGGGCTCCTTCTGACAGCGACGTGGATGTGCGCACAACAGTCATTTAAAAAACAGAGCACGTGGGTTACACGCTTAGGCAAAAGAGATGCAAAACGCAGCAGTTTTGCACGTGGGTAAACAGCTCCGCACAGACTACATCAAAGAAGCACAAAGGAGAAGAGTAACCAATTAATACCAAGAGTCAAATCTTACCTCCAGTTCCTCATTCTGCCTCTGCAAGTCTTCCAGGATGACCTGCAGTTCCTCCTCATCTTCACTCTCACTTTCACTCTCGGAAGAATACTCCTCAGTTTCACTTCGGCCGTGCTGCTGGCGACTGAAAGACCAAGGACAAACTCCGATTTAAACACTTCCTCAGGTCTGCCAGAGCTACAGCAGCGTAAAAGAGTTAACTTACATCCACTGAATAATCTGCAATGGTTTTAAAAACCCAAATCAGGATTTCCTTTCAAAGCTTAATTTAATAAACCGGGATTTCATAGGGGGAGTTTTTTAGCGCACAGGGTCCGGTTTCCTTTAGATCATAATTCCATTGCTATACCAACAGAAAATCATAGAACAGTTCGGGTTAGAAGGGACCTTAAAGATCACCTAGTTCCGACCCCCCTGCCATGGGCAGGGACACCTCCCACTAGACCAGGCTGCGCACAGCTCCACCCAACCTGGCCTGAAAATATCCTGAAAGGTCCAAAGTCACCGAGATTCCAATAAAAAGAGGTGGCTTTCAAATGTGATGTTCGTAGGGTGAGCTTCATGTTGTTCATAGATGCTCATATTTCATATGAAATACGATGTACATAGAGTGTAGTTTAGAGTATTATTTCAGAAGAGCATGTATGTTCTTCTAATCAAAGAGTGCTCGCCTGGCGGGGGCTCTGACGTAAGCACTCTCCCTTTTACCTTTGTATTTCAGCTATTTCTGCTCGAAGACGATCTATTTCTTCCTTTTCCGAGGCAATCTGTCTCCGCAGAAACTGCTCCATGGCCAGCAGTTCTTCTTGTTCTGTTAAAATCTCGTTCTCCTGCAATGATCAATTAGTTCACTTTTAAAGCCTTGACTTTATGTTCTACAGGAACATACGATAAGGATGAGATGATGCTGTTCTCTGAAATAGCCTCAGAAGAAGTGGTTAGCACGCCTGCTTTGAACTCTGATTCATCAAGACCTCAAAGCAAATGCAAGTTCAAAACCAGCAACGGCTGTTCTGAATCCTCAAGATGATTTTTGCACTGGATAGTTGTGGAGATGACGCACCGAATTCTGGCGTGCTTGGCTGCCCATTTCCTTAAATCACAGGGGAAAGCTCTGGCTAACCAGTAAAATAACTAGAAAAACTGAATCACAGAATACGTCTTTGAAGATGGATACGTGGTGGGAAGATCAAAGCTACTGAGGGAAGCAAAGGAAGGCAAAAAAGCCAAAATACTTCCTTTGATCAGCAGGAAAGTAGTTAACGGTATTAAAATTGGTTAGATTTGGAAGTGTTTTCTAAGTACATTAACAACAAAGGCTACTTTTTTTGTCGTTGTTGCACGGTGTCTCCTTTCTGCTGTTAACAAGAGCCTACTCAGCTTTGGGCTCACTCCTGCAGTCAGCGTTCCTCCCCTGCTTTATTTACCATTAAAACAAAGCCAGGTATTTTAACGGGCAGAGAGACCCGTTTAAGCCTTCCAGTTCCCATTGCATCAGAAGGAACAAAGGAGTGTTTAATATTTCTGAAAGACAGGGAACAAGAAGATACCAGCAGACAAGGAGGTAAGTGCCTGCCATCTACCTGTGCAAGCAGAATATTTATAACTTCTTCGTTCTCATTCATTTCTTCTTTGGAGACATCCTCCTTTGAAAGGCTAGCAATTTCTTGTGCAATCTTTGTTTCACACTCCTGCCAGAGAAAGAGAACAACTTTTAAAAGGAAGAGCTTCCCCAGTCACTCTATTTATTGTAAAAAAGACTTTTGGGAACGTATTATTTTCCAGATTTAGAACCACCATCTCAGTTGTCTTGAAAGTTTTCCGCAGGCTCTGTCCCTTCTATGGGACACATGACAGTTCAAAAAAAAAAAAAAANAAATTTGTTAACCTCGAGTTTTCCAGTAATTCCTCTTGCTATTCCAGGACACACTCTTTTAAGCATATAACGAATACACGCTCTGTCAAACACTAAGGTTTTAATCATACATTATTATTTTTATAAACAGCTGTGAAGGAGCATGAAGATCTTGCTGTCCCTAGGGAGACACAGCTAAACAGAAAATGAAATTGCTCCTCAGCCATGTAAAGTTAAGATGAAAAAATCTACAGCAAGATTGAAAAGTGGTTTGATCTAACTGGGTCCCTCTGCGTGGTCACAAATTAGGGATCCATGACTTAGATGTCTGGCCAATAAGTAGAAAAGTCACCCACCTGTCTCTTAGCTTCTCGTAGTTTCCTCTTAAGAGCTGTTAAAATTCTTTGCACCTCCCAGAGTCTCTCTTCTTTGGACAAGTCTTTTATCCCTGCCTGCAAGTCTCTGTGTAAACAGTTCAGGAGGAACTCCTAGAAACATTGCCGAAGAAATGAGTGTCTTTAGTAGATCGTAGCAGGGCAAACCGAAAAGAAAAATCTTTTTGGCTTTGTGGCAACAGGCTTGGAGTTCTGGTTTTCAGGGCTTGACAGGCCGACCAACAAGAAGTGTTAACATACATCCAGCACATGATCTAGAACAGGCCGAAGAGCAGGATTAAAGAAACCACGCTCTTCAACATGTTCTCCTAACCATCCTCCCACGATAAAAGTCCTGAACTGCATAGGAACGCAATCCACAAAAGACACGACTACAATCATCACAAGAGCAACTTCCCACACATGAAATGGGCAAGAACAGCGCCAATCTCTTTCTAGTGGTCTCCACCGACAGGACAATTGTGGTAGAATTAAAGAGCTTATTACAAGCTTATGAGAATTTACTACTGAATGTATAAAAGCCGGGGCAAAGACAAACAGAAAACCACTAAACTAATTGCCAACCTGTCGCCTGATTTCTTCTTTGATGCTTTCTTGTGTTTCTGGAAGTGCTGGCATTGTTGCCATGTTTGACCAGCGAAGAGGTTTTGTCACCTGCTTTAGGGTCACATTCCCAAAGAACTCTTGAACGTGTGTAAAAAATACATACAGGACACGGTTGCTGATCTGCAAAGAAAGGACAGACAAAATATTGGTTAAGCTGGTTTGTCCACATCATCTTTACCTGTGAAACACAGAATCTTTCTCCAGAAACGGAACAGCCTTTAGGGTGCCTTTCTGTGAGTCCTAGTCGTGTCAGTTTGTCCAAAGAGATTAAAATCTGGATTAAAAACGATACTTCAGACAACCCGGTGCCGGTCTCAAGGAATCACTTCACTGTCTCTCTTACCTGTGTATCTGAGGCATTTTCGTGCCAAACTCAGAACTTTCACACGCCTTAGCTGACCACATTATTCCCATCACTGTAGATACACTATCTGTAGATACAGAAATGTATCATATCTTTCTTTTACTCCTGTGAAGTTAGTGATAGCAATAGGCAAGCGGGAACATCAACCATCCTGCGCTGTGGCTGGTTGCTGGCATGCTACCTTCTCTCTCTTCCCCCAAACTGTAAATATTTTCTACAGTTTCTCTCTCAGATGATTTAATATAGTAGAAAAAGTATTTTGAAAGGAGATGCTACTGTATTATTCCTTGTTTCAACATGAGAGAGAAGCAAATACCTATTTTGATATTGTATCTTCCATTAAAATTAAAAAAAATTATCCTGAAAGAAAGATTACAGTTCAGTCACTACCTGCATTTTACTTGCTAAAATCTTAACAACAAAACGTGATTGGGCCTGTTTTGTTTTACATTAATTGTTACTTTTGTTAGCTGGAAAGTGTGTGGCACGGCAAAATAGCCAAGAATAATACCCAGCCCTTTTGCTACCGGGCCTCCAGCTAGACTCTTAATTACAAAGCTGAGCTTTTCTAAAGTGTGGGTTTTCTTCTAGAAGACCCACACCCAACAATGCCATGTTTCCATTATGCACAGGACTAATCCTGAGCTGTATTTAAATTAAATATTTCCAAGATGTTTATTAAGGAATTAACCAATCCAGAAACCACAAAATCTTACTGGAAAACGAAGTCAGTTGTTTTCCCCAGCAATGTGACTGCAGACACCAAAGCCATTACACCCAAGGCATCACTGCACCAGGAAGATCTATTTGTAGGACAGGGTTCATTGGCTTGGTATTAAAATTAAGCAACAGTATAGTCTTCACTGAATTGGCATTGAATCACAAGCCCACAGAAATTGTGTATCTGCATGAATTATTGGACGAACTCAACATTAAATTACTTTGTTCACAACAGAATTAAAACCCTGACAGCAGCGTTTGCGATGCTCTCGCGATAACCCAAATATCAGACCCACAGTATGCAAGCTCACATTCAGAAAGTCTTTTATTCCCCCTTTCCCAGCATTTTAGGTTCCCGCGGTATAAAGAGAAGACGTAGTTTAGCTTAACTGTATCAGACAATACCCAATTCCCGCCTGCAAAAGAATTCTTACAAATAAGTCTTTCTCGGGCTAAAGTCCTGCTCTAACGCTTGCAGTGTGGTGCACGTACCTGGACAGTAGGGCTGAGCACTATAGAAATATTCTGGATGTTCATTTTTGTTTCCAGTTCCTTTGCAATAACATGGTCCATATGCACAATCAGCCAAGAAATCAGGAGGTGGTTACACTCTGGCAACTCTTTCAGCAGCCTCTGGCACTCCTGGACTTTCTCAGCTTCTGTGCTCTTTCCACAAGCATCTTCAAAGCGGGGCATTAGCTCTTTGGTAAGCAAATTTTCAGGCAGTTCTCGTAGGTACTGTTTCAGCAAGCTGGCTACTGTGTTGGGCTCGTATTCTTCCAGGTTGGGAGATTCTTCTCGATCATAGGCTGCTTTTAGCTCATCAACTTTTGATTTTATTCCTTAAAAATCAAGAATTAAGAGAAATCTTCAACTTAAATGTGTAACAGTTATATTTAAACTTTTTTTTCCCCACATGCATTTATTTCACCTCTCCTTACAATTTAAGCTAATTAAAAAATATCTTTTAAAAGTTCTCCACGTGTAACAATGTTAAAATCATGACTCAGAATTACGCGATCATTGATCACTGCTTCTAAAAGCACTGACTACTACTGTGAAGCAAAACCACAGCACTGCCCCAGCTCCGAATCAGAAGTGGCGCCAGCCTTCTCTTGCATCAAGGAACATAAACCAGGGTGAGGAAGGGTAGGGGAACATAAGATCAGTTGTGTATTTGCATTCAGCATCTTTCTCGCTGTTCAATTGTAACAGCCCTAAGCCAAGTAGCAAATATGGTATCAACTCAAATATTGTGCAACAAGTTCTACCTAAAACAGCTTTCCTCTGTCAAAACAAAACCCACACTTCTTAGTTTCCAGATTTCCATCCGGCCCTCCTCAGAGGAGCAATCTCACACAGCATTCTTGATTTGAGGCATGGCACGAATAAAAGTGTGTTCACGTAATTATTCAACCCAGCCAAGATCTTCTGTAAGCTGCTTTTATAACTCAGTGACATTCCAATCTTCCCAAACTTGGGGAAATTTTATTCTTAAAGCTCAAACACCCACTTGAGTTACACCAGCTTAATGCCGTGCCATGGCTTGGCTCATACACAACAAGCCAAACTGGGTGCACTCAGCCCATGGCAAACGCCAGGTGAAATACGCTCAGTTTCATGGCCAAGTAACTCATCACAAGGGCTGGTAGGTTGTCAAGCCACTGCAATTGTCTCTCTGAGCTCCCAATTTAAACAATCTTACACACACAAGAGGGTGCTATTGCACTGGAGAACACCCAGAAAGTATAAACATCAAAAATGATTTACGGAAAACACACCTCCTTCTTTGAAAATTCCCAACACATCGTGTCTTGAAAAAAAACACGCAACCAGAATGTTCCAACAGACGAAGAAACCGCTTAAGCTGCTGCGGTGTCTGTGCATGACTACCAAATACCATGCAGAGCGACAGCATGAAGACAGCTTAATGAAGCCTTTAAAATCGTTTAATTACTGATTTACAGTGCTAGGCAACTGGTTTCAAATGCTTTTCCTCAAATTCCTTTTCTCACTTGTTCTTGCTCCCTTAAACATACCCACAGAAGTACTTACGTGAGTTATGCTGCAGATGTAGTTTGCAAATAAAGGGACTGTTTTGTTTAACGTGACTAAAACTGATGTTTCATTTATGTAAGCTGGTGTTACGCAACTACCGTGGTTAATTAAGCCGGCTGTTGCTAAGCTTAAATACCGAAACTTCTATTTTCTGCTTATTACTGTATTTGCTCAAAGAAAAGAAGTTTAAGAAAAAAAATAATCATACGCTGGAAGTAACTGGAAAAAGCAACTTAGTGGGAAGCTTAAGTAATAAATGGTTATATCTCATCTTTGCTTTTGCAATCAACTAGCATTTTATTTCTAATGCAGAAGTAAAAAAATACAAGCTGGCCATTCTAACACATTTTATTCATCGTCACCATCCTATCACAAAAGGCCCAAACAAGTGTATTTTTACTGCCATTAAGCAGTACCACCATATTAGCAACTTGTCTGGTACTTCAGACCTACGGGTTTGCTTAACTTTAGCTACCTGATAATCTTTTGGATGATGAAAATTATTGCAGCTATAAACAGAGTCTCTAGCTGTTGAAAACGGTAAAATAATAAGAAAACTGCAAGTAAAGACCTTAGGAACCTGCACATCAGCGTGCCCAGAGTACCTGAAACTCTGTAGATGCCTTCGCACTTCATGCCATACTTCTCTACGTAATCTATACATTCCCGGAAAACTGCTGGCAGGCGGATGCCATCATACATCATGGTCCTGTCTACCGCGTCAGACAAAGGGATGCCAAACACGGGTCTGTGACTGGGAACATCCACTTGAGGTATCTCTGTCTCCTGAATTGGCTTTTTCTTTTTCTTCTTCTCTTTCCACTGTTTTACAACATCTGCTGCAGTTAAGTCTTTTGACTTCTTCTCTTTATGTTTGTCTTCCTTATGTTTGTCTTCCTTGTGTTTTTCATCTTTGGGTTTCTCTTTTATTTTAAAATCCTTTTCCTTTTTTTTGGAAAAGCTGGGTTTCTTGAAGACATGTATTCCCTTGGACCGCTTCAACTTTGAAGGGCTTTCAGCTTCATCACCGGAACTGTCCTCTTGAAATGCAGCATAACCTTCCGCTATTAGGCAAAGGAGGAGAAGGGAAAAGGACAGCTGTAAGTCTGTTTAGTTTCTAGACGGCATATTGTAACAGGGAGAGAACAAGAAGTAATATGTAAGGAAGAGAGAGAAGAAGCAACAGGAATTAAAAAATAGCGCCTGCCTGACTCTCCAGAAGGTTTTCTTCAGTTGTTACACAATTAAGTGGACAAGAATTAAATCAAGGCTGCATAATCACATCAAAGATAAGCCACACAGCTCCTAAACGATCTGAACAATTAATACTTTATATACTTACTCATAATGGCAATGTCCATCTTATGGGCTAGTTTCCATCTAATAGTCAAGGAAATGCAAAATAAAAACAACTGTCTGGCAACTTCTCTATGTTCCTGTAATCGACAGTATAAGAGTCGCCGTTAAGGATCATCTACTGCATACACATACATCTAACAAACTTCTACTAAGAACAAACTAAACTACAGCCAATTAAATTCCCAACCCCTTTCCAGAATATTATGAATTCTAAGATAAGTATGACGTTAATAAAGTTTCAGCCTCAAATAAAATACAAACAAGCAAATAAATAAATAAATAAAAGCCCAAGCACACTTACTTTTCTACTAGCCGAATAAAACAATTCCACTAACACTAGCACAATACCTGTCAGCGGAGTTACCTATTTGCCTTAAAAAGCGTTATGTGAGAGCTTCAAACAAGTCCACAGCCGAAGTACCCTGTTTCAGCAGCAAAACACCAAGTGCCGTCTAAAACGTGCACCGGAGCTTTTACTACCCACGCCTCTGCAGCTAGCCCTGCCTAGCCTTCAGGCAAGAACGAGGAAATCTTTAAAGGTGGATTAGGAAAAAAAAAAACAAAACAAAACAAAAAACCACCAACAAAAAAACAACCCACCACCAAACCCAACAACATACAAACCAACGCGACTTCCTAATCAATTAATTGTGATTTCACATACGCAGTACCCCGTATAGACAAAGCAAGCCTGAAACCTGGTCAACAGAGATGACGTTTCACGTGCACCAGCCAGGTCCCCCAAGGCAGTGGGCAGCAAGCACTTGCTTCAATGTGAAGCCCCCATTACACAGATCCTTTGAGGCTCTTCCACTACCTCTGGCAGTGCCTCTGCCCGAGCGAGGAGGCACACCCAAGCGCTCTTCCTGCGTGAATGGTTTTGGGTGGTGGAAAATTACCCCCTTAGATTATAAGCGAGCGCATCACGGACCAGATTACAGGCTGAAATTTTTACTGGTGAAAGACCTCGTGCAAAAGAACCAGGGGACAATCAGTCTTTTATTCTTCCAATTCTAAACTATATCAAGCTGCAGAGTTTCTCAGTGTTATTTCAGCACATCCCAGGAGCTGTCTGTATTTTGAAGCCTCCTTGGCTGCTCTGTAGAAAGTAGCTTTTAATAGTCAAGTAAATATAAGAGATGTATTAAAGCATGGAACTGCCATAAAATCATTGCAATTGTTTGACCAGCTCACCCTTCCCATCCTGGACTCTCTGCTAGGACTACCAAACATGCACTTTCAGAAAAGACACGGCCAAGACTGTAGCACTATTCCTCTCCAAGTGAATTTTAATATAAAAATGCAAATATTAACTGGAGGACAACCGGCAACCAGGTCTCATCCTCCCAGTTTACTGGCTATACCATCATTCACTCTTTATGTAAACTAAAACCAGAAATGGGTAAGGAAACCTGCAGTGCATAAATTAAGGATTCAAATCTCACTCTGACAGAGGAAGAGCTGCTGATGCACCAGCTTCAGGACAAAGGAGGAGCGCACATCACCAGTGTGTTTTGTGAGAATGAGATGGGGCTGGCAACGAGTTTCAAGATGGGGCTCACAGATGTATTTTCCAAGCAGAAAGCCGGATCTTCACGAGACACAGCCCAGAACAAATCTGCCCTCAATATTTCCTGCTGGGTAGCTCTAACAGCTGCCAGGCCAACAGCGCAGGGCTCCCCCACACGCACTAGGAATAGCATCAGTGCGTCCTCTGGGTCCCCACAGGGGACCCAAGCTTGGAGGTCGGTGTCACCAACAGAGCACCTGCCTTACGTCTCTCAACACTCCATGTTGCAACACCACTTGGTGCTTTTCTAGACCTGTGGTAATATAACACCAGCAATAGCGCATTACTGAAACTGGTATTTCTTGACTTCACGAGAAGACATGAAGGAGCAAGTTAAATACAAACCCAGCCTATTTTAATTTGTCTCAGTAATGTAAGTCAACAAAGTTTAGAAATATATATTAATTACAGATTCACAGAGAATCTCCCACCCATACCAGGAGGGGGTTTGTCTCAGAGTGGCCCAATTTTCTTTACCATACTTCTGCTAAAAAAATTACTGAATATTGATATTCAACATATCAATATGTTGAAATATAAACAACCTACATTTATGCAGAAGAAAAATTATCAAAAGCACTTGACAAATCAGGTAATTTTAAACGTGGAAGTAAGTATTACCTACTGTTAGTAGACTGATAATTCTGTTCGCCCAAGACTTCTAGTACTAATAGTCTGCATTTTCCAATCACTCTAATGTATGTCCATTACATTTTCCTGCACCTATATGAGAACAGCACTAATTTAATAAATACTCCAATTCCACCAGCATAACGACTGGACTACCTGCCAGTTCCTTGCTTGAGCTTTGTTAGACCTTCCACAAGCATGTCTTCGCTACAGTCAGTTTAAACATGATGCTGCAAGTATAGCCCTTATCTTACTGAAAATTATTAAACCTCTTTTAAAAATAATAATAAAAAAATTCCAGCGTTACTCCGGAAAAATCTTACTTACACGCTTCAAAGCTTTGCCATGCAGCAAGGCCACTGTTGCTATCAGTCTGCATGCTTGGGAATACTCCTCCTGCTTCACTCTTACAATGAAACTATAAATTCATGCTATAGTATTTATTGTCAACATCAAGGGTTGCATTATATAGAACTGCCGCTTATCAAACCTACCACAAGATACATTTTGCACATCAGGTCTCTGATGAGTTTTTAAGTCATTTATACCTCTACATCCGATTTTGGCTCCCTGAGGAAATTTGCATGCATCTGTAATTAATTCACTGAAAGAAAATACAGATCGCTTTAGTAGGTCAAATATGACTATACAGACCGATGTGCGATGCTAGCATGAGTTATCTAATTTCTATTTGTCAGAGGGATTGCCATCAACTTGTATCCTATTTCTAAATAAAACTGGAAAACACACATGGATACACAACGAGCTTGGGTAGATGGCTTCTATTTCCTCTCCTCACCCACAAGATGTATTGTTATGATTAATAGAAACTTCAAACTTACAGACACTACCAACACTTACTATCCAACTTTCAATTAGATCTGTTTGCTTTTAATACACATTCAGCTCACTGATGTGAGCACAGCACTCCCAAACTCTGCATTCAGATTACTGCAAGGACAGCAAATAAAGCTGAAATATGAAATTTGCCTTACTTTATTTTGATTTCAAATAATTACTGGTATTGAAAGGCAGACTTTTAAACTATTTGCAAATGGTACGTTGCTAAATAAATACATACAGATAGATAGATAGACATAGTAATTTCTCAGTAGAATAGGATGTAGCAACACAGAAAGATAAACCTTGATATGAAAAGCCTCTAATGTTTATCATGGGTAGAAAATTCCAGTAACTTCTTATCCTGTAGATGTGGAAACTCTATTTAGAGCTTCTCCACATACCAGATCAGTTAAAATAATCTTTTGTTTGCAATAGCATTTACTTGCTTATCTTGTAGGATGACAATGGCCTCCTCACAATTTCTAACAGACCATCTCCATTAGCACTCTGCACAGAAATGAAGGATCATAAGCACAGAGACAACTTATCATGTCGTTGCTCTACCTGGAACAGCTGGGAATACTATTAGAGCTTTTGCATGGTTGCTGGATCTCCACATTCCTGTGCAGAAATTATCTTGGAGAAAAATCCCTTAAGATGATGGAAGAGAGATTAGGCTGGTATCTTCCACCTGGTGGTACCTAGCAGAGAGTTGCAGACTGCTAGAACCTCAACTCAGCAACTCAGAGGAAGAAGACACAAGTTAACACCCAATTTGGACCAAAGATCGTTCGCAGCAGGTCGCCAAGTTAACAGCAGGAATATTTCAGCCCTCATCCACATCCCAAAAGAACATCTAGGAGGCCCTGCCCAACACATTAGGGATTTGGTCTTCAAAAATATTTCCTGAAAATTTCAGGAGAGCTCATACCAATGATACTACTATCCTTTCAAAAGATAGTTTAGTTTAGCTAACTTTGCATTTTTGAGGATTTTTCATTGCTTTAAAGCTTCCTTTAAGTAACAAAAATTGCTTCGTGTCAGCTATAAAATGTGCTGTGACCACTTGTGGAAGAAAGTCATTAAGAGTGCTAATGTGCACAAACCCGCACACATTTGCTGAAGAAGTATTTTTCCTCTTCAGCCTTCAGTTAGACTATCACCATGAGACATGCAGAATTACACCACAAAGAAACGCACACTATGTATAATGCTGATCTGTAACAATTCCAAATTTAGAAGTGTCTAATCCAGAGTTATAACAGAAAGCTGATTTGCAAAGAAGAAAAAAACAGTTACTAATAGCTTGAATTTTCATCAGCAATTCAATATTCTGTATTAGGTTAATGTTGTTTACACTAGGAAAAAAAAACTAAAGAATCGGTTTTCTTAAAACCTGCAGAAATTTAAACTATTGGTTTTAACTAGAGGATAATATATTTTTGAGTTACAGTATCCTTCATGTACAGTCTTTAGTTAATAACAATAGTCCTTCTAAACTGTGGTAGAAACAAATCCTGCATTCCAGGAAACAGGTTTGATTAAAAGCAGTGCAGTGGCAGCAAATTCTTAAAGAGTAATTCTTTAAATATGTGCATGTATATTACAAATAGTCACCATATTCATCCTAACATGCCAGAATATTGCGTGCTGTCTCGTTGTTTTTAATCTTCCAAATTTCACGTATAAGAAGTGGCAATGTACACTGGCATCCAGAACTTCCAAGGCATCAGACATACTGACGCAGTAGAAAATGAACATTATTTCAGTATTTTGCTGAAACAAATGTCAATTAAAAAATACTAACATTTGGGATGTGATATTTAGGTTTCAGAGACTTGGACAGTAAGGATCTTTCTGGTACTGAGAGTGCTGACTATCAGCCTAGGAATTCCAAGTGCTTTGTTCTTTTAGAATATGTAGAAAAACTATTGCATAATAGAGTCATGTTTCCAAAATTTTCTGCACAAATCTAAAGGTGGGAAGTAAGATTTCTCTTCTGTTGTTCTGGAGGAGGGATACACTTTGTAAATGAAAACTTCTGTTCTGGACACTGATACGCTGACACAGAATGGATTCTATAGTCAAAGCTTTACTTTCTTCTAACCTTTATTCTGTCAGTTCTAGTAAATTCAGATCCTGATGTTGGCTTGCACGTTTTTGAACTCTGCAATGGTACTTGGGCACTGCTGGTAGGAAACTGCATGATCAGACTAAACTGAGAAGCTAGAGAAAAAAAGGACACCGATTTTATTACTTGTCAGATAACGGTGCAGTGTGCACGTAAAAACTTGAGATAGCACACAACGTCAAACTCTGCATATGGGAGATATAAGGGAAAAGGGTCAAAGTCGTTGAAACTGACTCTTCCAAATTTAAAAGTACAAAATTCAGGTCAAACTTACAGTTTTATTTTTGCTAGCACCTCAGCTGCAATTTCAAAAAGCATCTATTTGGAAATATACTTGGAAACCTCCACTTAGAATGAGAAGAGATAATGAGAAAAAACCTCATGCCAGGCAATTACCAATGCATCATTAAAGGATTTGGATAAACATGTTTATTAGTAATTCGGGGCATGTGCTTGGCACCTGTATCTGTGCAAATAAAACAAATCCATTTTTTGGTTAGGGTGTGGGTTTTTTTGGAAGAGAAACAGGTATTGCACAAAGCCTGTTTGTGCGAGTTGCCCTCCTTCACACCTAAACAAGTTCTGCTGGGAATATTAAGCAATTTTGAGAGAGAAAGAAAGAGAGAAAGAGAAATTATAAGCATGAAATAAGAGAAGCTCCCTACTCACTTCTTTTTTCTTTCTTCTTAAATTTTCCTTTCTTCTTCCCATGCTCCTTTTCATCATCAGATATTATATCTGGAGGCTCATGCAAGCTGTCATGAGGTGGTGAAGGCTCACCGGTGCGGTACAATCCAGGGAATTTTGTCGGACTGATTTCTTCAGAGCTGGGAGTACGAGCAAGACCCCCACTGTGTTCTACCCGACGGTGTTCACTGGGGCTGCTAGTGGGAGGCAGGAAGCACTCGGTCATTCTGATTCCCTGATATCAACGTGAAATCTTCTGCTACCTGTCCATCACACCTGCAGCAGGGGAAAACAAAAAAGCCCCACACAATTTTAAGCAACAGGATTCAGAACACCTTGTTCAGAGCTCTATACTGAAAACACAAACAGCAGTACCTTCTACAGTGAACATTCCAACTTATGTCAAGACAGTAATGTAACATCAAGTCCTAAACTCAGTGTTTGCAAAATCTGTCCATTAACTCCTAACCCGTATTAACATAATAAGAGAGCTGCTATTTTAGCCATTTCTACTTTATAATATATAAAACATTATATATTAAGTATCAGAATATTTTAAGATTTGAAATAATTCTTACAAAATTCATAGGCAGCTTGTATACCGATTGGTAATATTTAATATAAAATAGTTAGCTAACTTTAAATTTTTGATATAAAATAGATCTGTCTGGAAGCTCAGAGTGTTTGTGAGCGCTGCACTTAAGGCAAAGATCATTTTCATCTTTCCCAAGCATATTTTATACATGCAAATAAGAACTTGCCTTGCCTGTTGCAATAAGGGTTAAAAAGAAGAGTTAAAGCAAATCCATCTTCTAATTATGCTAATGCAAATTAAAGAACGTAGAAAAAGAATGATTAAGTTTTTCTAGTGTACAACAACATGTTCACATTTAAAGAGGCTGTATCAGGTCATCTGCACCCAGATGCTGGTACGTTGTTTGCTTGAGAGTTAAGGCCAAATAAAAGCTAATACGAAAATTGCTGAAGGAAGCCAATACATAAATTCTCAGCAATGGAACTCATAAACAAAAAATTCTGCCTAGCATAGATAAATTTCAGAAATTCCACAGAACAGATACTTTGTATGGGACATCATACCTCTAGAGTCCACTTTGCTGAATTTGTCCCTTTGTGTCTAAATGGTCACCCTCAGATATGAGCCCTTCTTTCAAGGGATGAAAGGAAAACAGAGCAAACCCTAGAAAAAGAAAAATCTATTTCCCACACCCACTGGTATACTTGGATGACAGGTCAAGTCATGGTTACATGCTAACTTTAATCCAACTTAAATCTGTGCTGCTGCATTGCTGCTGAAAGGAAATGGATCTATTGGTACACCAGTTCCACGGCCTGGCTCTCTATGCCAGGGCAAGCACAAGGAAGGCTGAGAGTTGGCGGAAGGTGCCCTGCACTGCAGACTTAAAGTGATCAAGGTGGCTGTGTAGCTATGGCCTCAAAAAAAACAGAATTAAAACATGTTATAGATTACACACAAAAGCCATACTAAACCTATTTACATGAGTTTTTTAATTATGACAAGAGCATATCCAGATATAATAGCTGTGGCTATTAGCCTTTGGTCTCTGCAGTCACCTCTGGTACTCCTGCTATTTAATGCTGACGTATAGATTACAATTAAGAAGAAAGTAGGCAACCCTTTGCTAAGTTAGGCAAACCATCATGGTTACCCAGTATTTTATAAAATCTCATTCAGGGAAATAAACAATACCTCCTGGCTAAGCAGGAAGTCCTCATACAACATACAAACCAGACTATAACTTCTTATGCAAAAGCAGAAAGCCTCTTTAAAAGAAAACAGTATTAACATGAGGCATAGCCATTTTCTTTTTCTTTTTCATGCTTGTTGGTTTTTCTTATACTTTTAATTGATTTCAAATACTCCACTGCTATGCTAACTTGATGCTGTGTTTAAATAAGTAAATGGCATGCTCAAATAAGACATTTTAGGAGAAGAGTCCAGGTATCTAAAGCTTCAGACTTACAGATATCAAAAAATGTAAAAGCTTTCAATTATATAAGCATTTTCAATATTACCAACGACACAGACTAGCAATACTACTGCGTCTCATCTGAGTATCAGAATGATCTGTAAAATTCCTGCACGGAACCTGTTTGCGTTTCCTCCACCAACCCCTCCTCCCCTCCAAAAAACAGAACCCAAAACATCCCACCAAAAGCTGCTACACAATAGACAGTATTTCAACAGTAAGTCATGGAATGAAAATAGAAATATTACATATAATTTTTTTAAGCGGTGGATGGACCACAGCTACAAATCAGCCCACATCTAGAGTAGGCAAGATGGGCAAGTGCACATAGGGAATGGACAATGTCATTGCAAAGGCACAAACACCACCCTGGAAAATGAGGACGCAAATGCTTTTGCCTCTGGACCCCCGGCAGAGCTCCTGGGACGAAGCCAGATTTAGCCCACACATTCCACCACACTCTTCAACTCCTGGGGTCTTATTTACAGATTGGCAGAATACAGAAAAACATAATACGGAATTATGTTTTGACAGGTTAATAATTATAAATGTGTCCAGCTGAGTGGGTTTTGTGGAGGGTTGTTGGTGGGTTTTTTTTTAAACTCTCATCCTTCAGTTCTCTGTATGCAGAACATAGTGAAAATTTAATGTATGTATGACACAAAGTACCTCACTACAGGAGATCACTCACAGAGTGCTTATGGAAATTAACAGTTACTCAGATCAGAATCTGAATAGGGCACAGTAAGACAGAATTATGATGAGAAACAAAATATTCATTAGGTCTTTCAATACTGTTCATTCTTTATTCTGGCTAAGGCAGAGACACTGACTAAAAATAAAGATAATGGTGCATATTTCTAAATGCAACAAATTAAGACCGCACTTACGTTTCATATATTTTATTTTACAGCTTTAAGAAAGCATTACTTTCCTATATGCATAATTTCCTAGGCCTTTAAACAAGGGATAAATTGCACAATGCTCAAATTATATCAAGACTGATCAGCAGAATCAGAGCCTTTACACCTACCTGCAAAAACCTTTTCCACTTTTACTAATGGATGTTAATTTCCTATTGCCATTCAAATCCGCACCTTCTGGCTTTTACAAATTTCTGCTGACAGCAATAAATGGTGAGATTGAAAAAATCATGGATCCTCACAGCATTTTGAGAAGGAACATTTTTTAGCAGGCTGATTCTTCTGCCAATTTCTCCCTCTCAGACCTGACCCTTTCTTCCCAATCTGTTACCACTTCAGTCCTGCCTCTCCTCTGCAGCAGGCTCCTTGCTTCAAATGGCTTCTTTTCACCTATGCAGTTCTCACGTCAGGAGATTTGACACCTCACTACTGCCATGTGGGGAAGGTCATACTACTCCTCCCATTAACACACCCCCTCAATTCCAGTAGCTGGCTCTCCCAGTACCCCTTTGTGAGATGATTCAATTCGCTAGCTGCTCCAACAGGCTTCTGCTGCCCAGCTAGCTCGTGGAAGAGCTCAACAAGCACTAAAGATGGAAAGCAGAGGAGTGGCAGAACCACGATGACAGGAGTGCAGCTTCCCTCTTTGGGCAGCTCAGTTTTGTGATGCTGCACACACAGCTTCATCTCTCCAGATTTCACTTCATTCTTAGTATTTTCCCCGTAACTTCGATTCGTTTACGACCCAGTGCCAGTACTCCCATGGTTCCTGTCTTGATTGGTTTCTCTTTTTCACCCCCAGTGTATAACACACAACATGTCCTTCATCTGCTTTGGTCTCTGTGACCCAAGCTCAGTCTCCCACCTTCCCCTCCCCGTGTTCTTTATTCATCTGGTTCCTACTCTGCTGCTGCACACCGCCTCCTTGCAGATAAAGTTCTCTCTCTTCTTCCCCTGTTTCTTGAACCATCTTCCTGCTCAACATGGAGTAAAACCTTCAGAATAACTGAGTGTCAAAAATAAACAGTCTTCACTGAACATGGGCAGAACTCTGACCTTTCCTCTATCACCCAAGGAAAGACTAAATTAAAAGAGATTTTAAACATGAAAAACTGAAGGCATGTCCTTAACACAAAAACTCCTAGCTGTCATGTCACCACCATCTTTCAAGACCATACGCCAAGCACAGGAACGTGGTTTGGGGAGAGGAAAGAAGACGCCCACACAGGCAAAATAATGTGTTTTTCGTAGCCTCATTTTTGAAAATAACTGAACTCTTTCCTAAAACATTCAGCCTCAGCTACATACCTACTAAGTAAAAATTAATATTAAACAGCTGAGGTTTGAAAAACCATAGGAAAGTGAAGACAGAGAGACATGACAGCCAACATCAATAGATCTCTCTTATTACAGTGTGTCATTTAAGTTTTAAACACATTAAAGAGAGGCATAGTCAGAAAGACCAAACTCACAGCTCTCATTCGGTACAGAAGGCTCCACTATTTCTGTTTTGGTGCCTTGTAACTAATTGCAACAGCAGAGGCAAATTAGAGCAGGTGATTGCATGCACAGATGTTATTTTGTAAAGCTGTTGGGTGGAATACAGGACACGGGGAAATTTTTCTGCAACAAGCATTATGCAAGACCACATCTGAAGCATGGTGGGTGTCCCCAGGTCATCCCATTTTGCCACAAACAGACACACTCTGAAAATCTGGGTGTTACACTGAAAATAGTCCCAAGAAGTCAGTAATCAAAGGATGGAGGCAGAGTGGGAACACTCTCTCAGCTACCGGAACCTGCTCTATCATAAATTCCCAAAAGCAAGGCCCAGAACACAGCAGTGCCTCATCATCATAGGCCTTCAGTCCAAAAGATCTGGACAGACGTAAAGAAACTGATGTTACTCAAAGAAATGAGGCACACCACTTTTAGACAAAAATTATCCTAGTGACAAGCATAGCTCCATTTTGGAAAGTAATGAACCGTTAAGAGGAAAGAATAAAAACTATCACTTGCGGTATAAGTGTGCCAACGCACTTCAGAAACTGTGAGTGTTACTCAAACAGCTGCTGTGATGGTTGAAAAAGATGACTTGGAAATGAGAAGAGAGTCAGAAGTAAGTTATTTACCAAGACTATACAATGTCTGAGACACATGTAAGTTCTCTGTCTTGCTCAGACTATCGCGAAGTGTGGGAGGCCATTAAAACCATGGTCCTTCCAAGAGTAGAGGATATTGTTAAGTACGCCTTAAATTAATCATCTTATAAGTACTGATAGGTGTCAGCTACAGCAACAGCTTAGGCAAAGAATAACTTTTTTACTAGCTTAAAGCTAATAAATCATTTATGTTTTACTCAAATTGGTCTGAGGTTTTACTACTGCAATAAAACACAACAGCTTAAGCTGTGTTTTCAAATAAAGAGATGTATTTTTACAACATACTGAAAAACCTTAATACAAAACACTTCTTAGACTGAAATTTTGCCATACAGTCAAATAGCAAAATGACATCAGAGGCCACCTATTACTTAACAAGCAGTACCCAGGTACATAAACAGTGCCCTTTCCTTTCTTTAATAAGGCAACATAGCCACGAAAGGAGAAAGGGAAGTGCTTCATGTAGACAGGTAAAGCAAGTTTAAAATTTCACAAGTAATCACATAAACACAGCATTAAGTAACTCCCTTGTGAGTCACACACTCTTCGTAACTGTCAAGAATTAACGCCTCAAGAAGGGCCTTCACAAGATTTTTTGGAGAAAGAGAATAAAATACAAATTGCTGAGCAACATCTAGCTCCTAAACCTAAGATTACTTTACAGGATATGTGATGTTATGAGAAAGGAAAGTGCGTAATCACACAACTCAAGTCACATAGGAGCAAGCTGTACATTTTTCAAAAATAATGCCAGCATCAGATCAGCTCTAAAACTAAAATAAAGAGGTTTGTGTGTTCTCTCATCTACCTGTAGGTGGATAAAGTCTGCCACAATTACAGTACCATCCAAAGTATTTCAAGTTCTGCTCTGAGAGTCCATACCAGCTCAGAAGTAGCGATATACAAATACACAAAACTACTTAGCTCTCAACAATCAGAGAGCTGTAGACCACATCCATACTTGAGTGGACTCTTGGAGGAGCCAGCTGACATTCAGAATATGTAGTAGTGTCCAGGTTATTCCCTATTATTGAGGGTATTCCAGCTCTTCATTAATCCGTTCAGTAGAGCCAACCTTGAAATAAATAATTAAATGTTACCCTAAACATTTTTAAAATATCAGAAACTTGATATCTGATCACATTATGATAAAATCTCATAATCACATGAAGATAAAGTCTCCAGGTATGTGGTAGCCTCTGCTTCCCAGTTTGGTTCACTTCAGGGAAAACGGTACCACAGCCTCCACTCTACAAAGTCCGTAGAGCGCCATCAGGATGCAATTCACAGGCTGTTTCCAATAGACACCTTGGGGAAAACAAAACTTGGATCCCGTGAGGAGAGTTAAGTGCTTTGCTCCAGAGAGCACACCTGAAAAGAGACCAACCATAACCGCATAGGACAAGCCCCTGTCCCATGACTGCCTCCCACACTAGCTATGCTGTCATACTGCCTGTTTTGCCGTTACATCCCACTTCCTTGGTGAGGCACACTGTGACAGTTTACATCCCGATGTCTGTTCCAGAGCAAGCTAAAGCAGGTGGTTTAGGTGAAAAGCCAAGGCACAAGTCTTTGTTGCAGGGTAACGGCCAAAGCCATATACAGAGATTACAAAAACTATGCCACACACTATGCCTCCCATGCTCATTCCCATCCTTCAGCAAGCCCTGCCACATGTCTTTCCCCAGCTGAATCAACTCCCACGGGCGCAGTTTCAAAGCAGTGCATTATGTTATGATCACAACCGCACACATAAGAGGCATTCTTGGAAATAACTGACCAGCTAACAACTGGAAAGACTGCTGTTTAATTGCTTTACACTGCATGTTTCTGAAGGAACACGCACAAGGTCTGGACTCCGCATCATGAGGCAGATGGGCACTGTAGCCAGGCCAGACTTTTGCAGGAGTATGTTGACTAATCAGCTACCTGCATCACAACTGCTACTGCCCACCCAGAGAATAACTTCTCATTCTTTGAACTTCTTGGGAAAGTGCCGGTCCACTGTTGTGGATTCTCTGGTCTTGGCCCCCGTGAATCCTGCTCCTGGTTCCCATGGTCTTGTCACCCACCACAAAGTAATTCCTCCAGTAATCGTACTCAAGCCCAGCACGCTAGTTTCCCATTCTGTGGTCTAGTCCTACTGCTTCCCGGGCTCAGTCCCTCTCCATTGGCTTCTTCATTTCCCTCTCCTGCAGTTCAGTTCCTCCACCATCAGGACTGTACCTCCTCCCTCTCACAACCTCCTCCTCACCACGCAGGTGTTCAGCACCTAGACCTGTGCAACTTCAGTTTCACCATTCCTCTTCTCCACACCCAGTGCTACAACTAACCTCACCTTTTGGCTGCTCACTGTTTACCAAGTTTCCCTTGCCACCTTCTATTTCTCCCACCCTTGGTTCTCATTAAGGCTTCTGAAAATTACAGTCCACAAATAAGCAAGGAAATCTGGGAGGTCTTCTCCACCCAAATTTAAGTTTCCCCTCTGAATTACAAATAGTTTTTAAAAGCTCTGCCTGATTATCAAAATATTTTTTGTTACAGAAAAGAGATATTCTTCCCTGCTAGCTCAATTCTCAGAAACAGTGTGAAGGATTTGTTTAGTGCTTTTTGTTTAAATTTTTAAATACTAGCCTAAGAAACCAAATTTTTCAGCCCAAATGAAAATGTGGTAACTTTTGATAAGGGCTAAACTACTGGGAGCTGAATTGAACAATATGAACTGTCCTGCAAATGTATCAAACCCTCCTATACTTCTGAAAAATGCCACATTGTAAAACATATATAATACCCACTATTGCTTAGATTGGCCTTAGAATTATTCCTGGTTTGACAACCCTGTCCCTTTTCTCCTGTCCACCTCTCCAAATTACCACTCATGCCAGCACTAATGCTTGTAAAACAGAACAGAAAGTTTTACTTTTACCACTTAACAGGGGAAGGCAGGAAAATGCAATAAAAGGTATACAGTTTACTTTTTAAACAATCACTATAAACATAGTATCACCTCAGGTTTTGTTTGCCCTCAGGGCTATATACAAGATTTTTACAATTCATGTTTTCTGACAAATCTTTAGAAGAGTTGTTGAATGCCCAGTCACCAAAGATCTGCAGCAAGTCGTATAGCAATCGAAGATCTAGCGAATTAAGACTAATTTTTATATTCTTATCGGTTCCTGGGCTGGGTTTATTTAATGACAAATTCCCCTTATCAGAGATTTCAACTACGGCATTGTTCAGCAACACTCCAGTACCTGAACTCAGCCAACTTGAGAACAGCTGTCCATTTAGTGGAGTCAGTTAAAAACAAACACCACAAAACCCTGACCTGTTGAGCTGAATGTACTACAAATGCTGTTAAAAAAGCAAGTGCCAATCATCAGAGTGAAAAAACCCAAAATGATGCAGAAGAGAAGTCAACAGATTTGCATCAAATATTTTACTGGAGTTTGTAAGTGTTTCTGACATTCTTTCCAGAGCATCTACAGACTAACCATGATGGATCACACAACAGAGAATAGAATCTAGTTTTCCAGACAGGCCAGAGCTCTACACACTGAGTTCCATTGCCCAATTAGAAAAATCTAAGGCTATATATAGCCTAGTTTTGGCTTTTCTGTTTGTTTTTTGTTTGTTTGTTTAGGGTTTTTTGTTTTGTTTCGTTGGTTGGTTTTTTAAGAGGGCACTAGCTAAAATACCAGAAATGACAAAGGTAAACAGCAAATATTAAAGACACTTTGCTTTGGATTTAACACTGGTAACAAATTTGGGACGTGCCTACACACCAGAAACGTGTAATACAACATACTGGCATTTCTGCAGCAGCAGTAATTCACCTGGCAAAAGCAACAGCAGCAGCAGAGATGCAGTAACACCTCGTGAGGCTCCTGCCAGCAGGTAGAGTTCAAGCTCTATGGAAATTTTGGGAACATACTCAGTTGACACACACAGGCAGATGCCAATGCTGCTACATTATCATCATCTTATTCATGCCAATTAGAACAAAACCATAATGGGTACGCCCCCCTACAAACATCGCTTAACTCGCGTCTGCTGGTCTGTCCTTTAAAAGCCACTTGCTACCACCTACTAGCACACTGGGTTCAGCTACATTTTTGTCAACTGCATAAACCTGCTTAATACGCAGAGGAAACGACAAAGAGTGCACACGCTGCCTGAAGTACTGCATGCTGAATCCATGTCCTTTTTAATCCATTATTGAGATACTATCTTTTAGGCTGGATGTAGAAAAATCAATTAGAAGTACCATGTTTCTTCACTGAATTGTCTGAATTGTGATCATTATTTTATTCATAGAATTTTCAAACAGCATTAAGTTCATTTTACAGAACTCACTTCATAATCCTTTAACTGCGAGGTCAGCATGAACAGTCTAGTTTACCTTCCCAAAGGCAAAGAATATTCAATTCTGAGGCCCTATCATTCCCAGAAATAAGCATTTTCTGAAAGTATGTTAATGACACACAAACCTTCAGGGTTAAAACTGTGAAAATTAAGTTTCTTGTGCTTTACATTGAATTTCTGCCGCCATGTATTGAACACAGATGAAGAGGTCTATAAATTACAGGCTGCCACTTGAACTGACAACTCTGTAACATAAGGAGAAACTAAGAACAGTTTTGCTTGGATGTCTTCATAGTGTGACACACGACACAGATGATCAGTTTCCGTGTATGATTTTTTTTGATGTTTAAAACCTTGCATGTTCCAACATAACACAGGCAAATCATATCCAACTTTTAGTGAATATTAAATTAATCGTATCCAACTTTTAATGAATATTAAATTAGGTTAAACTATGGTAGTTGAGATAAAACCCATTCTACTGTAACAGCAGAAAGAAAAAGTAAGAAAGGCTTTGATCTAGAAAAACTGTTTATGTAACAGTTTCTCTGATTATTTTTAGTTATTACTTAATAACTATGTCTATCTGCTGATTGTTTTTAGTGATTATTTAATAACTATGTCTATCTGCAGCACCTTTGTTTTTGGCTTAAACGGGCCTGTATATTATCAAGATAACATCAGTGGCTATCGACCTAGAAACCAAAGTAAAAGGAAAGTCTCCCCTTCTGCCTTCACCAGTTGTTTTATTAGGCCCATACCGAGTAAAATCAACTGCAGATTGGGTTGTGTGCAAACATTTTCCCAACTTAACTATAGTGGATAGAAGTATCATATTTCCATGCCCCAAGCACAGCAGTTTTTAGCAAAGCCTTATTGTAGGTGCAGTTTCACCCACCAAAAGATTTTCTTCTGATGTAACTTATTTCATTTGGAGATCTGTGTTGAGCTATGCCAACAAAATAATTTTATCGATCCATGTCACATCTATAGCAGTGCAACCTCCTGGAATAGATGCCAATGTCTAACAAACTCATGCTATACATAAAAGAATTTTTTTTTTTTTACCTTGATATATAAGTTTCCACACAAGAAGAGGACTATATAATCTCCTCTTTTCACACATATTCCTGCCAATGCCAAGTCCTCATCAAGATCACATGAAGTATTTAGCCTTTCTGCAAATTTTTAGTTATCTTTTTCAGTACCATATCTAGAGTTGGGATTAACAAGTTCTGTTTTCCACCTCTGCCCCAGATTCACTCAACACCCAAGGGGAAAGTCAATTTAAATATTCACAAGCTCAGTAGATTATTAATTATGATTAACATCACCACCTCCAGGGCTGAGATGTTGCAAAACGTCATGCATGTGAACACTGAAAACATTCACAAACACATTCAAGGCAAGGTGCGGCACCACTCAGCCTGGGGCAGCAGCTGGTCTCCACGGTTCCTCTCTGCAGGGAATGGCTGGGAAACAGGAACCTGCCTCCACAGCCAGCAAAGGCTTCTTCAGAGGCAACTAAGGGGAAGACCGATCAGTTAGATTACCAATTACTGAAACAACAGCAGAACCCACAAGTTCACAATATTTGTCTTCTATGCCAATTTACATAGCCAAACAGCCTTACAAGAAAATTTACATGAAACGCTAGCTTTCTAGAAAAACGTATAAACATCCTTAAAATTTAAAATGAAATTCACACATATTTTCTAAAACAAGCTCCAGCTCTGTCTGTAGCACATAATGCAGTAATTTTCAACAAACCTATGGCTTCAGAATATCATAAAAAAAACATAACTTATGAAATCCATGATTGCTGTTTTCAATTTACTTGACAAATATAGTAAAACTGAACTGAATTATAACACAAATAGACACTAAAAATATGTATGCTTCAAAGCTGGCAAAAAAGTTCAGTATCTGATAGCACAGGACCAAACAAGTTCTGACTGACATTCCCAAATCTGTTGTGTAGCCTTGTCTACACAAGAAAAATCATGCTGCTTTAAATAAAATTAGTGTAGGTAGTTTAATGGAAGCCCTAGTATACGTAAAATAAAACAGTGCCATTGTCCTCCCCCCTGCCCCTAAAAGAAAATAAACTGCTTCCATCGGTATAAGGCACTTTTAAGAGTGGCGAAATCCTTGCTCTTAGGTACTAAAAAACACCAAATGTAATTACCTGTCAAAAATATGCATCTGTAACTGACTGTTCTAATGATACACACAAACTGCAAACTTCCGTGACATATGCTTGTGTATCCTTTAGATGTCTTTAAAGTCGGAATGAAATAGCATATTAAAAACTTACTTACAAAAGAATTTATGAAAAACTAGCAACCAAAAGAAGACAAACCACAATAGAAAACTGTAAGCCAGTTTTACCATAAAATAAATAAAATATCATAAAATCGTAGCACTCAAAAGGAGTGCTGCAGGCAACAACCGATGCAACTTCTCCATTGTTTTTTGGTAGAGTATACAGATTTTGGCATATTCCAAGATATACTTGTGATAGTCATTGCCAGAAAATTAGTTCTTCTTAATTATCTTTGTCAAGGAACTTCGATTTGAATCTACATCTTAGTGTGTCAGTCACATTAATTTACTGAACCATCTAGACAACAAAGAACTCCACATATTCATCGCTTCCTCTTTCAGCTGGAAAGTTGCATTTCATTTCCCCCAACAACTTTTAAAATCCTTTTCAAAACATGACTGATAAAAACACACCTGATCACCAGCGGTATGAGTTATATAAATTTTGGAGAACTGCAACCCCAAATTTCAGGATTAAAACTTCAGAAGCATGACCTGTGAAAGACCTCTGCATTTAAGATTAGGTTGCACAAGTGGTCAGTACAAAGAAAACTTACAGAATTTGTAAAGATTAAAACATCTAAAGAACAAGAAAAGCTAAAACCACTAGACTGAAATAATCCAAGGAGTTTCTGGGTAAATCTATTCAGTCAGTTGTTCCCCACACCACCCCACCACCACCCTCAAGCTCTTACATTTTTAGTCCATTCAATCACATAAAAAAAATCCCCATCAAATATGAAAAGTTCTTTAGGCTATCTTAAAAGAACAGCATCTTCTTTGAAGCCACCACAATTGAAAATTAAGAGAGGAGGGTGTCAGATGATATTTTTCTTTGAATCCAACTTAAAAAAAAAAAAAGAGGTATTTTAGGTTTTGTACAGATTAGCATTATGCTTTTGTATAGCATTTGGTTCACAATATTGAAATCTACTGGAGTTAGATTATTACAAATATACTAAAATATCCGCCAATGTAATTATTTTACATCAGGTGGTATTGCATTAATACACTCAATATTAAGTACGTGAAAGCAGTGTATTGGACAGAGGAAAACAATAACCAAGAATTATGGACTTCCATAGTAACATTATAGAAAAACACTACTGATACCATGAAATGAGAGAGTTTCATTGCTGGCACGTTTAGCATTAGAATTTACATTTGGCATTCAGTGTAATCCATGCTAATAAAAATCAGTGAAAATTTATTTTCATTGCAACATCCAAAAAAATTGTGCACCTTGGTGATGCTCATATTTAAAAACCACACCTGGACAGGCTAGATATGTTAAAGTAGCAATAAGCCTAATTATCAGAGTAAGTTAAATGCTGAATTTCACAAAAGTTATTATAGAGAAAACATTAAAATTACAGCTTCTAACTCTTAGGTGTAACTCCTATTTTAAAAAGTTAGGTATGGTTTTAAAAAGAAGTGATGTTCTTACAGAATTCTTACTAATTTTTTTGGGAAAAAGAGAAGCTACAATTTTTGTCACTGTGATAGTTCTTTTTTTTCACAAGCGTCAAGTTAACAGTATTATCATCATATATTGTGTTTTTAAAAAACATGTATCCAGCCCAAGCTCTGGTAGTACCAGAGATCTATGTTCAGTCTCAAGAGTTCCTTTCTGACAGATGTCTATATTCTAGCACGAAGCTCAGTTACTTGTAGTACAGTACCCCAGTGGTCTTACTCAAACTGTAAAACAGGAAGTAAACTTCATGCGCGGACTTAAGCTAGATCACAGAAACATCTGAAATTTTCATACTACAGAGGACAAAAGAGAAACAAAAATACATTTTATCTATACACTCGAGTGAAGAGTTATTCGCCCCTAGCAGATGTACAAAACAACTATCCTGAAACTAAATCTATTTTCCTTGAAATAATTTTCAGTTTGGTCCAAACTTGCATTCTGATTTGGAATGTCAAACCTTACCACCAAGCACCTGCTCCTCACTCTTCCTCTACAGAAGCCATCTGGCCCCTTCCCACCTGACACAAACAGCCATCACTCATCCTTTTCTTCCCTTGTGTGCCTCCAGAGACCAAAATAGCCAGTCTAAAAAAGCTCCGTTCCTTGTAAGCAAGAAGGAGAATGAAGACGGCAGCGTGCAAACGAGAAATCTGTTCCTGCTAGTTGCACAGCTGCCCCTTCCATTGCTCTGAAGGAGAGGGCAGCACCTACTCCTATGAAAAACCGTATACCTCAGAAGCTAAAATAGTGCATCTCTGCACACTTATGCAAGGTCTTCCCCGGTGCTGTGCTTCGTGCTGGGCCGTAGCTGGCAAGAATCATTAAGGCATTCCCTGCTTCCTCCAGGAAAGACAGTAGCCTGGATGGAAGCAAGCCAGGGATTGCCTACCGGGTCATACTGTAGATTAATCTGTAACACCAAGAATCATAACCTGTCTTTTAAAGAAATTTTATAGTTGCACTGACTGCTTAAGATTTGTATTTCTACATTCCTTCCTAGCACTTGAAACAAATGGACAGATGATGAACTATTAACAATTAAGGGCACACCAATGAGGATGAAGCAACTTACATCACGCTCTTCAATTATTATTATATCTAAACAATTGCATGATTTAATTCTGCACATAGAAGACAATGCTAAATTTGATTATTTAAAACTAAACAGACTTTCTTTACTAATGTTATTTTAAACTGGGCTACATACCACATTAATTTGTGCTATTAAACAGCTCACCATACTTATTCAGATTTACATTGTTATTCTTATAGCAACTGGTGAGCACTCTTTCTTTCTTCCTTTCCTTCCTTCCTATTACAAAATTCTGTGTTTATTAAATTATTAGTTGCTATTTTTTCTCAGGATGGTATGCCAAGCTGCTTCTGGAAGAAACTGGGACATGTTCATTATCTATACTTTTGTTTACTTAGTATTACAGAAGCTACACAAGGAAAAAATATCAAACCATGTTCTCTGTTTAAATACACGTCTTATTTAGTTACCAAAGGAAATATTACTTTTTCCCTACAGTAGGTAGTGAACTGATCGCTCCTAAATATTGTGATCTCCTGTTTTCGGACTGGTAGATATCGGTCTCCCATGCATACTTGGAATTCATAGATTAGACAAGAAAAAGAGATGCCTTCTGGTTTTTCAATGCACAACTAATAATAAACAACACTAAGAACCCCAGTTGTATTTCCCAAATATTTTTGGTCAGACATATTTTGTTGAAGTATTAACTTTGTTTTTTACCTTCTTAATAAATTATTTTATCCACTGAAGCCACTGTACTTCGTATTTATCTTTTTCACAAATTCTTCCCTACTAGTTCAAAATTGTCACAGCACTTTATTGATGAAAAATGAACAAATAATTTTTCCTACTACACTATCTTTTAGTAGCAGGACAGAATAAACTATAATCTCTTTGGATACACTTGAGCTGCGTGTTGTGTGAGCCTACTTACTGGATCACCACTCCTTACTTGGGCATTTATATATATATATCCCTCCCCATCCCACTTCCCAGCAGCTGCCCCAAGTAAGCAGTCACCCCCCATCTTCTACTGCGGCCTAAAGAAAAACTGGAAGCAGGGAGCGTGGGATCGCTGCTGTTACTCAGCTTCAGAGAGGAAGGCCTGACATTGCTGCCTCCAACATCAAAGGCTCTTTCACTCTACTATGCCTTCACAGCTTCAACCAAGTTCGTATTCGCTGATGCCAAGCCCAAAAAGTGAAGGATGGCCTGGATGGGAAGGATAAGTATAGATAGAAAAGGACTCGTACCCTTCCTTATTCTAATATCAACATGCATCCTTACTTTTCTGCTTTCAGCCATGGCAGGCAGAAGACGTAATTGTTATTTGGACAGCAATCACCTCTCAACATCACCATGTCTGGGGATGCAGCTTAAGTGCAAGCCTCCCACAGGGTACTTACAGCCTAACTATGGGCTCATTTGATATATTTGCTTATTTTTTTCAGGAACAATTTGAAAACTACAGTCCATGAGGCTCAGGTGAACAGCAAAACAAGTTGATGAATTCTTTAGATGAAAATCTGAAGCAGGCACATGGCAAACCGTGACTAGTTTTAAAGGTAGTGAATCATTCACCTATTCAAAATAATCACATGCATTAGTACAGAGAAAAGCTTAGCATATTATACTAGACATATAATAAACTGAAGATAAATGCCATACTATACTTTCTTTTGGCATTTTGAGGCCAACTACATGACACCAAGCTTTACAGAAGGAAAGCAGATTTGCATTTGTTCGTAGTTACTGCTAAACAGCAGCATCTTCCATATTAGTCTAAAAACAGCTTGTAAGAAACAGCAGTATTTACTCAGAAAATATTCAAGCCTTTTCTGTAAGAAAATACAGCTAAAAGATATTAGAGAAGTGCCTAAAGGGTACAACTGAGATCAGAACCCCAGAGTGCTAGATACAGTGCATATGCGCATCAGTTTTGGTTTAACTACATTTACAGAATTAAGCCATGCAGCTCTAGAAGCTGTATAACTACAATAAAACCAGGGGGTTTCCAGTGAAATCTTTTCTTTTGGGAAAAAAATCCCAACCAAACCAAACCATAAAACATGTCCTCCCACCCCTGAATATACCTTAACTAAGACAGAATAATGCCAGAGTTGCACCTGGAGTACTAAAATTTTGAGGCAGCTATTCCTATCTTCTAGTTCAGATGTGGGAAAGCTACAGAACACGATTTATTTTCCCACAGTTAGAAACGAGAACCCCAGAACAGCAAACGTAAAGTTCCCTGCTTCTCCGTAATAAACAACCTATTTTTGACCTAGCTACCTAGAACCTTACAGCAGCGGGTTTAGTAAATTTCAAACACTTAGAAATAGTAAACACTCAAAACCACAAAAGTTTGGAAGCTTTTTTTTATTTCTATTTTACTTCTCTGGAGAAAAGTGCCTCTCAAGAGTATGTACCACACTGACTGCATAACGATACTATATATGGACTGCACTAAAATGAACTGAAGAAGCTGTATGGTGCCATTCATCTGAAGCTTTATGCAACACTTCAAAATGACACCCAACCCAAAATCTAAGGGATTAAGCTTGCTAATAAATTCACATCCATTACAATCCTGCACCACATCCAACAAAGCCTTACCATCAGCCTTGAATAGGAGCATTATAGCAACACTGAACATGCATGGTAAGTGCTTCAAGCACTTTCCAGATGAAAAATAGGTATAAGAATGCAATTATGGCTGTTTTGCTGTGCTGGAACAAAAGACTTAACAAATCCATCTGGTTTATGCAACTGCTATCTGCAACTATAAAACAGGCAACCTAGCCTATTTCGTTTAATTATAATTCCTCATTAAGGATGACCACTAACCTCAAAGACACTGAGGCGGGGGGCAGAAATCCATACCACACCGTTCCCATGAACAGATAGTTTCAAATTATCGACGTAGATCGCTGGTATTTTGTTTGCAGGTTGTTTTAACATACCTAAGCGCTCAAAAGTAAGGCCTGTTTATTTACTCACGCAGTGCACACTGACCTACGATGTACGGTCACGCACAACAACATCATTAGGCAGCATCCTTATAACTTGCTAAACACCCTAGACGCAGAAAAATGACAACAGCGCTAAGAGTTTTCCCTTTTTTATGATGTGACCTCTAGGCGTAGGCAAGTAAGGGACAACCCGGCTGTTAGAGTTGATATAAAGGCCCTAGCTGACATAAAGCCTGGTTGATATACAGGCCTTCACCTATTTTGTTTTATTATTATTCCTCATTAAGGATGACATGGGGGTAGGTGGGGCGGAAATCCAAACCACACCATTCCCACGAACTTTCAAACGGATCAACGCGGACCGCTGGCGTTTTCCTCGCCGTTCGTTTTAACATACCTAAGGGCAACAAAAGTTAGGGTCTGCCTATTTACTGATTTACACCACCCACCCACCCGCGGCGCCTTCAAAACAACGTCAGGAGGCAGAAAACGCAGCAAAATCCCTAAGAACTTTAGTTAAACACGGCA
>VYZM01005163.1:4552-28297 GCA_013398915.1 Dromas ardeola
TTAATTTAATGCTTGCCGCAATGCTTATTTTTCTCTTTTAAAACAGAGGCTTTTGACCACTTAAGCAAAACTGATTATACTGACCTGCTGATGCTAAGAATTCTTTTAGGCAGGCTGGGTTGAAAACACAGCTTCTGTTTTTTCACAGATTTTAGATTGTAAAACGTGTTTTTATTCTGCTGGAGAAGGAAAGCAAGTCAAACCTGGCAAAGCTTTTTCAGAGGTGGGGGAAGGGAGTCAAGGAGAGTGGGAGGTAGAGGAAAAAGAGAGGCCCAGAGAAGAGCTGCCAACAACGTGGAGGATAAGGTTCTCATCTGGCACGAGAAGAACGGAGCCTCATGTTCCTCTTCTGAATCGGGCAGATTGCCCTGAGTGCTGGCCTATTTGGGTTTGGCATTCTTACCTTAAAATTAAATCCTGAACCCAAGAAGTTTGTTCAAGAAAAGTTTTGTCACTTCAGAGTAAGAGACAGACCAAATAATTTACTGCCAGAATTTCTGTTTTGGGGTTAATAATCTTTGTTTCAAGCTGTCTTGAAAATCAAGGTATTAGCCTTTAAATGCTAAGGATAATCAGTACATCAGTTTCATAGCAGGAAAAGGTAGAGGACAGGAAAGAAAGAAGTATTAAAACATAGGAATATAACTCGAGACCTTTTCAATTGAGAGGTTTACTTAATATCATCTGTATAAGTTCTCTTTTTGCTTGGACAAACATGCTTCTTTTGTGAGAAATCTCTATTTTGCACTCTGAAGTGCTTGCTTCTCCCCACTGAGCCTTACTGACTTGTTCAGGTGAAGACATGTACATAGCAGGCATTGAAACCTGGTAAGGTGCATCCCATGCTTAATTACTCTCTACTCTCTGCATGGTCAATGATGACTGTTCTGAAAGTCAATTTGAAAGGAAACCCGATTTAGATATTCAGAATGACCTTTCAGAGGAGGATAGTCTTCTCTGTGGGTAATACAGTCTACTACTGTCTGGCTAAAGCTTGTAATAATATGAAATCTTTTTAGCTAAAAGACTGAGACCAATGTTAAAGGTGGATGATGAATACTCTTGTCAGTGTCTCAAATGACATTTCAGCAACTTGTACTGGTCACCCAAAATAACCCTACACGAAACCAGTTTAGCAGTCCAACACCTTCAAGAGGTATGTAAGTAGTAGATTAATTTTACAAGTAGTTATTCAGAGGGAGAGAGAAACAGACCAAATGATTTATTTCAATGCATAGTCCGGGGCAAATCCAGGTCTGAAGCCCATACGTCCTGACACCCAGTACTTTGGTTTTACCCTACATCTGTCCTTTCACTCTATATTACTTTACAACATGCATAGCTGGCCTCCCAGCTGGAGTTAAAGCTGCAATGAAATGCATGTTTGTTATAGTCGGAATGTAAAGCAATCCCTGACACGAAAGCTACACAAAGATTTCTGTGAGACCTCTTTCAGTTCCCTGTACCTCTCTGTTTTAATTTTTCCATCTGGAATAGCTTGTTTCTTCTCAGTCCAAGCAGTAGTCCCAAATGATTTTTTTCCCTAGCAAATCCAGCCCTCAAAATAAAGGATGGATAAAAAATTGTGTATTTTGCATTATTAGAAAAGTTTACCACTGAATTTCAAATACACCATGACTGCAGGAGTTGGATGGTAGAGACTTGAAATGTCATAGGAAGGTCAGAGACTTGCTGGAAAACAAGTGCAAACTGTATTACATGTCAAAGTTTCCAGGACATATGTAATACCTTTTGTATGAATGTAGTAGATTTTGTAGAGTAGTTTTTAGATCACAGAATCAGAGAATCATAAAATGTAAGCCCTGGTAAAAAGTGTCTCCATCTTTCTTATGAGCCCTCTTTATAGATTGAAAAGCCACAGTAAGGTCTCCCTGGAGCCTTCTCTTCTCCAGGCTGAACAACCCCAGCTCTCTCAGCCTGTCCTCATAGGAGAGGTGTTCCATCCCCCTGATCATTTTTGCACCCCTCCTCTGGACCCGCACCAACAGGTCCATGTCTTTCCTGTGATGAGGACTCCAGAGCTGGATGCAGTACTCCAAGTAGGATCTCACCAGAGGGGAGCAGAAGGGCAGAATCATGTCCCTCAACCTGCTGGCCATCCCCCTCAACCTGACGCAGTCCAGGATACAGTTGGCTTTCTGGGCTGTGAGTGCACGTTGCCAGCTCATGGCCAATTTTTCATCCACCAGTATCCCCAGGTCTTTCTCTGCAGGGCTTCTCTCAATCCCTTCCCCCCTCAGCCTGTATTGATTCTGGAGATTGCCCCAACCCAGGTATAGGACCCTGCACTTGACCTTGTTGAATTTCATATAGTTCAAATTGGCCCACTTCTCAGGCCTGTCGAGGCTAAATGATAGCAATCAGTCGTACCAGAGGATTTCAGGCATTGCAGAGCAGTTCCTTCATAACCAAGCTGCAGGAAAGTAAACATTTTTTTTTTCCTTGCAGAAAATTTCATTGCCTGCAAGAAAAGGCCTCCCCATTCTCCTCGATGAATCAGAGTTGTAGTGGGAATGGAGCAAGTAGAGCACCGTGAGGATGGAACAACGTTAGGGGAAAAAGTTAGGGGCAGATATGCTTCCCAAAATCCAGTGCTAGGAGTCAGAAAACATCAGAAATGGTAAAGTTTCATTACCCCAAGGATTTGCCTACCTTCAGGTAGGATCAGCTAATGGAAGGACTGGGTCCTTTGTCTGTGGAAGGCAACATCTAGCACCCCACAAAGGCAGTTCTATCTATTTTGTCACTGTCTCAGTGTTGAATCATAGAGTCACTTCTATCATTTCAGTGCTGTCCTTTCTCCAGACTACTGTCCAATATTTGCCCAGGGAATATAGCTACAAAAGGGAATTGATCCTTTCTTCTACCACTGCACAAAACAATAAAACCAATGTGAGTCTGACTCAGTGACACATTTGGCTGGGAAAAAGCAGTTAAAACAAAATGATCTTAGCCCTGCTGCTGGGGCTTTGTGAGATGAGCCCGTACTGTTTGTTCCACAATGCTCACGTGCAGCTTGCTTGCTGAACAGGGAACGCTGAACTTAGCACTGTCCTGCAGTGCATCCCCCCCAATAATGTTTGCTAGTCTTAGATGGTTTACATTCATTGCAGAGATAGCATGATGTACAGTGATTTAAGCCACCATGCTCATGAGAGGCTAATTGCTCTATGAATTAGGGCACCAGAGTGAAATCTGAGAGAGCTGGATACTTTTTGAGCCCCTGGCTCTTGCTCCCTACGTTGTACAGAGAAAGTGTCTTAATCACTTCTTTCATCTCTGTCAAATATAGATAATAGTTTTCTGCCCCAAACTGGCAGCTAAGGAGTTTGTTCTTGTTGAAGATGTGCTCAAATACTGTTGCAGCAAGAATCAGAGGGGGACCAACAAGGAAGACTCCTCTGTGCAGAGCTCAGATAGCATGGAGTAAATGACGCATAATGTTATACTGAAGGGTAACAAATGAAAAATATTCACTCACTCATGAAATACTGCTCAAGTTGTGCTCTGATGGATGCAGTTGTACTGCAGGAAATGAAGGCTCACAAAATACAATAGGATTGCAATACGCTTGTGTAAGGGGGCATGTAACAATCTGGCTTTTCAAGTAAGTGCTTCCTGTTTATTTTATTCTCCTCAGCAACATTTGTTTGTGTTCTTGCTTCTCGCCAAGTTGTGGAAGACATTTGAGTAGTGGTGCTGAGTTTTTCAGCCAGCAGCAAAACCCAAAAATGAATGAAAACTTGTCATCTAATAAGCAAGGAAATGCGGTAGAGGATGAACTCTGAATAGAGAGGAAAAGGTGTAAATTTGCACATTGATCCTAAGTCTGTCTGAGAAAAGAATACCCCATATCAAAAGCCATTGCAATGCCCAGACCATTTTGACATTCTTCTGTATGAAGAGTACTCAGAATCCCATGCTTCCTGCTGCTGGCCCTTCAAATTCCTTTATCAATACTTTTTATATGTATCTTGAAGAAAGAACACCTTAACCATGATATTGTCCTAATTATTCACAGTTAGGGCTATATATTTACGCTGAGGTGGAATCACATGGACATAAGTATCCCCCAGTACAGGCTTTCATGTTCAGTGCTTGGTCTTCTAATGTGGGGGAATGTAACTCAATCAATGCAAGAGGTAAACCCATTTTTATATAGTCTCTAGAAATAGAAATAGGGCCCTAACAACAAAAACATAACACGGGGGAGAAGAGAACTGAAACCAAAAACTTGTGGTTTTCTGAAGATTTGAGTGAAGTTTCTTTATTCATTGAAGTAATTCCCTTTTAAGTCACACAAAGGCACACCAAAAATGTAAGTTAAGAAGAAAATCAGAATTATAACAGTATACGTTTTAGGAAGTATCAAAATGCAATTGATTCAAAGTCCTGTTGACATGTCAAAGCAGGGACTTGAGATGAACTGTGTTATTTCATCTTTTTACCCTCTCTGGTCATGCCTACAACTCGGATATACTTAGTACCGTACTTAGATTGGATTAGTATTTTTGCTCTCAGCCCATCTAAGCTTTTTTCAGTTTCACCCATTTGTCTTCCAAACAATGTCCATTTCCAGAAAATTATCTGTAGTTTTTTGAATGTAGTATATACCTCCAGATGGAGATGTTTTCTTAGAGTGATTATTTCATATAACCAAATTTTACTCTGTCTTACTCTATGGAGAAATGAAGTCAAATACAGCATTCTACTTATGTATGTCTTCATGGGTATAAATGAAAGTTTTAGATATACAGGTCGATCAGGAGCTTGACCTCGCAAAAATAAGAGCATGGGTACAAATATACTGCCATTTGCAATGCAGTTTAGGCATTTGTTGTTGATTCATTGGCAATGTGGAAAACAAGAGCACCAGCTAAGTACTGGCTAAGGATTACAGGTCCTATTACAAGCCCTATATCTAAATTGCTGGAGTGATCAATGAGTGCAAATACTTTACAGAACATATTTACTTCTTTTCTTTGACAACTCCAAGTTTCTATGTGCTCATTCTGCCAGTCAATATTGATTAAAAAAAAAAATCATTAAAATCCTTATTTTTTTATTACATTTATTTTCATTCTTTAACTATGATTCTTGCTCTAGCATGACCTTTGAGTTTGATCAAGCTTCTGCAGTTATTATTTTTTGTTCAAAGCCGTTTTGACCAAAGCCAGACTTCTTTTTTGTTAAAAAAAGAAGTCAGACTCACTTTATATTTTGTTTACTATTTTCTCACAAATATATGAAAACTAAAGAATTACCTTCTTCTGTACTTTTCTAAGTCAAGGCTGGAAAAATGGAGAAGAAAGAGGGTGCAAAACATTAAAAAAAAATAAAATTAAAGTCATCCAGTGAGTTACACAAAATAGTTGCAGGTACATGCTTCAAAATTCTCAGTGAATACAACATTTTTGAATTAGCTCTGCTTTTCCTATAATGCAGGAAAAAAGGCTTAGTGCCAGGTTATACTTGTATTTGAATTCAATTCAAGATATTACCCAGAAAGCCAAACCAAGTGTGATTATTGATAGTCTCAGCATGTGTAGTGGAAGACAGATGAGTGATAATAGTTTTGTATATATTATGGTATCTCATCAAGTAGTATGGTACCTCATCAAGTAGTATGTGTATTTGTGCGTCATGCTACTTATCTCTGGCATGTCAAAAAAACATCTTGAGTGCTTTAGGATGTGTAGCGTGATGTGTGTATTTCCTCTTCAAAGACTGTGCTTTCCTCGTTAACATGAGGAGCAGTTGCACATGCATGGAGAAGGAGTCTAGTGATCTAGGCCAGGTGGAGCTACATGGTTTTACAGATTAACACTTACTATACTGTAGTATCTACATTGTCTTGAGCAAAAAGATTGCCCTTCTCAGAGACGAACTGCACAAATGAAGAAGAAACACCAGAAACCAGTGTTAAAATGCTTTTAAGCATTAAAATCTTAACATTAACATATTAAATTAACATATTAAATGATCTGTGGAGGTAACACATTCACCTACAGCAAGAGATGTGAGTAAGGACTGAGTTCAAACACTTACCTATCCATGTGCACCAAAACACCGTAGACAACATGGAGTGTGCAGCCCTGCCATGGGGATATTGCTCAAAATGCCTCAACAGTTCCATCAGTGCAGTGGGGATATTCATGCGTGTGACAAAATTCAGATCTGTCTTTCAGATCAGAGCTCTGAGACTTCCAGCATCTGCCATCACAGTGGCTGTTGCATACTCAAGACACAAGACCATCGCTGGAAACTTAGGCCCTTTGTGCAGGCAGACAGCACTGCGAAGGGCTTTTCATCCTCAGTCAGATCCATTTGAATGCCCTGACAATCCCCATGATAATGTCATGGCAGATGTGCTGTTTTGGAGATCAACATGTGACTTCTTGAAGCTTGAAGAAACAAACAGCTGGGATCAATATGAAGCCTATCTCTCTTGGAATATTAAAAAGGTTACAAAGAATGTGTTGGAAGAGTATGAATGTGGGGGATGAAAAGTTTTAAGGAAGCGATTCCAGGTTTAGTCTGCTGTGTTACTGCTGTCCATGAGTCTGAGGAAAGCCCAGGGTATTGGCCCTGTGTCAGGCTCTCAGCAGCGGGTGTGTAACCTCTCATTTTCCATTCACATACCATCACCTCTTTCCCCCAAGCAATGACTGTCCATAATACACTCTCTCCCTACCTTACACTACAATGCCTTTTTGTCACGGGGATGACAATGGAGATCCAATATTTATTTTCCTATTCTGTAAATTCCTGTGGTAAGTATTGTGAACAGAGCAACAACAAAATGCTGCCACCAGCAGACCAGTGTTAGCTGCTTAACAGCTGGTGGGGTACCTGCCCACGGACAGTATTGCCTAAACCATGGTACTGGTGTGAGGTGTGCAGATAGCACCTGGGACTGTAGTTGGGAGCCTTTGATTTAAAGGATAATGGATGGGATATTGTAAGCTACTGCTCCTGCTCAGCAGTGACCCAGAATCATGAAAGGGTAGCTACTCTGAACAGAGTGGCTAGTTTCACCTCTATTCCTTGTTCACAAGTATATAGCATAGAGCATCTCTGTCCATATTCACTAATGTGACAGGGGTCAACATCACAGATATAATACCTATAAAGCTTTCCTGTTCTGGCATAGGTCTGAGAAGAATTAGTACAATGAGCAAAGGAAATGACTCCTACTTGTCAAGTGGGAACAGATTCCTATGGAATTCCTGTTCTTCTTTTGCTATCTTATATATAGGGAAATGTAAATTTTGTTCTCTGGACCGATGACTTCCCAGGAGCTTATACTGATTAAAAACAATGTTTGCAGCAAAAAGAAATCCAGAAGTCTATAAACATTTATGTCTCAGTCAAAGCCACAGAAAGACGCATATAAAGCAGATAAACAAACAATAAAAAAGCCAAATACAATGGCTGGCACGTGAGACAGGCTGAATTCCATACTGCACACAACCCCACTACAAGGCTTTTGCAATAGGAATAGGTGATGCAACAGGAGACTTCTGGAGAGAAACCCAAAGGAGGAGAAGGCCTTCTTGCTTTATGTGTACATATAAATCTCTAGTTTGTTCCTTTTCCACCTTCTCTGGATGGGAGAGAAGCCTCCCTGTGCCAAAGGCTATCGGTGCAGAGGCTAAGTGTTGTTCCCAGGGTGCTTTCCTTGTTTTGCTGCAGGACTGAAATATTCTGTGTTTTACCTGATGCAAATAAACCTCTTTTAAAGGTATTTCAGTTACAGGAAAGAAGACAGAAGAACAGTTACTATTGATTTTCCACAGATCTTCCCCACTCTTTTCCCTCTGACCAAAGCAACATTCGGCTTTCTCTCCTCTCCCACTGAAAGAAGAGACTGGAAGTGATGTAGCTTGCTCAAGTGGCTGTAAATTTAATAACTCAAAGTTTTTATTGTTGTAGTCTATATGTGTATGAACCTTAAAGTGACTA
The DNA here is from genome assembly GCA_013398915.1 of Dromas ardeola. Lineage (NCBI taxonomy): Eukaryota > Metazoa > Chordata > Aves > Charadriiformes > Dromadidae > Dromas > Dromas ardeola. The sequence continues at coordinate 12,539 of VYZM01005163.1, forward strand.
TAGTTAACTTTCAACGTACAGGGACAGGCCAGGAACACAACAATGTAGCCCCGAGGCAGCCACTTCCAATGGACATTTAAAGTCTTCTAATGACTTAACGGTGTTCAGCAATAGGAATAAAATTTCATGGGTTTGTATAAATGGCTGTTTTTTCCTTCCTGAAGACACAGAACAATTGTCATTAGCTAGATCTGGACAAAACCTGTCTTAAGAGCTATATTCAAACCTGATTTATGTGACATGATGTATGTGTCAGGAGATTTCTGCAAATTTAATTTCAAAAAAAAAAGAGGATTATTCCTAATATTTACAGGCTGTATAGAGGTAGGAAAAATAAAATCTTCTTTAGGAAAAAATAAATTATCATAAGAATATTAAAAAAAATCATGTCCTATGTGACTGACCCAGTGTGGTGACCCACACGATGTATCTCACATATACTATTTGTTGCTATAAGTAGTTATACATATACCAAACATATTTTGAATATTCTATACAGTTTGAAATAGACGCACATTTTAAAATGTACTAGATACAGACTGTTTCTCAGACATTTCTGAACAAAAGAGCAGCACTGATCAGTCTAGCTCAAAGGATGCTTTTTTAAAAGCTGCTGTGGATCGCACGTTGTGATTAGAAAGGAGTTCCCATCCCCTGTGTCTTCACTAGTCATGGCAGTTTGAGACTCTCACACCATATGCAAGCCTGCGTTACAGAGAGATTCCTTCAACCTAAACAAAAGATTCAGAAAGAAGAAAGGGAAGAGGGTATATGCCTCCTCATTAAGAAATATCCAACATATAGGAAAGATCTCAGACACCACGTTGGTCTTGCATTCTTTGCACCCTGTTCCCAGCTCCCTCACTTGTGAATATTTTTAGAGAAGTACTACCATAGCCTAAAACTTCTGCAAGAAGAGAAATACTCATCTTGAGCAACTATAAACCCAAAAGCCATTCACTGGAATGTACTGAAAGTCAAGGAGACAAGGGATGTGCGTCCAGGAAGATTGATGGGTTGAGGAAAGTAGGACTGGATGCAGTTGTATCAAAACCACATCAGAAGAAGAGGAAACCGAGCAGCTGTGTGGGCAGTTCTTGTCACAGACCTGTCATACCTGCCACAACAGGCAGTGCTGCTAACACAGGCTGCAAACACATGTCCTCCCCTCCTCCTAAATACAAGCTGAAGGATATTTGACAAATCCCCTCTATGCCTAAAGGAACAAAACATCCTTCACTGTGAGCTAAATGATACAGAGAGAGGCCCCAGAAGAATGGTGGTTGAAGACAGACTACTATTTGGACATGTATAATTGAATGCCATATGGATGCTAGTCACATCATGTCTTCAAGTTATATGATATTATGCTGTCCGATTACCCCATTTTTACCTGGAGGCCCCTTGAATCTGCTCTCATCATTCAGCAAATCCCTGCTTTTGTGCTTCTTTTACAGTCCATTTCTTCCCCCTCATTGCTTCTTTTCAGAAATGAGGAAGGAGAAGGGGAGGGGGGCAAAAAAAGCAAGAAAGCATATCTGGAAAATGCATTCACTTATCAATCAAATCTGAGCAGGAAGCCTTCAGGAAGAGGGGCAGACTGGAAAGTGAGGAAAGTGAGGAACTTCTTATGAATCACAGGTCAAATTTCATGCAGAACAGATAGATAAAGGCTGTTTCTTCTCCACTGTAGTTATGTTTCATGGTGGTAAATGCAGAGAAGAAAAGTTCAGGCTGTCTTCAAAACTTCAGTCACACTCCTTTACAGAAAGAATCACTGAGAAATAAGCATTGTGACAAAGTGAATACCGATCCTTCATAACTTTTAATGTCCTTAATAAAGGCAGGATAGCCATGTTGAAGATCTCATCTCAACAAGCAGAGGCCTTCAAGTACTATTAAGCCACACTTTTGCAAGTGATAGAAAGCATGACAGCAACTCCCTGTTACATCTGCCCTTTGTCCTTCCTGCCCTGCCCTCATGGTCATCATTGTGCATTTTATCCAAGTAAGGAAGATGGAGGAAGTCAAGATCAAATTATTGATTTGGCTATCTCTGGATGCACAGATATTTGCTCAAGAGTTGAAAGAACTGAGTATAAAGATCACAGCCGATTTCTTCTGTTTCCCAGTTGTACCTCAGTCTTGTTTCGTTCCCATCTCCAGGATGGCCTGGAAGTTCCCTTGATCTCTTCTCAGAGGACAACCTTCGCTCATGAGAACAGGGTGTTCAGAAACAGAAAAACAAAAGCCCATCCTATTCAAATTTAGAAGAGGCAATTTTAGATTCTATTAGAGCAGGATTCTATCTCAAAAACTGGAATTACATGAGCAGAGTAACAAGGTTGCTCTTCTCAGACTATGAAAAAGGAAACATGCTGCAGTTAGTTTAAAATAACATCTCAGGCCTGAATTTCTTTAAGCCTTGTCCATGCAGTAAATTATACCTTTTCTTATCACTTTACCGCTCCTGGTAACTGTTTACATGCAGCATACAACATTATTGATAAAACAATGGAGCAGTTCCTGGAATAAAAATTTCAGTGCATTCTCTTCTGAAAACCCCAAAGTATTCATTGCCCTTACATTCAGCAGGGAGGAATCAAGCTGCAGAGGAATGAGCTGTTCATGCAATGCTTCTCCTTAACATTTCATTGACTAGAATGGAATTCATTTTTCCTTCTCCCTTCTCCCTTCCTCATCACTCAACACTGCTTCTTAGGAGCCAAATCACTCAATTCAGCAAACTCATACCATCCCTAACACCTCCTCCTTTCTCTTCACACACTTAAACCTTCACCCTCTTATCGCTTTGTGAGAAAATTTTTTTAAATTTTCCTATAGGTTTTGAGAGTGACGAGACAAACTCGCCATCGGGTTTTCTTCCTACAGACTCTTAATTCTTCCAGGTCTTTTCCTTTCATATACTGTGTTTATATTCTGGATTTACAAGCATTTCATCTTAGCTCTCACATTACCATCATATATTACGATGCACAGACTCAAGGTGACCTTCACTGGCTCCATCGCAGCGCTGTAGCTGTTTGTATTTACCATTGATGAAGTCAGATTTCAGGAGCAGAGACTTCAAAAACAGTTGAGGTAGTTGTTCCCATGGAAGGTTTTTCTACCGTCATCTTGCTTCTCTAGAAGCAAAAGATGGATCTACAGCTGAAATACAATTTCATACATTTCAGGAAAGCCCTGAGAGTGCAGATTGTGCCTTCCTGAGTAATTAGGAGATAAGACAGTCTTGTAATGTCTGCTGAACAACTGATGACTATCAGACTCATTAGGATGATTTTTATCAATTCTTCCAGGACTACTGAACTAAATAAACTGTTTCAGTTGTGATGAGAAAGAGGGAATGGGGAAAAAAGAGAATGGTGGGGTGAAAAAAATAAGATTTTTTCACTGACAATTTGTTCGCTGCTCCTAACTTTGGAAGACCTAAATGAAGAAGAAAGTTGTTCTTATGAAGAGTTTGTACGAGTGACTTTCTTGGCAGAACCAAAAAAAAGAACTATTAATATGCTGAACAATAATATATCCATAGCTACTAGTCAAATAATAATAAACTGCATTAACCAAAAGAGTAACAGATGTGGATAGAAAGAGCAAGCCATGCTTTTGGACATCACTCTCTTCAGCTGAGAACATAACTGTCTTTCATCTTACAGATGGTTAATGAATTTAGTTTTGGAGTAACAATGGCTACAAAGTAAGTGTAAATTAATGAGAAAAGAAATATAAACCAGTGAATTTACATTTTCATATAAGGAAAAATTCACAAGATTGGAATTTACACACTATGAATCTGACACTACAAAGAAACTCAGGATGTGGTTTTAAATTGCATGTGACTACAATGAAAGAAAACCATTCTTAACTGGGCTGTTATCTGTGTCTCCAACATCGTGGCGCCTGTTGTCATTCTTTTAAGGTAGGATCTGGAAGCCTTCCCTTTACAAACCTGTTTTTCGGGTGCATGCAACCCTGTTAAATTGAATCAGAACCCACAACAGATTTAACATATTTTCATTTGTGAGAAATACATTCTGAGAATTTTCTCATTTTTTTATGAGAATAGGAAATATCATGGCATCTTATTGGTTTAGAAATATTTTTCAGGTCCATAATTACCACTGCCTATTTTTTTGAAGCAAAACTTCATAGGGTCCCGCTCTTAAAGGTTATACCATACTTGCAAACCCACTGACTTGAAGAGAAGGTAGGAAGACTCAGCCTAGGAGGGAAAAGAGGGTAACAAAGGGTTATGAAATTCAGTTCTATTGAAAATCTTCCTGAATGATGAGGACACATCCAGCCATTTGTGAATATAAGCTGAAGAGGCTCTGACGCACTGAATCTCAGATCTAATTTTTTTTATGAAAATCTGAATCAGAACCATAACTTGTAGCATCTAAGACATCATTTCTAATAACCAATGTGACAAAACATTAAATTCACACAATAGCAGAGGAATTTTATCTTTGTATCTATCACTTGGTTTTGCATCCATCACTAGGATCTCTATCAAAGACTGATGGTAATAGACTATCCCTAACGGATCAGTAGAAACATATCATGACCTTTACTAATAGCCTTGTACAACAATTATTCTGTATTTTTACCTTACAGGGCAACTCCATGAAATATTCATTCTTTCTTCTTTATTCCCAGCCTCACTCCGCCCCTCCTCGCCTAGCCACAAACATATCTTGCACTCATCATGCATAATGCAAGCAAAATATTACATGAATTATTCCTGACAGTTAATTCTCCCTGAGCAATCTTGGAGTAATCTGAGTCAGGGTGCTTTGGAGACCAGTCTAGATCCGAGTCAATTTTACGAAGCACATTGCAGGAATCATAAAAGCAGGTTAACAATGTGCCAAACAGAGAGGTAACTCACCAGTAGATTACATGTACTTGTACATTTGAAGAGCAAGAAGCTTTAACTATTTTTTTTAACTTTTTTTTCCATACAATTCAAAAGTGCTGAAGGGCACAGCTCATGACTTGTACCACTGCTAAAAGCAGTGAATCTGAACCCAGTATTTCACTTCTTTGGGCTACTTACATGACCAAGGTACAGAACTAATTACAACCTTATGAATGACACCAAGAATCTGAGAAAGGAAATCCATTTCATATCATGTGGCATTCTGTCAGTGAAGTGAAAGGCAACTGGAGCATAGCAAAGACAAAGAGACAGTTGGTGATATGCTTTTCGTTGGTTCGAGTGGAATGTCATTTGCTCTGAAATGCTGAAGCCCTAAAAAAAAAAAATAAAAAAAAAATTCAATACCAAAATTTCTAATGGCAGAAGTCACAGTAAGGACTGAAAATTAGATTTTGAGATTACAATATACACAAGTTTTCTTTTTTACATGTGTTTTCAGGTTAAACTTCAGGAGGGTGTTAATTTCTCAATAATGAAATCACCCAGCAGAGCCAAGAATGACAGATCTGGTACCTTCTCTACCAATGCTGTTCATCTGGACTTTTAACTTTGGCTCCTTAGCCTCTGTGTATTATGTTTTCTTCATATTCTTTTTAAGAACTGGCCAAAGCTCTTACATGACCTAAAAAATATTTTGGGTTTTATCGGAGTTTTCAGAAAAAATACTCCAGTGGAAAATCCAGACTGGAACAGAAAGAGACAATGGTTAATTCAAATACCCACTCCATAAATAGTATAGATAAAGCTTTCAGTCAGTTGTAGTGATAATTATACTCTCTGGACAGTTATTTGTCCATGACAAAAAAAGACCAGGAATTAACTTCACATTAACATACAATTCTATTTCTTATAAATTGTAATAAAAAAAGAAGAGATTTATGCCTTGACTCATTTGCAACAGGAAGAGGTTAGTTTTATCAGATGTAGAGATCTCCAGCTCAATACTACAAGCAGTCAGCAAAAAGTTTACCATCCTTTACACAAACATGTTGTAAAAATCAGTACAAAAAACCACTACATTCTAATTCTCAAGGCCTGCTTAAATAACACCTAAGCAAGTAAAAGACTGCCTTTGAATTATTTCTTTATCCTGGCTGCCTTCATATGCATTCCATGTGATACTGAAGTCAATAACTTTTATTTATTTTCATCAGCAGAGAGAAAACTTAAAAATTCATAACTTTAGTTCTAGACATTTGTTCTCAGACAGGAAGAATCAAGTAAACAAAAGAAGATAAAAGGTCTAAAAAAGAAAACTTTCAGTAGAACTTTTTCATTTGGATTCCAGCAGAGCCTTTTTCTTCACAGGAGATCATACTGATTTCTATTAATCTATATTTATGGATGTAATATGAATCTATCTATCTATCTATCTATCTATCTATCTACCTACCTACTATCTATCTATCTATCTATCTATCTATCTATCTCTCTATATATATTTTTTTCTTTGAAATCCAAGTCACAGAGGACTTGGATCATAAAAGTGAATGACATAAAAACTGACCCTAAGTGTATCCCACTTGCCTGATACTTTCCCACTAGAATATTTGCCTGTTCCTAAGACTGCTTGCTCAGGTATTTCTTGGGTTCACAAAACCTTAACTCTGGAACAACCCTGCTGTGCAGATAGACTGGAAACTTTCCAGGTCTGCGCCATAGATCTCTAACTGTGGGAGAGCTCTCTGGCTGTCTTAGTCTTCTGGGCTTCTTATTTAGATGCAGAGAAATCTTTCTTCCCCATGATAACAAAGCTTACTTCCTTCAGCACTATCAGGGTCTTCCTGAGTTAGGGGAGCAGCTAAATCCTTAATGTCAGAATCTCTGGTAGAATTTTAGGAATTTTGTTTTCCAGGAGAAACTTCAGACTTTCTTCTTTTTGTTCACATTTATAACAAAACTTCTCCTGAAGTACTGAGTGTTCCCATAGAATGGACCTTTTATACTAATACCTCTCTATTAGTATACTGACTTCATTTGTAGAGGAGGTTATATCCACTTAATATCTAGCAAAATCTTCTTTTAATGTTATAAAAATCAAATAACCAGTTTTTCTGCTTCACTGCAAACATAGCTATATTTCTACCAAAAACTGCTGACTGTTCATATTGTAACCGAAGGTCGCATCACATAAAACTTGGAAGGCATGGCTCCAGCTCCTTTTAAAATGGTTTCCTTTTCTGTGTGCTTTATCCTCTAAGGTGAAATATTTGTTGTTACTCTTTCAGAACTGGGAGATTAGTTCACCAGTAGCGAAGTAATCATGGTGTTTGTTCTGTTATTAAAATGTAGATCAGCAATGACTTTATCTCATCAGTAGTGTGACACACCATCAATTATCCTGTCATTATTGATTTGCAACTGAGTCACCAGAAGTAGATCTAACCTAACTTATAACTCAATAGCAATTTCCTCACGTTTAAACTGAATTTTTCATAGCTATTCAAGGTAAGAACACATGGTCTTGTGTTATATGCTAATTGAAAAGTACTCTATGAAAATTTGAACTACTTTTCTGAGCCAGGGATGGTTTTGTGATGGACAAGTACAGACCAGCATACTGGAATTTGTTCTGTCTCTCAGCTGAGTTACGATTCTATCACTCTATATATCAGTCCTTTCAGCATTTCTGGAACTTCTTGACAAGATTAGCCTGGTTTTTGCTTTCAGCAGTTATTCAAACCAATGTAAAGACAAATTAATGTGAAAAAATAGCAAGTTAGGTTAAGATAAAGTGATTCTATTTGGCAACCTTGCTAAACGTTGCTAAGGCATTTGATTGCAAGGAGCATACTCAATCTTTTATGGTACTCAGTATCTATAGCCTAAAGGAATATTTAGCTTTATCTTTTGGTGTGCCTTCTTTAGGCAATAAATAGACAAAGGGTGCTGTTTTAAGTTAACATTTACCTCATGATATTTATTGCTAGCCATACTTACCTACACATCTTTAGCAAAGTTCCCCTCCAGATAAGGTACATTTTTTTTAAAAAGTATTTACAATTTGTGTTGTTTTCTCCAATACTTTAATTCAATTTGAAAGTTAGAGAAATTATATCTGAGCTGAATCATTTCACACATATACAAAGGAAAACGAGAGAAAGAGTAAGAATCCGAAGATACATTATATCAACATGTTAGTGTTTAACTAATGAATTTGTTTCATTCTAATCCTTGAGCTTGCAACTAACCTGAATCTTCAACAGAAACGAATCGAATCTTTATTGCATCTTGCAATGCTAAGCCTAACCATTTGTCAGTTAGAACTAAAACAGTCGCAGATTCTGGCGTACAGTCTTCCCCCAGCACCATCATCTAAAATTTGTGTTCCGTTAAGTTCTGTAAGGTTTTTTGACAAAGGATACATATGTAAGCTAAATTTTCCTACAGCTGAGTGAGGGGGGCATTTGGAAGTCCATTCCCCCACCACAGTACAGCTGCTGCACGATGTCAGCCAGAGCTTAAACTTCAAAATTGTTGCATGCAACCATGGCACAGAGCACCACTTGTGGGGTGGAAAAATGGGATGAACATGACACATGGCTCTAATACTGCCTTTTTTGAAAGTTACATGTGGGCTCATATTTAGCACATCTTTCTGAGTTTGCTTAAAAACGTTCCATATGACTCAGTCTTCCATTTGAATATTAATCCCAATTTCCAACTCTTTCATCTCCTGAGCATGACAATAAATATCAATTACCAAATGCAGCCATGAATATTTGCAAAAATAGGCTTCATAAAATGAAACAGCTGTTGTAACTTTAAAGATAAGTCATTAATCTCTTGCCTCCAAAACACCAACAGTCTTCCAGTGGTGTTTAGAACATCTGATAAAGAGTCAAGCACTAGGTCCAGGATCTGGAATGTGTAAGCAATCTTCATCCCATCTGTGGATGCATGCCATAGATGGGTTGACCAAACTTACAGATGTGATTGACTTGTTACCTAAATTGCTCTCCTTCAGAAGCTGATGATTATGGGTTGAGAAAGTCCAGATTGGCTAATGGCAATTTCCTGCTGTGCCTTTGACACTGCTTGACTCTAAGTCAACAAAAGTTTCCTTCTATATAGTGAATGTCTACATTTTCATTTGACAATGCTAATTGAACACTTCCTTGAACACTGACATAGAAGATGTAATTGTGTGTTAATTTCCAAAAGTGAAGAGTTAATTAGCATGCAACAGTTCAGGGCAGGATCAAATTTCATGTGCACAAAAGCTTAAATAACTTCTTTCAACATCCTATTCATTTAACATTAATTTCAGAAAATAATGAGAAGCCATGCAATAGACTAAGGTGTTATTGTCTTTCAGGTCATGTTTGTTTGCTGAGAAAGAAAGGTTTAATTTGAGTTGATCAGCTAAAACAGTATCAGCTGTGTTCACTACTAAATGATGGAAACATGTAGACAACAAACTCACAGATACTCTGACTAGACGGAATACTGGTTGGAAATAAGAAACCCTTCATTAGAAAGGATCACAGAATGAAAAGAGAAGGAAAAAATAATCAAACCATGAAGGTAGCTGATGGTAGAAAACACAAATAACATATTCTTTCCATGTGCAAATTAGTTCAGTGCTTAAACAACACTGGTCTTGGTATATTCCTTGTGTTTAGTTATATACTAAACCTGCTACACCCTTCAAAAGCCGCAGCTCTCCCTTGACAGGGAATTCATTCTGTGCCAAACCATGTGGTGGTTTTATGCTGTGAACAAATGAGAACTGGTGAGATCAACAGCTCATTTTGGGTTATGATCTAAGACAGTATGAAAGGTGTTCTCCAGAGATGCATAGCTGATGTTCCTTTCCATCGCACTGTGTATTAAAGTCTTTTAATGGGTAGCTGTGACTCCACTCAGTGGAAAATAAATGCTTGTCAAGCTAGAAGGTAGAATTGAAAGGGTAATCCTTTTTTCCTACTCGTCACAATTAATATTTCAAATAAAAGTTTAAGTACAACAGAACTCCTTCCTTAGGGCAATTAAAGCTTTCAAGTATTGGCCATATTAGAGACCAAGTTCCAATGAGGACATATTTTCTAAATCATTCTTGTTAATGAAAGAGCTTCAGGCTTCATGCATAGTTTCTGTCATGATGGAAGCAGAATTTAAATTCATGTTTGCTTCTTCTGACCAGTTCCTTTGTGTTCATAATCCACAAACGTAGGCCTTGTTTTTTCTCTCTTTTTTTTTTCCTCTCTCTTTTTTTTTCTTCACCCCTCTCCCCCTCCCCCCAAGTTATTCCAGTTAAATAATGTTACTCAATCAGGGGAAGAAAACAAACTAAAAAAAACCCCAAACCTAAAAATAAAATCCCTTCAAAATCTCCAGCAACAGGATAAAAATGTCTACTACTCCATTCAATATCCTTCCTCTGGCTGTTTTAGATTTACATAGATCAGTGTGAGTTACTACATATAAAAGTGCCACCAAAGTCAGATTGCATCTCAGCAACAAAACCCCAGTCACATTAGATAGATAGACTTAGTTGGGTGAGTTTCAAAAGCCCATTCATTATGTTCAATGACTTTTGGTCACTCCAAAAGTATGGCCAAATTTCATAGAATCATAGAATCATAGAATGGTTTGGGTTGGAAGGGACCTTGAAGATCACCTAGGTCCAGCTTCCCTGCCCTGGGCAGGGACACCTCCCACTAGACCAGGCTGCTCAAAGCCCCATCCAGCCTGGCCTTGAACACCTCCAGGGCTGGGACAGCCACAGCTTCTCTGGGCAACCTGTGCCAGTATTTCACCACTCTGACAGTAAATAATTTCTTCCTCATATCTAATCTAAATCTACTCTCTTAGAGCAAAATTAGCAAAAAGTTAATAAGAGCATAATCCCTATGTTAAATTTGACATCTCTAGAGGAAGTGGTTTCCTGTAACTCAATGGTTAGGGTAATCTGACATATGGTTTAGAATCATAGAATTATAGACTCATAGAATCATAGGGTTGGAAGGGACCTCTGGAGATCATCTAGTCCAACCCCCCTGCCAGAGCAGGGTCACCTTAGAGCAGGTTGCACAGGAACATGTCCAGGCAGGTTTAGAATGTCTCCAGAGATGGACACTCCACCACCTCCCTGGGCAGCCTGTTCCAGTGCTCTGCCACCCTCAAAGTAAAGAAGTTCCTCCTCATGTTTAGGTGGAACTTCCTATGCCCATTACCTCTTGTCCTGTTGCCGGGCACCACTGAAAAGAGCCTGGCCCCCTCCTCCTGACACCCACCCTTTAAGTATTTGTATGCATTAATAAGGTCACCCCTCAGCCGTCTTTTTTCTGGACTAAAGAGACCCAAATCCCTCAGTCTTTCCTCATAAGAGAGGTGTTCCAGTCCCCTAATCATCTTAGTAGCCCTATGCTGCACCCTCTCCAGCAGTTCCCTGTCCTTCTTGAGCTGGGGAGCCCAGAACTGGACACAGGACTCCAGGTGTGGCCTCACCAAGGCAGAGCAGAGGGGGAGGATGACCTCCCTCGACCTGCTGGCCACAGTCTTCTTGATGCACCCCAGGATGCCATTGGCCTTCTTGGCCACAAGGGCACATTGCTGGCTCATGGTCATCCTGTTGCCCACCAGGACTCCCAGGTCTCTTTCCACTGAGCTGCTCTCCAGCAGGTCAGCCCCCAACCTGTACTGGTGCATGGGGTTATTCTTCCCTTTCCTTTTTAGACTAAAAGTCCTCTCTATATGACATATAGAGGGACATTAAACTGAGGAAGAGAAAGAACTCTGTAATCTAATAGTCTAGATATCCAGATCTAAATTTCTTGTTATTTTGAGTACTCGAATATTTTGAAGAATAGACCAGGTTTCACAGGAGATATCAATATTAAGGAGTCATAGCCTGAAGACTTTACAGAAGAATATTCTCAAACTAGCGTCAGTGGTAAGAAATAATGTTCTAAATCTCTTGTTTTGTTTCAGGTATTTAGTATTTGACAGCATTTTTCAAATCCTAGATAACTCTGGACTATTCACCAAAAGAACATGTTGTAGCATCATCTCTTCTCTCCTTAGTCTGGAATCAGTCTTTTGCATAAACTCTTCATACCCATGGGGAAAAACATAGAAGAAAGGAAAGCTTAAAAAAAATTTAGTATCAGGTCATTTAAGCTTTTTTGTTCTGACACTGACATTAAAAAACAGATTAGAAGAAGACCTGGCAGTAACTGGCACTCCAACAGTGAAGGATATTTTGATCCCTCAGGAGACACTGAAAGCAAGGTATGGACAAAGGTACAACATCAGAAAAAGCTGGAAAGATAGAGACTAGATTTATTAAGACAAGAGATAATACAGGTGTGGGGCTGATCAACAGCAGAACAACAAATGTTTGAAGAAAGAGAGGAATTTGACAATATTGAAGGAGATGATAGGAATTGAGGTGCTGGAGCATGTCCAAAGAAAGGCAACGAAGCTGGTGAAGAGCCTAAAGCACAAGTCTTATGAGCAGCGGCTGAGTGAACTAGGGTCGTTTAGCGTGGAGAAAAGGCTGAGGGGAGACCTTATCACTCTCTACAACTACCTGAAAGGAGGTTATAGAGAAGCTGGGGAAGGTCTCTTCTCCCAAGTAACAAGTGACAGGACAAGAGGAAATGGCCTCAAGTTGCACCAGGGGACGTTTATTTTTCATATTAGGAAAAATTTTTTCACTGAAAGTGTTGTCAAGCATTGGATCAGGCTGCCCAGGGAAGTGGTTGAGTCACCATCCCTGGAGGTATTTAAAAGACATGTAAACATGGTGTTTAGGGACATGGTTTAGCAGTGAACTTGGCAGTCCTAGGTTAAGGGTTGGACTTGATGATCTTAAAGGTCTTTTCCAACCTAAACAATTCCATGATACCATGAGTTATTGGAAGACTGTAAGCATGGAAGACAAGGAGAAGTCCAACTCAAATTACTTCAAGAATGTGAACATGGAGAAGTGAAGCTTCCAACAGTCTTGGAGAAAAGCTAGCAGAAGAGACATCAAGATGAACTGGTACTTATATCTCTTTAGAAACACTGAAATCTGAACTGGCACTAGAATGTCAAAGAGGAGAGTAAAAAAAAAAGAGGGTGATTAAATGTCCTTTCAGTCTTGCTAGGTTAGATGTTGGAGATGTAGCTATGACAGCAGGAATACTTTGAATGAAAGACGTGAGTGCAAAGGTAACATATTCAGTATGGAGAGGTTATTAAATGCAAAGCCAAGAGAATAAGGAGAGGACCAGACACACTTTTTCTTTGAATTTTCAAAATGTAAAGCTTGTTATTTCATTACGGTCCTTATCTGGTCCTTGATAACTCAAGCCAGAAAACAATGCTACCTTTTAACTGCTCCTACGCAGAGAAAAACTTTCCTTTAATCCATGCTCACAAGGACAAAGTCAACAAAAATGCGCCTGTGCTGTTCCCCACTACTTACTTTGTCAGGAAATTACTGTGAAAGGGGTAATATAATAGAAAGGACAAAACAACTACTGTGCCTCTGGCTTGAACTGTAACTTCAGCTCCTTTAGATGCTTAAAACATTTCCTAGGCACCCATGCTGTGAGTCAGCCTTGAGCTGGCTGTGTTGACAATTCTGGACATTTTCAATGCAGTACAACAGTAGGAGTTTTTCAAAGCCATAACCAGGATTTCTTTATTTAGTTGTGTTTACTCCTGCTACCATGTTTTGGATTAGTTTGGGTGTCAGAGTAATTTCATGCACTAAACCTGCAATATATTGAACAGCGAAGTGAGGTAACAGCTGTGTTGTATGGTTAACCAGAAATGTAAACCCATTACAATTCCGTCGATGTTAATGTTTTTGGACAGCAAGCTTCCCTTTGAAGAATGTGAATATCCATGAAACCTGCTTATTTTTTTCCTAAACACCATCCCCTCTTCCCCCTTTCTCTCTGCATCCACTGCTTTAGAAAAAGGCTCCAAATAACTTTGGTCAGCGCCAAAACCCCAAGCAACTTAATTTGGACCAGGATTTAAGCCTACACATCAAATCCTACACTAACACTAACTCCTTATCAGGCAAATTATTAAACTTACATTCCAAATATGAAATTCCATGTGGAGTCTAAAGGAAACTCTCATTTTAGGGTTTTATCCAGAAATATTTGACAGTGTTTTTCTCATTTACTTGGTAACAAGTGATCTAAAACTCCTAAGACTTAGAAATTTGGGCCAATTTCCATTCAGCACCTATTCAACACCCACTTGAGCACTTTCAATAGGTGAGACTTTTCTTTTCAAACTCCTCTTCAAGTAGAAACTTTCCAGAATATACCGCCGGCCTCAGTGTGTAAAAGGAGCGCTGTAATTATTACCAGTCCGCTGAGGGGTACCCTTCAATTGCTTCCTTTGAACTCTCCTCTGCCAACAAACTACTTGGCATCTACTAGAAACCCTTGGTGAGCTGTGGGGATTGCTATGGCAGTTAACTGAGCCTGCTGAATGTCTTTCAACCCCTTAAAAAAAGCTGAATGTTGCTACCTTGAGGATGAGAGCGAAGAGGAGGAGAGGCACAACCAAGAAGACAAGAACCAGGAGGTGTTTGTGGAAGACACTCCTGAAGAGTGCTTCTTCCCAGGGGGTTGGGATGGCCATAACTGTAGTGATTCAGGGAGAGGTTGTTTTCCTTGCTAATCAGTAATCACAGCCCTCCTACTCCTGTCTTTCCCCTGGGAGCAACAACAAGCTTTTCTTTTCCAAGTTGGGCAGGGAGGTCATGGCCTTCCTGGTGCTCCCAGCACCTTCTTCTGCTCTGCACAGATGCCAGCTGGTGTGCCTGGAGTCCCTGCCGGACACTCACCAGAGCGAAGCTCTCCTCATTGTTATGATGGCACCACCACACTGCAAACCAGAGTTTAAGTTCTTAGGCAATGCCGTAAACACAAACAAATTTTGTGAAGCTTTTCCATGTATTCTATCATCCTCCAAGTTCCCTGGATATTTCTGATGCTCTAAAAACAAATGGCAAATAGCTATCCAAAGAGTCCTGAGCCATGCACTGAGGAATGTCAGATATACTGCCTAGCTTTAGCTAGCTGGTGCTCATTGCAACAGGGCAGAGGTACTGCTGTTTGTTTTTAAATATTAGAGGAGACGCTTTGACTATCATCTCACCAGATAAACATTTGGCCTTGTTTTGTACTGATAGAAGAGTTTCCTTGATGCAAAAACAGATTATGTAGCAGTACTCAAAGGCCCGGGAGGTGATAATGATTTAAAGTATCTGCCATAAACAATCACTTAGCCACAGCCAGGGGCAAAGGGAGAAGAAAACATTAGCAAAGTGAGAAGTGTCAGATTCCATCCTGGCAGGGGGTGGGAAAGAGATAACATCCTCTAGGCCACAGTGTCTGCCCATAAACACCCCCTTTGAATTGGTCAAGTAAGCACAGAGTTGTGCTGTCCACCTTTGGCATGGCTTCAATAAATCAGAACTACAGAAAGACGCTTGACAGGCTTTTAAAGTCGATGAGGAGCACTATGGTGAGGGAGAAGATGTTTTCCCCAAACTGTAAGGTTTGGACTTTTGCAAAAAAAAGATAAACAAACAAATCAAAGAGCCCCTTTTCATAGATCAGGATGAAAAATTAAAATCTCCAACTTTTTTAGTGCCAGTAAATAAATACAAATTGGAACAGTGAAGGTGTTCTGAAACTATGATAAGTATGTATTTTGATTACAATACAAATTTCTCACCTTCTGTTTTATGTAAAGGCTGAATTTCTAGCCCAAAAGTTATTTGTTCTAAAAGACTTTTTTTTGTTTGGTTGGCTTTTTTTTTTTTTTTT
>VYZM01005163.1:28353-86977 GCA_013398915.1 Dromas ardeola
TTGGGCACATTTACGAAAAAAAAAAAAAAAACAAAACATTTTCCCTTAAACATTTTCCCTTTGTGTGTTCTGCATTTGTAAGAAAAGGTCAAAACTGTCTAGTCTTTTACTAGATTCATTGTGCCTCTGTGCTGCCACAATAATGTCCTGGCTCTGATTGACTCCTCCAGTACAGGTAGATGACTCAATGATCTCCAAGACACACAAGGTCAGGTAGGGACATACAATCATACAGCAGCTAATTCCACTTTGATGCCAGCAGCAGGAGCAGAGGTGGTAGCTGACCTCCTGCCTCAAAGTTAGCCAGTCACATTTTTTGGAACGAGCTTAAACTAGAAAAGTGAGTAAACCAGAAACACAGACTATATCAGTATTTTGCTTCATATGATTGCAGCATTTTTGATCATGTATTAAAAGTGTTATAACTAGGTTTATTGTCTCATGAAGTCATAGTCCATGTCCTTTAAACTAAACATCTTTGGCTGCCCAAGTTGGATAAAAATTAGAATTAAATATGTTTATTATGCCATCTGCTTGTAGCTATTTCAGTTATCTACCATTAGACCAAACATGTTTGGTGGGAAATATTCTGTAGAAATTTAATTTACTTTGTCAGGCAGATGAATGAGAATTGATGGATTTAATGCAGCTTTGATGTTCTTCACAGAATGCAGGAAAAAGAAAATGCTCCCAAGTAAATTAATAGGCAGGAAGTTACTGTAGATATATCTGCTTTGATTATCAATGCAGAAGACTAGCATGAAAACTAGATGGGATTGTCTCCTTTTGCAGGGATTCCTTTACATAGAGATTTCCCAGGGACTCAACGCAGTTCATTCAATAATCGCATGGCTATAAATTTCCTGCCTGCCTTCTGCAAAGAATCATATGGCTGCAGGCCTATAGGAGGAAACCCAAAACTGCGCCGCACCTGCCCCGATTTTACCTGTATCTGTAGATGGTTTAGATAGTGACAAGTGAGTTCCCCTACTTTACTGACAAGATTTATAGTGAAAGGGCTAGGCCCAGTAAAAGGCTTCATTGTCTGCAAGTTAAATGCAAAAGTGCTTAGCTGTTAGCCAGCTTGAGCCCCTGGAGTGGAAATCAGAACTATTAGTACAGCAGAAATTAAGTTTTCCAACCGAAAGTTTGGGAAGGATGAATTACCTTAAAAAGCATTGTATGCCAGGTGGGTGATTAACAACTACCTTATAGAAAATGGAGCACAAGGTTGTATCCAAAGAAGTTTGATACTCAATTGAAGGCTGCAAGCGGTCACCTTCTACTTCTTGATGCTCCAAAGCTCAGGACCTCACAAGAATAGTTGTCTACCATGTTAGCTCAGAAGACTGAGCATGGCTGCAACATCTCCTATCCAGCAAGCTAGTTACCTTTGAATATGAAAGTTAAAGACAAACTTCAAAAAGCTGATAGGAAGGGAATGATTCCAAGAAGAAAAGTCCTAAAGGTCCCACAACCCCAGTATGTGCTGTGTCAAGGATGATTTAATGAGAGTAACGTGAAGAGCAGTGTCATCTGGTTTGTTTCCTCCTGTATTTTTATATTATCCAGCAGTACTGTCATTACCAAGGAGCCCCTGTTGCTAGTAGGGTGTTGCAAATACATCACAGAGATCTCATGTGAACGGCTCCAGATTCAGAGGTTGGCCACCCCTCTATTTACGTAAGAAGTCAACAGGAGATGTTATTGTTACCAGGGCTAACACAGCTGTCCTGGGTGATGGAATGAGTTTTATCTGTGTGTGTTAAATGCACTTTGAGAAGTAAGCCTTTCAGAGGAGACTGGTGGAAGGGTATGCATAGCTGCAAGATGATGTTTTGTCTTGGGAAGAAGCACTAAGGTGCGAGGTTTGTGTGGTTTGTATGGCTTAGGTTGTGAATGGCCTGCGTATGAGAATCTTTAAACTCTATGAAAAAGCAAATGGGTTTTTAGATAGTTCAAGGTGCCTCTATCATTCTCCAAATACCTTAAGTCCTTCTTAGATCTAGCTTTGAAGCTGTATGAGGCTTATGGTAGAAAGCCCTCCAGTGCTTGGTATTTTATTTTGTGGCATTAATACTGGTCTGGGGTCAACGAGAGCCTTGATCCCAATTACCTATTTCCATGACTGCATGAAGCACTGGTAAAACTCTGTTACGTGTATTTCCATGTCCTGCAATACTTTAAAAGGCTGGTACTTCAGAGCAACAGCATAACACTTTGATGCTTAAAGTAGCAGCTATTTAGTGTCATGTACTTTAATAAAAAGATTGTCTCTTTTCATGGCCCTCTCTTCTGTCATCCTTTCTAAGGAATTTTTGCTAAACATGTTCCAGTTATGCTCTCAGAAAAGGTATTTTCCAAAACTAATGGAGAAACTCATGCAAAGGCAGTCCAGTGAATTAAGTATCAAATATTGATGTGTTTTTCTTATCAGAAGAAGAGAAAAGAGCTTGATTTAAAAAAAAAAAATACAAATCCATGGTGCACAGTCTTCAGAAACTAGTTTCTTGTGTCAGGTCACACAACAGTACATTCACATCTCAACTTCTGATAAAGTCACAGATTCATCTCCTTTAACGTCAGCTGTCTAAAGGTTAGGCATCTGGCGTCAGCACATCATCTGGGCTCCCCCGGTAGTCTGTGATGAAAGACAGACTTCCCCGTCATCCCTCATATACATCTGTTCTTGGAGAAGATGAATTGCCCTTTGTAGGTACTTGCCTCTCAATAAACTACAGAGTACTGACATGACTGGCTTAGGTTCAATGCCTAGCCCTTAGATAGCTGAAATGAGGCGAGATGTATCTCCCCTCCACACATAGGAAATTACTTCCTACTTCTATTTCCTTTCTTTCAACCTTTTGTAAGCCATGTCAAGAATTTTTATTCTTCTCTGAGTCCCCATTGAAAACACAGGTATAAACATTTTTCTTGCTGGGATGTTACTCACTTCAGTTGGACAATCCTGATCCAAGCACATCGACCCAAGCTCAGGAAACTCTGCCTCTCGTTATCTGTGGCACCTTCAGGTTTGGTAGGTTTCAGAGTGTCTGCAAATCTTTTCATTTTTGACACTGACAGAAAATCTTATTAACCCTCAGCATAGTCAAAGCAGCAACAACAAAACCCCCAATAAACCCCTAAAAGAAAAGAAGATTGTTTTAAATTGATAGAGAACTTTGAGATAATCCCATGAAAAGGGTCCTGCTGTATTCTGTCAGTGCTCATACCTTTGATTCTCTTCTTTGATAAAGGGAGTGTGGATGTTCACGAATCCCATTGTCCAGGAATCTGCCATCCAAATATGCACGTCACTACCCCCTCAGGGATAGTCTCAAGCAACCCCCCCTCCTGAGCTAAAGGGGGATTTGAGCTTTTTTTAGTAAGAACTGCCTCAAGGGTCTAGAGAGCAGAAGAAAGAATTCAAAAACCTCCACTTTTTCTTCCATTAACACCTGGACTTTTCTGTATGCCTAGTAAGTAAGGTAAATTTTAAAATCTATAATCTATTTCAGCAGTATGGATGAGATGCTCAACAGGTGTAAATGAATGCCATTTTTCTGTGAGCCTGTACATTATTTCTTCAGTTTGCTGTTTTACTACTTTAATGGCCTACTATAGTTTAGATTTCAGTGATAAATATTAACTTTTTTTTTTTATGTTATAGTCTGATGATCTGTATAAATCGGGGGAGGTGTTGGGTTTTGTTGTTTTTTTTTTTCCTCTTTTTCTGGCAGAACAACAAGTGATGGTTCTGATTGGCTTTTGTGTTTGGTTTTCAGATTTCAATAGCACGAAAAGGTGCTCTGCACTTTTAATGAGCCAGCCACATATTTATTTTAGATGTTTAACTACTGGCATCCAGCTTTGAATGCCTTGTTCAAGGATCAAAGTCACCGAATTTGACAGATCTAGCTCAGTTCTTTTTTTTTTTACTGGAGTCTTTATGCCGTTACACAAGTTGTGAACACTATATATCAAAGCCATGTTGGTGGCACAGGTGAAAACATGTTCTAATAAAGAAAATTGAGCATAATAAAACTTTGGCTGCTGGGGAGGCAGGAAAAGATTTGGGAGTCTGAGTTCTAGGTTCAAACCCAATATAGGAGCTCCTTCTGCAGCTCCTGCAAGAGCTCCTGGCTCTTCCTCATCTCACTCCCTGCTCCCAGCACACATATCACCACAGTTATGTGAGGTCATGAATATGATGTCATGCAATTATGGGGCTAGCTGCCCAAATTCTCCCCTGGTACTTGTGTCATTGTAGGTCTTGGAGCAGAGTCATCACTGAGAAATACTATAGATGTATAGGTCTTGACTGATGAGAATGTCCCACAAGGCCACTCCAGATGCAAGAAGTTGAAGATGATGATAAATGAGAATGGCTCCAGGAGAAACAGAAAACATGAGATAAACATGGAGTCAACTCTGATGACTGCCGCCTCTGAGGAAAGTTAGTTCCAGGAAGATCGAGGTGTTGAGGGGGAAGGAAAAGGTGTAGTGAGAAAAGTAACACACAAGAAAGAGATTGATCATTATGGAGGAACTTCAGAAGGTAGAGGAGGAAGAGGGACAGAGAGATTCTTGCCTGATAGAAAACAATATTTCAGTCAAAACTCCCTGCTTGTTAGACAGCAGAAATTTCAACAGAAAAACAAAACAAAACAAAAAGAAAAAAATCAGTCAGTTTTTATTGTTTCCATTGTTCACATCATTCCTGATTTAAACATCAGCTTTTTTATTCAGCAGGATAAAAGGTCTGTTCAGTGGAAGCCAGTGAGGTAGTAGCAAGTTGTGGGTAAAGCACCCGAGTAAACTGAAATGGAGAAAGCTTTGATCGCAGTGTCTGTTGGTATTGTTTTCTAGGCATCCGCCTTCTCTGCCCATGTAGTTCAAACATAAGGATATAATTCTGTGTTTGAGATAATACAAACCTTGCTGGAAGGCAGGCACCTTCCAGCTTGAACAAATCTCTGCATTAATATGGTTATCTGACTTTTGCTTTGGGGTTGAGTCTGTCATTTCAAAGGACAGGTAAAGACAGATCACAAAAAACTACACCCATCTCTGTAGACTATTGCTTATTTCACATAAACTTCTTATCTCTACTATTGCATCTGCACTACGGTGAAATTTATTACTAAGTAAATCTCTTTTCTTATTGAGGGATCCTTTGCAGCTGGAGTCTCTAATGTCAACCTTGATACAAGTTCCCCCTTTAATGGGCATCTTCGTAATGTCTCACCCTTTCTGGTGGATCCCAGCCCCCAGTAAAGTCTTTCACTCAGTGGAAAACAAATATGGTCTCCCCCTTTAGTCAGCCGCCTGTTGCCTCAACACACGAAAGAACAAAATATCTTTGAGAACTACAAATCTCTGTCAGAGTGCACAGAATTTGACAAATAGATTCAAAAGATTTTATGGGGAAGGGAATGAGACAAAAATACATAGATATATATATATGTGATCCCATAAACTCACTTTTCTTAAGAGACTAAGCTAAAACATCAGTTTGTTACTAGCTGAAGGTTTTTTCTCTCTAGCCCAAGGATTTTCTTTGTAGTCAAGAGAATAACCTTCTGACCTCGGGCCACCTCCCTGACTAACAGCTGCCCCGTACAGCTAATCCTTCAATTTCATGAGCGGACCAAAATAAAGCCATAATTATGCTATTTGTATTTCTCTGTTCTACAATTTTAGTCTGTCCCTAAAAGACATTTGCCAGATGTTTGAGAAAGATGCAATGTGCTCGTGGACAAAACAGTTTTCCAAAAGGTGAAAAGTAAAAATAGGAGAGAATTCACCTTTCTAAAGTGAACATTTTCACCTACAAAACTGTGTATTATTTATCATATCCCTGCATTTCCAAGGATTCATAGCTTTTATGTTCTATTAGATTTACTTTTATAATCAATGTTATGGTTATAGCGTTATGCTAGAAACCGTGCAAACGCAAATGAGAAAATAGAGATCTTACTGTCTTAGCAGGCAAACAGTTACAAAGATAATTTCCCTGCACATCCCAGAGAAAGCCAGGAGCATTATCCAAGTATTAGTTTCCATGTGACCCGCTAGACAATAATCTCTCCCAACATTATGTTCAAAACAAGAGAGCAAAAAGAGAGCAAGTCATAAGATCTCTTCATGTTTTCTAATAATGACTGCCTGGGTTTTGGAGTTGGATGCTGCTGGTAAAATCTGCACAGAAAATCTTCTTCCAAGAGTTAAGGACTGCATGCTAGACATCATTTCCAAGAAAATCTGTTCATCTGCAGCCCACAGTATGACACTGTATACACCAGCTTGGATGTGAGGACAGCAACGATACTTCACCATCTTATTTAAGCAGCTCTAACACTAAGCTGACTCAGATCTGCTGTATTCGTTTCTGGACCCAGATCTGGGTACCTTGGCATCACTCTGTTTTAAGATCGACCAAATCCTCTCCATCCAAAGTAAGCAAAATGGGGTCAAAAAGGGGAAACAGATGTTGCAGTTTTGAACCCAAGTGCAGGGATCCTCACAGACAAGACTGAATCGTTTTGTGTGAACCCAAAGAGGTTTTGGATGGTCTGTGCTGTTGGACACTGCCACGTTCTGACAAAAAGGACTGCTAAGCTGTCCTTTGTACGTTAGCCTGTAATTAAGATAAACAGAATTCTTTGAAACAAACTGGTGTGTTGCGGGCCCTGATACATTGTTCGTTACACATCTAAAAGCTTCACACATTTAGTTCAGAGAAATAGTAAATAAGTTGTTAAATTGGCCGTGGCACACCATGGCTGTAAATGTTACGTGCCAATACTTTACAGATTAGAAATGTCACTGAAATTTCAGCTATGGGGAGAAGTAGTTTCCTCCCAATAGTATAAATGACTTCTATACCCTGGAGAAGAAAGGAGCTGTTGTCCTGCTATTATGGAATGGCCATGGGAGAAGGGGGAGAAAGCATGATGGGGAAAAATAAGGTTAAGGGACGTAGAACTGGCCAAGGGGAATGCTAACATCCATTTTATTGTGATTTGCTACGAAAGCCTTCTGTCTTTTGTCATTCCTCCCTTTCTGTGAGGGTTAACCCCTCCATTTCATTGCTTTTGCAGAAAATCTGTTTCCTCAGGGCTTGCTCTTGTAACACACTGGCAGGTTATCTATGAGGTAGCCAGAAGTACAGAAATGAAGTTGTTTGCCTAGTAATTTATGACTTATAACAATGACTATAATAACAATAATGTGTTTCTAGACATTTCCATTTTGTATTTCTCTCTGTGTGCCAGCAAGTGGAAATGTAAAATGTCCTTGCATAAGATAATAATGTTTCTATTTTTGTCCCATTAATGTCAGTGGTGGTTTGTCTTCAGCTTCTATGAGAAAAAAAGGCATAAAATTTTAAATATCTCTAAATGGTTCTTAATGCATTTTTAACTTATGGAAAAGGATGAAAGCTACAGATAGGAAAACTTCACATTCAAATAGTTATTTCTTCTCCTGTCACTCTGGATTCATGTATTTCCAATGTTTTGTCTAGCTTAAAAAACAAATATATTTCTAGTTTCAAGCCAGTTTCCAGCAGAAGCCCAAAATAAGCAATGTAGATGGCAGAACATAGGAGCAATTGTAGACTGAGCAGATAGGAAGAGAAAACGCCTAAAAGACAGAGGTGAAGGAAATGCCTGAGACAGTCTCCTATTTCAGTTTTCAGAGGATTTTCCAAGCTTCCCCACAGTGTTAGTCAGCACCCCATCATTTCCCTCCTACAGATGGTAACAGTGAGTGAGTTAACTCTGAAAAACGTGTTTTCTCCACTAGTTACTAAAAGGCACCTCCACCGGAGCATCACAGCGGCACAAAATGTCAAACATGCCTTCACTCCTATGTGGTCCGCCCAGCCTTACAGAAACGTAAGCAGCGTGCACACATCATGCAAGGGGGAGGTTTGTTTTAGCAAGTATGTGGAAAGGGCAAACAACTCAGTCTTTTTGGGAGCTTCCCCACTGCTTTTCATCTTCAGGGAAACAAAAACCTTCCCAAAGTAAGGGTTGCTATTCCTTTCACAGAGGAACTTGACTATTATTTCGACCAGAAAGCTGTTAAGAATGATGCCAGGGTCTTAATGTGTTTGTTAGGTTTGACCAGATTACATTTGAACTACCTTGGTCAGCTTTGGCATGGCTGTCAGAGCTACGGTATATTATTATTAATTATTTTATTTCATTTATTTCAAAGGGAACAGTTGTTAAGATGAACTGGTGTTCACAGCAATTACTGCAATCGTGTTTATTTTCACCTCAGAGGCGCAGTTTCATGAAGAGAGCAATTTTCAGTTTCTTAGGGGGTTTAAACAAAAAGACAACCACATGTCTGGGGCCGAAAGCACTGTCGTGCCCTCTTGCCTGTGTGACAGACCCACTGTCAGAAACCCAGGGAGATACTTTCTCCTTCATTTTCTCACCTGTAAAATGCTGTTATTCAGCTCATTCCCACATGTGGTGCAGGCTGGAGACTTCCATTCCCGGAAAGCTTCGAGGGAAGGATCTGCATGTGGCTGGCATCTTCCCTGAATCACAGGGCTGCAACCCACTCTGTGCTTGAAAATTTTTGGACAAGCTCAAGCTTATTTTGTGTGAAACTCACCTGGAGCATGACAGTCTGGAGGGTTCACCCTTGTCTCTGCTGCTGCTATTAATGGTACCAAGTACACGCTCAGGGTTCTGTGCAAAGCAAAGACCACAGAACTTGAGAGCAAACACGAGAAAAGTAAATACCTGTCTCAAATCTAGTTCTGAGCTCCAGGCACAGAGGGCAGGAGCAGGAAGAAGAGCAAGGACAAATGGAATAGAGCATCTATTCGTGCAAGAGCAAGGACTACAACTCAGATTTATTTACTTTCAGTCCTGTGTCTTCTACCATATGGTCTTGATTAATCCAGGTAGACAGTAGTGTTACACGGGGGTTAGATGTCTTCAAGAGCTTGAAGACTTAGAAACTGTTCGCTGATAATTAAAAAAGTGTCCCCTTTTTTTTCTGGAGGAGTTAGCTGAGAAGTCAGAGCTCTGTTATCCCAGATAAGAGAAATGTATGGATCTGGAAATTCCTTGATGAAATTCTGCCTACAAAAAATGAATGGAAACTTGTATAATAGAGTGCAAAGGCAATATTACAAGAGTATTTTTGCTTATAACTCAAAATATGCCTTTCAGCTGGCAGTAATTACAGACTCTGAGCTTCTAAAGCTCACACACAACAATCAACAATCCTCGTTGGATTTTTCCTTCAGCTTCTCATTCTTTTTTATTGCCTTTTATTTATTCATTTATTTTTGCTTCTGTTCACAGGCAGAATTATTCCTAACAAAGAAAACACTCATTTGTGTCTTTTTGTTGTATGCAGACTACTATTGTCTCATTTTCGTGATTTCAAAAGACTTTATCTGCTGCTTGTAATCATTTGTAGCGATAGCTAGCATGTAAGGCCAGATTGTGACAGTGTGCATCCGTTTGACGGGGGTCAAACCTGAATTTTTTTTTTCAGTTCATTTTCAGAACATATAATGAATAAAGACTTATTTCTATTTGAAAAGCTTCTATGGAAAATTTCACATAACAGTGTATCATACTTTGTTCACATACGTGACACCTCTACAAACTCTAGAGCAGTGCTGTAACCTACATGCAACCTTCACACGCTACTTCTGAAGATAGATATAAAACATATGTACCCTTAAATGTTATATTATACTGTACTCAGAAGCAGGCTATGTATGTTTGACCAATTAGTGATGCTTTAGTCAGCTGTGCTTAGTTAACATGTCATTAAATGGCCAACAACAACCACATAAGTGCAGATTGTCGGGCTTTGATTATACTTCTCTTTTGTCAAATAAAGTTTTGTCAGACCTTTGATGTATCCCTAACTTTCTGATGGTTTCCATATTTGCACCAGCTGGCACAGCAGTTCTCAGACTGCTACCCAGTTCCATGAGGGTACCACATCTTGCCTCTTAGGTCACCTGCAATGCTCTTTAAAGATTTATCCTTTCTCCATCTACTGACTCTAAGTGAAACTACAGGACCGTGGGTTGAATTTAACATGAAGATGTACTACGAAATTTATATCAAGAGAAAACATTCATGTTCTGCCTAATCAAAGGCAGAAGAGGTTTTCCGTAACTTTGGGAAACTATAGAAAGAATACAGAAAAATACAAGTTCATACTTTCCCTGGCAGCTAAAGCATTGATTGTCTTTTAGAGCAAAAAAAAACAGTTCCTTGCAAGAGAACAGAATTAAAAAAATATAGTGTTTGACAGGTTTTTAGTATACTTCTGTTCAACTTGTCATTTTTCAGCCATATCAATCAAAATTTACCCCTTTTATGTCTTCCTCTCTTTTGTCAGCTGCAAAGTCTAGATTTTCATGGGATTCTGACTTTTTTTCTTTTTCATTTGCAAAAAAAATCCATCAAAACCAGTTCCTCCAGGAAATCAGTGATGCAACCTACAAGTGTCATCAACACTGTGCTCTTCACCTGAAATCCAGCCCAAGATGGGTGGGTCTGTAGGATAAAACTTCAAACTTCAAACTAGTTGTAATCTGCCAGGAAGCCCCTCGGCATTAGCGCATTCCCAGACCATATCTTCTGGTTTAGGAAAACAGTTGTGGCTTAGTGAAAGGAATCAGTTTATGTGCCTTGGGACTGCTCCTTTAAGCAAACCAAAAGCACAGTATTTAAGGACAATAGGCAACTTGCTTCAAATTCACACTCTTGATGTGAATTAAAACACTACTGAAGATGTACTCAGAGGGGTCATGAGGCCACACAGTACAGTTTCAGTGTCAAAAAATCCCACAAGTCAGCTGCTGATGTAAAAAAGACAGCGCTGTGTGTTGTGTAGTATTTTAAAATAAAATATCAGCAATTTTGGTTTGCCTTAATCTGCTGCTCTGTAAATTGTGGTCGCTGAAGAGCTGTTTCGTGAGCTGCCCCTCTGCCTGCATGCCCAATGCCCCGGGACAGGGTGGCCAGACTTGGGCAACCCTCAGCTTTCTGGTCCCCATCCACGAATCAGAACCAAGAGGCCACAATTCTCTAGCCACTTGCTGGCATTAATGTGGTGAACCAAAATATTTCCAAGCTGGGAGATAAGAAGTGGGATGCACCTTGAAGGCTGTTGGGAGCTGAGGAAAGGAAGAGAGCGTTGGCTCCCATACCCTGTGACACAGAGCGCTTTCTTCATCAGGCAGAGCAAGGAGAGTGGCAGCAATCTCCCTCCCCCTTCCTCTTTGCCGGTGTAGATCATTTCTTTAATGTAAAGGCTACCAGACCCGTGGCAGTTCTCTGCACATTTTTCTATATGAGATACCACCACAGCGGCAATTCCATATGCGTGCTTTCATTTCAACTCCTAGAAGATTTGCACAGCTGAATCTTGTGTGTTTGAAAAGTTTTTACTGGAAAAACTGCCATAACCTTAACTGTAGCAGCATGAATGATGTTTCTATAGCACTGAGGTAATTTTTATAAGGCAAACAAATTCCAGTTATTGATGCATGTTACACAGGGTGCCTTACACAAGGGATATAATTACTTTGAGATATTTTGGCTCCTTCTGTTTGAAACGACAACTTAGTTTTACTGTAAATGAAGAAAAGTGTATATTTGTTCTCTTTGTGTGCCTCTTTCCACATTACTCATATTCTTGATGGGGGATGACAGTAATAAGATGTTTTGTTAATGTTACAGCTATATGATAGCTGGCTTCCAAAGAGCACTCAGTCAGTGACTCACACACCGTCCCAGCAGGTGCACCACGAAACACACATTTTCCCCACTGTTTTAGAGGCCGTTGTATTAAAATACTGAAATGAGCTGGAACAACAGAACTGACTTACACATACTGCCCTGCGTTTCAGCCACAATTCTGAACTGGGATATTAAAAGGACGCAATCATGTGAAATTCTGGTATAAAATCTTTTTATTATTGTTATGGCACACATTGGGTTGGTTTTTGTTATAATATTCAGAGGAAATACAAATTAAATGTTTTTCTGTGGGCTTCTGTATAGAAAAAGACTGCTAAGTCTTGCAGTTTAGCAATGTTAAGGATTTAGTTTCCAAGTAATAAGTTCCCAAGTGGTCTGAATACAAAAGCAAATAAATAAATAAATACTGCCTGAGGATGTTTATTAATCCAATATAATATGAGCTATAGACAGACTCTGATATCATCTCACAGCTTGCTCATAAATTGTTTGCAAGTATGCAACTTGCCTTGTTAAATTGCTAGATGACATGTCTACTCTTTCCTAAGGAAAATGTAGAGCACATGGAAAACAATGTACTTTAAATGAAGGCCAGATTGAACTCTGTGTGTGTAAATGAGGGCAGCTCGAAATATTCTAGTTTCATAACCATGTGTATTTGTCTACACTGCGTATTTGGCATAAAAATGGGCTGGGTCTTATACCTTAACTTGTCTCCAGCTCACGCTTTTAAAGACTTCTGACTGGGTTGTGTTGATCTTTGGTTAAGGTTTAAAAAGGTCTGGTGGCTCCAGAATCAAAATCAAAGGTGTGCTGGTCAATGTTAGCATGGGCAATAGAGCTGTCATAGATGTCTAGGAAGCTTTTTTTCTGACTGCCTTATAGATGTTAGCTGCTGCATTCCTCCTCATTAAGTAGCTAGGTGGCAAGCGTGTTCCTGCTCCCTTAAGTTTTGAGAGATTTAAGGACGAGGCAGTAGAGAGGACAAGGAACAGTCTCTCATATGATCATACTGCAGCCTCAGGCGGGACAGTGATGGAGAGTCCCCAGAACTGCTAATGAGAAAGAAAACATCTGGGAGAGATCCTCATCAATGCTTTGGTGTTGCCAGCACACTCTTGAAAAAGATATATAAATTAAGTATTTCTGAATGGGCCACTAGGTAAGAAGGCTACTGGGCACAAATAGGGAGTGACTGTGTGCAGGAGTGCAACAAGCCCAGCATGCATGAGAGACATAAGAGCTATTGCATATCACTTGCTTATATTGCACATAGATACAGTAAGTCTAAGTCCCATGCAAAGGAAGGAGCACAGCATATGGCCCTTCTCTGCCACCAGAATATGTCACGTGGCCTGTCCAAAAAGGCTGGCCATCTTTGGGCTGGAGTTAGCCAAGGCCTTCCAAAAGCTTGAAGGGTGAAAGTGAATCATTACTTGTTGGGGGCTTTTTTGTACCTAATTATTTAAGTATATAAAAATATATCATACTGTCAGGGATTCATAGCTAGGACTTCCCTTTCCCAACCAAGTATCCTAATCAAGCTATCAAAAAAAGCTCCTTTCTTACCACACAAAGTTTGCACTTCATTCTGAATAGTGTCCCAGACTGTCCAGGTAAGATGTAGAATGTCGTTGACAAGTCATCTGTTTACAGCACACTCGCAAAGTAACAGGTACTGCTGTGAATCCCCTGAGACTGGCCAGAAAACTGAACCCAGATGTCTCATTAGAGGTGAGAACTCAATCCCGTATTTTACAAGAAAAACAACCACCCCTAAACGCACATGTGAAAATAAAGCTGCAGGCCTCTACAAAACTTTCAGGTCAAAGGAGAGCTGCAGTTCCAAGTGAAGAATTCTGGAATCAGAATTTTGAATTTTAGTCCTTGCTGTCCACTTTTGTCCTGTTTAGATGTTCAAGTCATATCTGGTCTATTCTATAGGTTAGCTCAATAGCTAAAACAGAGACACTCATTGGTGCAACTCAACAGAAGCATACAGAAATGAAGTTGGCCCAAGATGCTTACTTATTTTAGGAAGTTATCTGATAAATTCAAACTGCATTTGAACACTTTTCTGCTCTATTAGCATGCATCCAGAGACTCTGAATCAACTTTGTCTTTTTGATCTAGTGATATACTTTTACTTTTTTAAAGAAAGATTTGGTAACCATTACACTTATTGACACAGTACTGGTTTCTTCAAGCTCATACAACTCCTGAAAAGTGTGATACACATTTTTAACAGTGTCCTCTGAAAGAGCTGATAAATGTACAAGGCTGATTGACTGCATTTGCTTTGCTGTGGTCATCTTGCCCACAGTACTGCTTATGTAGCTGTTATCTCCCAGCTTTTTCTGGAAAAAGTATGTTTACCGACACAGGGACCACCTTTAACATGTGTTTGCACAGCACATGCATCGCACCTCATAATACACCCTGCCTGCCTGCGCTGTACCCCAACACGATCACCCTTAATTCCACATCGTGTTAGCAGAATATTCAGCTCGTTCTGAAGACCTTTGCACCTCCAGAGCAGATATAGCTGGTGATATTTTATCTACACCTCAGGTATAACTGTGTCCCTGAGCCAATGTACACACAAAACACATAAAAATTAATGTGTACTTGATCCTGGTGTTGGCAGCAAAGAGACAGCTCCTCTTGGCTCTTACTTGAAAACTTCCAGCTAGGCATCAATGTATGGTCCAATGTAAGCTTCCCAGAGTTACTGTAAGAATTTTGTTAACCACAAACTGATCTTTGGTTCATTATTCATAGTTCCGCCTGGTCTTGCAGCTACTCATACAGGCAGGGCGATTCATTGGATTTATTCATGACAGTACTGGCAGGATCAGGGGTTGTGAACCCCTAAAGGCATGGACTGTGTATCGTTCTGTGGACTCCACTCCTACAACCGACTCTGTGCCAATGAGCGTGTATGTGCACTCCACAGACTTCACGTAAGTTTTCCAGAGGACCATTTAACTCTACTGATTTGCTTGTCTCATGCTGTGACATTGTTTAGAATGAAACAGGTATTTGGGACAGCATTCAGCTGCCTCAATCTGGTCTCTTTTACAACATGAGGCGCTAGATGGTGTCCAAGGCAGGAGCAGAAAAGTCATGGGCCCCTAAGGGACACCTGAAATCTCCTGAAGGGGCAGCAGGAGACCAGGCAGGATACCCTGGAGCATGACAAATGACCTAGCTTCCTGTGAGTAGTCAGCTGAACCAAGCCAGGACCCTAATCACTCAGTGCTGCTGATAGAGGTCATCAGCTGACCAAAGAAGGTGTGTGCTTCAGGGAGACCTGAATAGCTTCTTGGACAATGTGGATCACTAGTGATTAGAGGGTAAGGTCTGACACCTACCTTCAGACACCTGCGTTGAGTGTCTTGATCTGTGAGCTGAACCTGTTTCCTGAAGATTCTTCTCTTCTCTTCATAATCTGTACCTGCATTAAACAAACATGACAAATCCTACAGGAATGAAGTTAATGATGCAGTATAACACCAATTATGAATCCTCTTCAGGATTTCTAAGTGTACAGCATCACTTTTAAAGAGAGGGCCAAAGTATTATATGAGATCTTGGGTTTATATTGTATATGTGAATGTGTGTCAACTCTGGTGTTTAGATCATTTTATTTTTTTCTTACCAGGTCAAGTAACATCCTGACATTTTGTCCTGTTTTTGAGGCATACTCAGATGTCCTCTGGTAGATCTAGCAAAGTCACTGAGGGAGACACAAGACACAACCTAGAGCTGTCTGTGACTGCCCATGACCTAGTGTTCATCATCTCTGTAACTGAGATGTGGTAAGAGATCAGGTAGGAGCAAAACGGGCTGAGTGGCTTTGAGAGTCGTAATAAGCTGCGTAAGGGATGCTTGTGTGGCATTTTCTGATGTGGGAAGGATAGCCAACTTGATGAGAGAGTTTGCAAAATGCAGCAGGAGGCAGTGGTATCTTAAACTACTGTTGCAACATCCAAAAAAGCAAGACTGATTATAGTTTGCAGTTCTAACCAGATCAGGGCATGAACCAGCTTTTTCACAGTAAATTTGTGCAACAGCTAACACAACGACATACTGGCCTCTTACTGGGAATCCCAGTACCTCCCACCAATGCAATACACAGTGTTTTGGAGTGATTAAAAGATTAGGCCATCTAGACTGATGTTCCATAGGAGTTTTCCTCTGCAACCCCCATGACTTCAACACCTGCCACCTCCTCCCCTTTTTCTGGGACCTCTTGCTCCTGCTCCTGCTTCACCTACTCATTTTCTCAGACACCTGTTTGAGTGGATGGAATGAATGAGAGGTAGGAACATATTCTGGTTAAACACACGGTATGTATGTATGTATGTATGTATGTATTTACTATTTATTTATTTTTTTAAAGATGACAGGTAAAGGGATGGCAAAGGACTGAGAGCAAATCGTGGACTGGGAAGGAGGAAAGAGGGAAGTAGCAGAATTGCTTCAATACCCATGCAACCACAGCTGCCCTGCTCACAAGTTGTGCTCCCCGAAGCCGTAAGCTACATCAGTCAGCATCCCTGATTTTTTGAGGGTCACTTCATGATTTAAACTCTGGGTTTTCATATCTCTCTGCACTTGCCAACAAGAGGAGGGCCGTAAACAGGCTAGAAAAGCCCTGCCCACTACAGGGTTTACAATTTGTAATAGCTCTGGTATGTTTGTGTTTGGAGATTAATTTTACAAAGCGAACTAGACCATGCTTTGTGCGTTTGTGCTTATTACTCCCCTGGCATGCATTTTTTCCCCACAGTAAGTGCCTGAAGTAAACTAATGCATCTATATTCCTCCCGGTAATTTCTGCTCCCCTCATACTATTCTTGCATGTGTGTCACACAGAGGATGTGTGCCGGCCAGAGAAGTCTGCTCCTGTGGTTTCAGCCGGGTCCCCTTCTTTCAGCTTTTTGCTGAGTCTCAGCACTGCAGGGAGGTGTAAGCCCGTGCCGTGGGACGTGCCAGGCCACGAGCTGCTGCTGGATGCGACTCCTGACTCAGCAGCGTGGCTGGGCGGACGCAGGGCTTTGTGGTCACCCACCCTGTCCCGGTGACTCAGGCAGAGATAAAAATTCATTCCCTGCCTGAACTCCGGTGTTTACAGCCTGCCAAGCTCCAGCCTGGAGCATGCAGTAAATCTCAGAGCAGACCATAAACGAAAAAATGCAGTCCAGTATCGGTCCAAGCTGGCCTCCTAATATTATAGTGCTATGTTTCAGAGTATGGGAGTATGTGGTGAGTAATAAAACCAGCTTATGCTGATCATATTATCCATCTCTCAGCTATAAATCTTTTTCTTATAGTAGCCAAGACCACAACATTAAAGTACTGCACAGTAAACTGGATTTGCAGGGCAATGCTGCCACTGGTCTTTGTTAATGATTCCAGTTTCCCATCTGCAGTCTCTAAGCACAGAAGCAAACTTATTGTCTTTTCATTTGGGAAAGTCTTGGTGGTTTTATTTTTACCATCATTAGAAATTTTTTGATTGATACTTGTATGAAAATAGTATTTGTCAGCTATGCGGAGGGTCTCGTTATATTCGGAAATATCTCTATATTGGAAATAAGAGTCCATTATGCCAAGCAGTCTCTGAGTGTAATAAAGAGACTGCAAAAGATCATGAGCACTGATTATCTAAACGTAATAACAGATAACTAATGAATGAAAGATAGTGAATCAACAAAATAGCAGCATAAAAACAGTAAAGCAACAATCACAGTACTCTCACAACCTAAATCCTGAGTTACTGTAGAAAAAGTTTATCTGACCAACAGAGTACCCACAATACTACTGAATTGGGTTGCTCCGAGGGGAATTGCCTGACTTTGTCACCACAATTTGTTTGAAAGCAGGGCAGCTCTCTTCTCTCTCCCTCTAAAAATTATTTATTCACTCAGTATGTGGGTTTGGGGAACTAATGCAGTTTGTAAATTGGATTTTCTTCAGTCAAGAAATAGTAATAAATTTGGAGATGTTGAAAGAAAATACTTTGTTTACTGCTAGACACAAAAGGGCACTTCAGAAAGTAGAGGAAGGGGAAGAGATTTTATCCCCTTGTAGTTGAACACAATAGAGCAGTAATCAGGACGTTCACCTAAAATGCAGGACATCTTATCTTGGATGAGAACAAAACCCAGATGTCTGGCTCCTCCGTAGATACTTAATCATCAGTTTATAGGTATCTTCAGGCTCTGGACCAGTGGGAAGGGAATTCTCTACGATGAATTCAGCTGCATCAGTAGGGACCTCTGTGAGATCTTTGGTCCATAACACTCTGCAGCCCACTGTTTCAGACTGCTGCCTCTCTAGATACTGCCCTACAGTGAAGTTTTCCCTTTAAAAATCTCAAAGCACCTACAAGAAAAGGACAACTTTTCTGTGACTAAAATGGTCAAGCATAGCTATGGCTGATGGGTTGCCTTGAGGTCCCAGCAGGCCTTCAGAATTTAAATTAGTTGCAGGTGGTGACAATAGGCAGATTCACTCTAGCTATGGCCTGGCTCCATTGAGTTTTTGGCTTGCTTCTCCAAGGCTTTGGAATCAGGCGCTTCCTTTCAGCTACCCGCTATTCTCTGAACTCCACCCTGCCCTGGACATCCCTGGTCATTCTCAAGCACACAATGCTTCACTGAAGACTGATCTTGGAGAGATCCTTTAGAAGAGAGTCAGGGTCAAGGTTTTTTTGTTTTAAGAGATATAGAAAGAAATATTGAGACACTGCCAAACTGTCCCACAGAATGCCAAGAGAGAGCCTCTCACCACATCTAGTGTTCACCACATACAAAACTGAAAGCTATGCTCATAATAAGGCTGCTGCCTTGTTTTTCTGCTAAATCCTTTACTTTCCACTATAAACACGATGAGGTCACCGCCTGGTTTTGTGGCTCATGTCAGGTCCCCTTCCTTCCGTTCCTATCTTAGACTCTTTAGGGCTGTAGACGCACATCTGGACCCTCAGCTTGCCAGTGCCAATGTCTCCTTTTCATTTAGCCAGCCACACGTGGGCACACATCCCTCAGTGGTTGTGGTCAGCCCTCACAATGCCAGGGGTTCACCCAGTGATGCTATTGTTGGGCGAAATCAAGGGCCTCTGACTGTGGTATGGGCCTGAACAGATCTGGGATGGAAAGTTAAAGGAACCTTAGCAAAGGCAAGTTATTCGTGGATGGCTCAGTTACACTGCAGTCAGAAATTTCTGAGTTCCCACGGGCCTCCCTAGTGCACGTACAATGCTGAAGCTTTAAAATGTCACAACTGACAGCCAGAAAGCAAGGTTTTTAGGCATGCTGGACCTGTTCCCTATATTTTCAGTTGAGAGTGCCAATCACTGTTGTATCTAAGTACTAGCTGTCCTTCTGAACAGTCTGTGTCACGTAAAGAGGGATCCATCTCACTTATATTCAGCTTTCTAAAAGCTGCCTGGTCTCCCTAGTTCAGCAGGCTCCCTCTGCAGATAAGGTGGAAAACCAAACATGTCCAGAGGGTTAATTTTGACATCTGTTTTTTTGCCCCTGTCTTGCAGTGGAAGTCAGGGAAGGCACGAGGCTCATGAGAGCTGTTGTTCATGGACAGCTTTGGCTGGATAGTTTCAAAAATGTTGAATGAAAGTAGGAGAAAAACTCAGAGTGCAAGGTACCTGTACCGCAAACAGTTAAAGAACCCTTTTCCTTTGATATGTTGCTGTCATGTGATCCAGTGTTGCAAGGACCTGTGGAGGGAGAGATTTCTGACAGTATGTATTTAAGAGATCAGAAATACCACACGTGAGATCTAATAGCCAGAAGCAAATCCTAGGCAAATTCAGACTAGATATTCACACAGGCATGCATTTTTAGCAGTATAAGTAACCATTGCAACAGCTCGCTGAAAGATGGGGCAAATTATCTAATGCGATATCTTCAACCTCTGAACAATGTCTAAGAGATAGGTATGCTGTAGCTAATACAGAAATTACAAAGTGGGAGTAACTGGGGGAGGTTCACTGCTCTATACTATACAGAGAATTACATTTGAAAATATACTCTACAGAGAATTACATTTGGAAAAACAGTGGTCTTCTCTAAACCCATCTTACAAAATTCCTGAAGTGTACAGTGCCCAAAGATGGCAGTCAGAGTAAGAGTATGCAGAACTTCAAAGAAGTAGGAATCCAAGCTTTCTGAAGTAGAGAGGTGCTTCGTATGCCTTTTCTACCAAGTTGTGTGTTTATGGCATTGCATACTTTGTTGGTTTTCCTTTATTTCACATTTTTACCCTCATTTCTAAGAAAATGCATTCGTGTAGCAGTGACAGAAAAGCTCACTCAGGATACAGGCAGAGTGGAGCCAGTGAATTTTCTGCCTTTTTCCCTTTTTGCTAAACCCCAACAAATCTGATTATGTTGTAGGATCAGGACATGTCACTTGAGGAGGATGGCTGTAGTGATAGCTGCAACACAAACTAGTGCTACTTGATGGCCTTGAACCGAAAGCAGTTGAAAGATGGGATGTAAGCTTTTCAGAGGTGACTGAATGACAGACAAGCCCCTTATTCTGAAGAGTATCCTGCTAAAAATACAAAGACTTACAGGCACATAAAGTGCAAGTTCCTCTCCAAACAGAAAAAGGTACACAAAGTTCTTTTTAGCTGCAATTTTACCTACTCCCACTCCCCAGCAGTCCAGAGGTTCAAAACCATATGCTACACAGTGGGCTCTTGTTTTTCCTTTGGAGCTGCTGATGTTATCCCCTTATTCTGATGCCTTTGCCAACTGTCTATAGTTGCCTGTGCCTAAACATCCCCCAGTTGGTGTGTCCCAGTCACTGGACTCCCTGGAGTCCCTCTTGTCCCTGGCGTTTCCCATGACATATTGCCGCAGACCCAGAGATACAATACTTCCAGTGATCCCACCTCCCGGACTGATTTCCTGGTGAAGGCTTCCACTTCTGGAACTCTGTCAGACACTGGATGGAGCAGATGGCCAGGAGTCAAGACATTGCGTTTGGTGGAAGATGTTCACCAAATGTTGTGACCAGAAGATTTCAGATTTAGTTTTCTAAAGGAACAGAGTCGTACCACAACGTTTCCGAACAGCTCCAGCTACAACTATGTAACACTAGCCAGTATTCAGAAGCTGTGCCAGGAAGCTCTCCACTTTGCTACACTCCTTTATTAATAGCATTTTGCCAAGCTGCCCTCTGGGACAAAGTTATTATATAGTGGTTAAATGTCTGCTAGTGGAGGAATGCTTTATTTTGCCTTTTAACCACAGTCTCACTTGAATTCAAACACACAAACTGGGAGGTACCTGGGATGCATTATAGCTGCATCTGGCCTTACAAAAGACCATAGACTAGAGTGAGATTGATTTATTGATCTCTTCGTCCTCCTACAGCTTACACAAGCAGTGCCAACAAGCTACTCCTACACACACACCTGCATCTCGATTTAGAGCAACCTTTTCCCAATGAATGCACAATTTCTTTTTTTCTTCCCACATAAATACCTTGTTATCTGATGCACAACAAGAAACACTCGGATCACACCCATCTTTTCTTTAGCCTTCCAGAACTCCTAGCAAAAATGCATTATCAATACTTTAGCAAGAAAACCCCAATATGAACTATGTCTATTGAAGCAGAATAGGGAATATCTGAAAGACAACCCCATTTTGTTGTACACCGTGGGTGGGTTTGTCCCACTGCTGAAGTCTTTTGAGCAATGATCTCCTTTTTAAAGCAGGTCTAAGACTGCTTTATATGTTTCTGGCTAAATATTTAGTAGTCATTACTGTGACAAGGGAAAAATAAACAACACCAAAACCAACATACAGTGAAGAACCAACCAGCAAAATGTTTCTCCTAGTGGCCCAAACCAGAATGAACAATAAAGCCCAGGCTGTCTGCATGTTACGAAAACAAAAGGACCTAATACAGATCCCATGTGTGTTTTAATGCGAAGGATAAAAATCATTGCGTTTCCCTCCTGTATTGAAATATTAGATTATAAAAAATAATGACTAGAGAAACATGATGTAGCTAGAGGGAAGTTCTAGGAGAGGTTTCTGTTGAAATGAAACAGACATCATACAATGCACAGTCCTTGTCTGAACCTTTTAGAACATGATTTTCAGCTTGTTCACACACTCAGACTACTGGACAAATGAATTGGATTAATTAAAAACTACTATCCTTTGGTGTTTGGCGGTTCTACAAATGTAGCAATATTTTTAAGCCAAATAAATCTCATGACATATTCTTAGTGAATTGCAGTTCTTTGTGGGTTTTATTTCAATTATATGAAAGCAAGGAACACCTCGCATATGAGGAAAGGCTGAGAGAGCTGTGACCGTTTAACCTGCAGAAGAGAAGGCTCAGGGTGATCTTACCAATGTATATAAATATGTGAAGGGACAGTTCAAAGAGGAAAATGACAGGCTCTTTTCAGTGGCGCCCAGTGACAGGACCAGACACAATGGGCACAAACTGAAACACAGGAAGTTCCATCTGAACTTCAGGAAACACTTTTTTTATTGTGAGGGTCAGTGAACATGGGAATAGTTTCCCCAGGGAGGCTGTGGAATCTCCATCCTTAGAGATACTAAAAAAAAGTCTGGACATAGCTCTGGGCAACTGGCTTTAGG
Source organism: Dromas ardeola (assembly GCA_013398915.1). Lineage (NCBI taxonomy): Eukaryota > Metazoa > Chordata > Aves > Charadriiformes > Dromadidae > Dromas > Dromas ardeola. Next base: position 50,776 of record VYZM01005163.1, read on the forward strand.
TGGCCCTACTTGAGCCAGGGGGGTTGGAGAAGATGACCTCCAGAGGTGTCTTCCAACACCATCCATCCTGTGATTCAGTGTTTCTGTGATTCTGTGATTCTGTGAAGGTGGTTTTAATGCATTAGGTAATTTTTTTCATTAATGTATTAGGTAATTGTTTTTCATTACTCTAGTGCTGCAAAAGAGGTGACTAAAGACGCATCTACATTGTTAGGTGATTCCTGCTTTTTCACCCTGATTCCTTATCTTCTTAGCATACACACACACCATCTGAGCACACAAATGGTCTCTGTGTTGGAATGAATCTAGTTTTCTTAGTGAGGAAACCTAGACAAGGCACAAAGGATGATCAGTCTATGCCAGGGTCTGTACTCTATGTATTCCACCTGTACCAGGTGTGACTTTCATCATGTTCTGGTCATGTGAAGGACTCTCTTGTGCTGTCCCAGATCAGTCAGGAGCATGAAATGTGCTAAAAATTCTTATGTTTTGAGAAAAAGAGAAGCAGATATTTCTTGTACTATTGTTGTGATTGGTTGTTCTTCGCATGGCTTCTGGTAAGCAGTGCAGTTGCAGTCTTATTGCCCCAAAGGACTCAGACACAGGAACAGATGTGCACAAGCCAATTCACAGCAGTTGGCCAAGGGAGCTCTTTTGTATGGCTATCACTTTGGGCATAGGCTAAGAGAAACTGACCCTTAAATTTTCTTCTTTTGCACATGTAAAATTATGTCATAGCCTTTTTGCTAGTAGGGAATACACATGTAAGTGAACAGTGACTGCTTCATTAGATGAATATCCCTGCCACTGTCCTGCTCTTTCATCCAAAACATCAAGTGTGCAGCAGTTTGAGAACACCAAAAAACCCTCAACATCTAACATATGGGCTTACAGAAGAGTATTACCATTAGTATGCTCTGCACAAATGCATGAGATTTTCCTGTGAATGGGAGACTGTGACATATAAATTATATGGATATGACACGCAAAATAGGAAACTCAACAAGTCCATACAAAAGGTTTGAATTAAAATTATTTGTTCTGTTTTGCTGAAGGAGGTTAATTGGTTACGAGACTTAACTCTATTTTTCCTTTTCACTCCAACTCTTCATTTTGTTTTCCCAAGTCTTAACTTATCCACTAATTGTTGAACAGGCCCAAAGTAAAGGTAACAGGGCAAGCAAATATGTATGAAAAATAGGGTAGGATGTGTTATCAACATGATGGAGGATTGGCTGGGACACTGTTAGATCTCCTCTGTTTCTATGAATTTCACAGAATCACAGAATGGTTCAGGTTGGAAGGGACCTTAAAGATCATCTAGTTCCAATCCCCCTGCCCTGGGCAGGGACACCTCCCACTAGACCAGGCTGCTCAAAACCTCATCCAGCCTGGCCTTGAACACTTCCAGGGTTGGGGCATTCCCTCATTGAGCTGATGTTTCCTAGTTATGCTGCAGTTTCACTTCTGTCACCTATATAACTAATACAATGGTTGCAAAAGGTGCAAAGAGTTCTTGTGATTTGCATAAGGAGGTTTCTGGTAACCTGAAGAGAGATGTGATCAAACAAGCACTAGAGTAATAGGAGGGTTGCCACTACAGCAAACGCCACACGAGCTAAAAGTCAGGAAGAGGAGAGGCAAGCAGTGCTCAGCATATTGGATGCTTAATCCTTACCAATTTTACCTCAGCCAAATCAGGTTTTAAGGATGACCAATGGAAAATTAGGTGATACCTGGATTTCGGTATTGCTCAGTCTATCTGGTATAGGAGATCAGACCACGCTACTTAAAAAAATAAAAATCAGGGAGGGATAGAAAAGTGTTTGGCTCAATTTTGTTTGTCAAGATTTCTATTAATGAAAAAATGAAAATTAGAGTAATGCGTGTGCACCCATGTAGCACTGAATACATAGCACATTCAGGGTATGGAGTTAAGGATTATTCTAAAATAAACAGAATATTATGGAATTGTAGGAAAAAAAAATCTTGAAGAGTGAGGGTTTCCTCTTTTTTGTCTCAACTCCCTGTATGAAACAGACACACGTTGGCAAGATTTAAAGATATCATTTCTCATGTATTGTTTTTTGCATGACTTTACTCTGAGCATCTAGAATACTTTAGAAACAGCAATAAATAACACAATCTTTACCTCAGGTGAAACAAGATTATGTACATATCCACTGCAAATAACTGGGAAACTTATCAGACATGACAGTGATTTGGCCCCATTGAGCACTAACAAGAAGCTAAATTAACATATACCAAGCCACAGTTCCCAGACAAAATTCCCTCAGGGAGTAGGATTTGCAGAAGCTTTCAATGAGGCAGATGGGAGGGAAACTTCATATTTCACAATAATATCAATGGCACTCGGAATAGGTGCTACTATCCATCTTTGAAGAATATATTTTTTACACAAATGTAAAGCCACTGAAAAATAAAAATAATTATTCTGAATATGAAATGCTCATGGGTTAAAATGAAATTATGATTTCTTTTTTTTGTAATATTAACCCAGTTAGAGTCTTAATACCTGGATTCCCACATGTACCAGACACTCTGCCACATTACCACAGGCTGCCATGAGAATTCAAGAAAATAATTTCCCAGAAGACAATTCAATGGTAACCTTTAACTATTAAAATTGTTTCTGTTGGCTTTTTCAGACCAAAAGAGTAATTTCCATGAATGTAATTTAAGAGCAATTAAATCAGTGAATACCACTGTAGCAAATAATTTCAGTCATAAGAAAGGATGAAAGAAATATTTCATTTAATCTTTTCTGAAGCGGAGACTTTTTTTTTCCCCCAATGTCCTTTTAAGCTTGATTTCTTCTTTGAAAAAGCGGTGTGTTTATCCTTTCCCCCCCGTCCTTCCCAACTTGGCAGTAGAGAAGAAGCACAGACAAAACCAGCCTCAGACTGTGGTTTTTTATTGAACCAATTGATTTTCCCCATCATCAAAAAGAAAAAGTCATTTGAAAGGCCAATTTGTGTGTATGTTAAAATGTTTTTTTGTTGGGTCATGGAACTAAAAAGAAAGGGTACATCACGGCCTTTGTCTGTCAAGGTGCATCTACGGTAGCAACTAAACTGGTTCAAGCACTGTGCTGTAACTACACATACTGTTTTTTCATTTTTCACGTCCTTGATAAGCATTTGGTTGGTGTCAATTTTCATTCTTTCAGAAATGCCTTAACATGACTCAAACATGGCACGAGCCAGGACTGCTCCTGATAGATAAATATCACTAGTAAAGTAAAGACGTTTTGTATGGGGGCAGAGCTATATCTGTTTGTACAATGCCTACTGCAGTGTGGTGTTCGTACAATGCCTGCTGCGGTGTAGTCCAGAACCTGACAGTATTCCTCCAGATAACATTTGTGGGTGAGGTAGGCCAACATCACAGGACCCTGAGGTCCTGATCTTCTCACAGCTCTGACCCCTCAGTTCAGCTTCTCTCTGACACACTGCCTCAGCATTGCAACGGACGGAGGCAACGCTGAGAAAGAATAACAACAGAGGGTTTCTGTAGCAGCAACAAAAGTGGAAAAGAGAGAAAAGTGGTAGTGGTAGCTGTGATGGTGGTGTTATCTTCATGTGTTGGTACATTGAATTTGCTGCAAAACTGTCTCTACCTTGTGTCACTACTGGCAAGAGGGCAGGAGATAGCAGAGAAAGAGAGCAAAGATGCATGAAAAATATTGGTGAAGCCAGCCTGATAAAAGCTGAGAATAAAGATGATATGTAAGTGGTAAGAATGCATTACATGTCTTAATAGGGAAATCCAGGACTAGTGGAGAACTGTGATACTTAATGTAGCACTTATTTTCCATTCATTTCTCAATGCAGCCTCCTTTCAAAGATGCAGATGACAGTCCCAGGAGTTCTCAAAGACAAAGCAGTCCAGTGTCTTCTCCAGCTGAGTTCTGTGGAGGGGGAGGAAAGACAAGGAGTGACAATGAATACGCAGAATCAAGCAGTGTGTCCGGCCTTCTCTATGTCTGTGTTTGTCTGTGCTGCTTTTGCCTTTAACAACATGCACAGACTTTTTTGATAGACAAAGCATAGAGTATTCAGCAAGAAAGCATCTTCAGTGACAAGCTAATAGGTCCCGATGTCCACATGCATGTCTCCCAATGAAGGGAATACCATGACCTCATCAGCCTTACCCACATGGATGAGCTATCCTTGTGGTAGAAGGATTTTCCAGTGTCTAATCTAAATCTCTCTCACTGCAGTTTAAACCTATTACTTCTTAATAGATGAATACAGATGGAGAATAGTCCATTGCTTGCTCCTTTGCAGCAGACTGTCCAAATGGTGGCTTTTAATAGTCTATGCCAGTGGTGTGCTGTGTTTTGACAGCATCTTATTTCTGCGCTAGGGAACATCCAGATACTGTATCCCTTCAGTAGTTCCATAATGGACCTACTGCAGATATTCAGTAAATTTGGTGCTCCCAGAAATACAGTCACCTTCCTGCTCTGGTTCAGCCATGGTACTCAGCACATTGGCTACTCTAGTTGGTGTTGGAGGGAAGGCAACAGTGGTCTATCAAGTCTGCCACTCTCATCAGAGGAACTCACATGTCTGCCACTAGTTGCTGTGTTATTCATAGAATCACAGAATCATAGAATTGTCAGGGTTGGAAGGGACTTTAAAGATCATCTAGTTCCAACCCCCCTGCCATGGGCAGGGACACCTCCCACTAGATCAGGTTGCTCAGAGCCCCATCCAGCCTGGCCTTAAAAGCTTCCAGGGATGGGGTTTCCACCACCTCTCTGGGCAACCTGTTCCAGTGTCTCACCACCCTCATGGTTAAGAACTTCTTCCTAACATCCATTCTGAAACAACCCATCTCTAGTTTTAATCCATTCCCTCTAGTCCTACCATTACCTGACATCCTAAAAAGTCCCTCATCAGCTTTCTTATAGGCCCCCTTAAGATACTGGTAGACCACAATAAGGTCTCCTCGGAGCCTTCTTTTCTCCAGACTGAGCAACCCCAACTCTCTCAGCCTGTCTTCATAGGAGAGGGGCTCCAGCCCTCTGATCATCCTCGTGGCCCTCCTCTGGACACGTTCCAGCATGTCCGTATCTTTCTTGTAGTAGGGGCTCCAGAACTGGACATAGTACTCCAGGTGGGGTCTCACAAGAGTGGAGTAGAGGGGGAGAATCACCTCCCTTGACCTGCTGGCCACGCTTCTCATGATGCAGCCCAGGATTGGCCTTCTGGGCTGCAAGTGCACACTGACGGCTCATGTTGAACCTCTTGTCCACCAGCACCCCCAACTGCTTTTCTTCAGGGCTGCTCTCAAGCCAGTCACTGCCCAGCCTACATCAGTGCTTGGGATTGCCCCGACCCAGATGGAGGAACCTTGCACTTGGTCTTGTTGAACTTCATGAGGCTGGCATGGGCCCACCTCTCCAGCCTGTCAAGGTCCCTCTGGATGGCTTCCCTTCCCTCCAATGTGTCAGCCGCCCCACACAGCTTGGTGTCGTCGGCAACCTTGCTGAGGGTGCACTCTATGTCACTGTCCATGACACTGATAAAGATGTTAAACAAGACTGGTCCCAGTACTGATCCTTGAGGGACTCCACTTGTCACTGGCCTCCACTTGGACATGGACCCATTGACAGCCACTCTTTGGGTGCGGCCATCAAGCCAGTTCTTTATCCACTGAATTGTCCATCCATCAAACCCATATTTTATCAGCTTGGAGATTCCCTCACCTTAATAAATGACTGTTCTCACAGGCAGCAAATAGTCCCTTGACCATTTTTTATTGAACATTTCCACTCTTTTTAACACTCCTGCAATACATGCAACCATTGCCATTAATGCCCGAGGCACATTTTTATAGTCTTGCAAGCTTCAAGGATTCAATTGTCTAAGTATATGGATTCAGGTATGAGTCTGGCTGGTATGATGTACAACTTGGGGGTACTGATGGGCTCTTCTGGAGAGGTAGCTGGGAGTCAGGTAGAACACTTAGCAGTTTATAAAATAACCAATATTTAGACAACTGAGTCTTGCCCCAGGAATGAACCATACGAGGTTCATTTCAGCTGCTGGCATATACATCTAGTGCCATTAGACATGCTCTAAGGTCAACCCATCTAACTTCCAGATAGCTCTAGAAAAGTGCAAGGTTGCCAATAAATCATGTGTTGTATCTCCAGTCCTATCATGAGCATATCTCAGGATATGTCAAATGGCACTAAATACCTATGACTATGCAATCAAGTTGAGCCCAAGAGGTGGGATTCAGGTCCAGATTTTTCAGACTCTTAATTCAGCTTCTGTCATACACTCTAGGTGTCTACACTCCCATCAGATTCAGCCCAACTCTAAGGAGAGATTCAGCTGCCTAATCATAGACAGATAGTACCATTTTAATTACTTTAGGGTTTCCCTCCTGACCTTCAGCTGCCACTCAAGAAGGGCATTGATCTCAAACAGATTCTGTGTCTTATCTTCAGGCTCTGTGCACATATCTTGGATACCCTATGCTGCCTGATATGACATTAAACATTCATTTTCAAGAAACTGAAATCCACCTATAGTCAGTAAAGTCAACTGAGCCTAAAGAGCTGTGGAGGTGACTGTGTATTAAGTCCGGCATGACATCCCTCCCTCTTCAGCTCTCTTGACTTGATTTTGATTTGACTTGACTAGATCTTCACGGACTTCAGCAGTGGCTTAGATACCTCACTCACATATAGCAGTGTAGCTGTAGCCCTCCAGATAAGCATCTGGATTTGTGTCTGTATCCTACCCCAAGAAGTCAGTTTTCAAATCAAGGTTTTTGTTTACTTTCCAGAAGGAACAGAAATTCTTCCTATTTGTTTGGATGAAGAAAGAAAGAGAGATAAAGTGTTTCTCTTTGCTAGGTGTTTCCTTTGTACAAATCTAACCATGATCACAATACTTCTTATCATTAGAACTGGAGGATTGACGTGCACATATATACGTATGTACACACAGCCACATGGTCAGAAGCAAACTACAAAACCACCTGGTGATACTGGAGCAGGAAGATGTGTAACTAGGAAGAAGAAAAAAAATGAAAATGGACAACAGATCTAACCATAGGTACTCTCATTCATAAAAAGGAGGATATTTTCAGCTTCATAATAGTAATGTATTAACAAGCCTTTATGATGGTAAACTAGGATTCAGCTTGTGGTCAGCAAAAGAACCAGAGAATATTTTTATTTCAGTAATTGATACAGAATATGGAAATGTCATATTAAGCAGACAGTTGGAGTAACGGTTTTAAGGAATTTAAATGCTATAGTTGCACAGAAAGGAACGATAAGGAAAAAAGCGTGTATGTGTGTGTGTATCTCCATGTTTCTTTTGAAGTTTGAAGTTGCAGCACAAATCAGACCTTTCAAATAACTTTGCTATGGCAAGAAAATGGCATTTAGAAAAGCCATTACTAGAAGAAAGTTATTATTTTGTTTCTGTAAACCTCTCCACAGTATGGATTGCTAAAGTACATGAGTCTTATAACAGGTTATCCAGAGCTTTCTAGAACAACAGCAGGAGCTATGCAAGGAAGCATGAACACAAAGCTCTGTGCCAATGGATATTAACTTTTCCCATGTAACTTCTACTTTTCCAGTCCCTGGACCATGTCCATCCAATTTAAATGTCAAATACAGAAGGGAAAATTGTAAACCTTCTGTACTCACACACTGCATCATTATTTTTTTTTTTTTTTACTTTCACTGAATTTTTACCCAGGGAAGGATAGATCAGAGTTATTCATAGAGTCTGCTTGATATGAACTTTTTAAAGGTTTTAGTTTAATCCTGTGCACCTGGTATTGCTGTGGGTTCAAACAGTTTTATATTTCTTCCCTACCGGCTCTCCTATGTCTTTACAAGATCAAAACTAATAAATTCCACAGTACCAAACACAGAAGCAATTGGAAGCGGTTTTCTAATCCAGACCTACACAATCTTGTGTCTTTCCCCATACCCCACATTGCTAATGACTGGATTCTCTCTCTTCATGGGTATAAAACAGTCTATCATTTGTATTTGAATCCCTTTCTTTAATATTATTAGACTACATAGGCACATATTTTAAAGAGGTCAGATGGCTTGTTAACGCAGTATATATGGTATTGTGTAGTTCTCAGCAAGCAGATTTGGAAGAACAGGTTTTGAAAGACTTTAACAGGAACACTTACAAAGTAAAAGAGAAAAATAAAAAGTTACTTTCTATTCTTAATAAAGTCAATCTACCTTATGAAATAACCTCATCGAGGGAGAACTAGCCAGTGCTTTACCATGTCTCAGCATTACTGGATTACAGCTTTATTACTCACCTACCCCTTTGCCCAGAAGTGGCAGCAACATTACATGCACCCTTTTCTGCATGTAACTTCCGTTTCTTGCCTGTTTCATAACACTTAATTAATCCTGCAAAAGGGAAACACATCTGGAGTCCTCAAAGTAGGACCCTACCTATCTTCACAAAGGTTAAATATACTTAAAAACCTTGGTCCCAGGATGACTTAATAGGGAAATACTGGATCCTTCAAAAGTTAACTTAAAGTTGACTCTCTTCTGCTCTTTATAGAAGTCTTTCCCTCATCCAGGGAACCTGGTAAGTCTGTAAACTTTGAACTAAAGTGAGTTTTTGTTACTCCACAAAACTGGGGTTAACATTCAGCTCATTGTCCTGCTTCTGCTTCTGTGTAGTGGTGCTGGGATACAGGATCTTTCAGACATTCCTTTTGCTCATGCTGTCTCTGCACAGTGGTAACACAGTATGGTCTTTATCTCCACATAGAGTTTCCCTCTGCTCAAGTAATGGGAACTAATGATAGAGTTATGGTACAATATGGCTTCTACTTATTTCTCTCTGTAAAGGTCAATACAGATAATTCAGAGGATTAAACCAACAATCTCGTTCTAGGTCTGCAGAGCAAAACAAAAGTAGTTCTCCTTTTAATCCTAGGAACCAAAAGCCAAATGTTGTTGTTGATGCTGTTAAGGGTGTTTTGAAGCCTAAAAAATCCTAGGCTTATTATACACTCAAAGGTTTTTGCTGCAATTGTAGCTTCCTTTCCTATGACAATGCATCCAAAAGCCTGCAAAAGAAAAAAAAACAAAACTTCAAACAACCACCCAGATTTCCAGAAATTCCATCTTACCCCAGAGAGATAGACAGTAAAAGAGGATTGGAAGACATCCTCTTGTAGACTGTTAGGGTGGGATTTGTCTCACCTAACTCTAAGCATTTACATTAATAGGTGTCAATAGCTGAGCTAGTCACCCTGGGCTCCATTTACAGTCCATGGGGAGAAATAAGATCTTTTTTAACACAATTTATCTAACCTGTTCCAGGTATTTGCTTTAGACTGAACTGAACTGAATTTTAGAAGTGCCTTATTCTTTCCATTGACTACAAAGGGAGCTCAGCTTTACTAGATCACATGTGCATGCATTATCACTCCGTTAGATTAATCTCATTTTTTCTCTCTCCCCTTATTTCCTCTTTTTTTTTTTTGCTTTTCTTTTTCCATAAGTCATTTTTGCTCTTTCTTTTTAAGATAGCTTGTCCTCCTCTCTACACATGATCGTATAAAGAAAACAATTGTCTAGCCACTCCTGCCTAAGAAAACTCAGGGGAACTCAGCAGCACAGTAAATTGACAGCAATCAGCTAAGTGCTGTGTAAGGAACTCACAGGAAAGTGCATCAGACTTGGAATAGCTGGATAATTGTTATGTTACACAGGGGAGGATATTCACACTGAGGAAGAGATTACGGTTTATTGGAGAGCATGAATATGCAAACCAAAGACTGACAGATTTCCTCTAACATCTTTCATTTGGGTTGCTCCGTGAGCTCACCAATGTGGTGTGCTTTTCTCAAAAAAACACGCCTATGAAGGAGCAACACATGCAGGATTTAGTTCTCAAAACACAATACTCCTTATATATTTTGCATTTCCACTAGTGGCTGAATTCTATTAGTATGGAAATATTTCTAATACTTTGTCAGTGCCTACTATTATTAATTAACCTTGTTTCTGTAGCACAGGAGAAGAGGTCAGGATTGCAGAAATCAAGCAAAAGTGAAATTATTTCATTCCAACAGCACCTTTGCTGTTGCTATTGCATTGCTACCAAAACCCACAGCAGATAGTTTAAAACTAAAACCTAACTTCAATACATCTGCAGTGGCTACAGCTGTATCTCTGAATATAATTACCAAAGAAGTAGATATTCCTATGAAATTGCATTAAAATAATAAGATTAAGGAACATATCAAACTAAACAAGAGATATTTAAGGTTGTCCAGAGAGGCTATAGAGTTTTCATTCTTGGACATATTCAAAACTGGACTGGACACAACCTTGACAACTTGTTCTATGTTATCCTGCTTTGAGCCAGGCATTAGATATGATGATCTCCAGAGGTCCCTTGCAATTTCACAATTCTGTAGTACTGTGAGCCTAAGCATGAAGTCACATTTAATTTTGACTTCATTGAGGTTACTGAGGTGCTTAAGTTACGTGCACCTCATACTTGTGCATGAGATTTAATTTTCAGAATAGTGTCCCAAAGATATGAGCACACATTGTGTGTTATACATAGAAATTAGCACTTTAATGTCTCTGTTTTGCAGTCCAGAAGGTCTACAGGTATATCTAATTGATACATACAATGTTCAAACTTCTGAACAGAAACGCATAAAGATGTTTAGAAATCCTCCTTTTCTCATTCAGGGTGGGATTCATTTTGACAGTACTTTCATTACTTAAAATAGATGTCTGGACTAAATAAATCAATAAAGCTTTCTTTTTCATCAGTACAGAGATACAGGCATTTCTAGAAGATCAGTTAACCTATCTGAAGACAAGATGAATGTCCCGGTGGAGGTCTCCGTTTGTTTTTCTGAGCTATGGAATAGGCCTACTCTGCTGACTGAGGCTGCATACATAAATTTTATTGTTGAAGCTTGATGAGCTCAATCTGAGTCTCAGTGTAGATTAAAAATAGAGTACACCTAATTCTAATAGAGTTTAGAATAAATTAAAAACTTACTTTTTTTTTTTAAAGTCTTTTGTCTTCAAAACCTGTCTTAGTGAAAATTTCAAATGAACGGTGGCTTCAAAAAAAAATGTACTATTATGAACACTCTTCTGAATTCCATTTAGTGGTTTCTTACTCATTCTAAAAATCTTCAGGGCAAACAGTTACTGGGTAATTCTGTGAGTGAGGCATGAATTAAATATTATGGACAATAAACTGTCCATAAAATATCTGTGCTTTTATCTTATTGAATTTATTTTCAAAATATTCACAATGGTCTCCTTTAAAAAAAAAAAAACAAAAAAAAAACAAAAAAACCCACCAAAAAACCCCACAAAACAAAAAAACAAAAAAAAAAAAAACAAAACCCACAAAACCTGCCAAAAATCCATAAAGTTCATAATATGACATGTGAGAATTTCATATTATTTCAGTATCCACTAGCTACCATGTGGAAGGATCAGTTAATTAACTGTTTATTATTCTAACTTCAATAGCTCATATTCACATAGACTGAAAAGGTTTGCAGAGATTCCCCAGAGCATATTCTGGCAATGATTTTTTAGAAAGACAGAAAAATCTGACATGAATTCAATTTTACTCTGATTAAAGTGTGTTTTCTGTTGAGTTTTACACTTTAGTCTCATTACAGAAGCAGTTTTACTGGATGGGTTTGTATAACCAAAAAGAAATGTATGTACATGGAGATGTTTAAAGGGATGTTGGACATCTTGTATCAGACAGTAAAACCTTGCTTGCTTGCTTGTGTTTCACATCATGGAATGCCATTCCATGCCACAGAATAAGAGCAGAGTAAACTGGGCTTTCATTGTTATTATTGTAATTCTTGATTATGAAAGAAAAAAGAAATGTTAAGTACCTGGAAACAGATGATAGATTTATAGCTGAACTCTGTGCTCTGCGCATAAAGCTGTGGAAGCGTAATACTTAGTTTACCATTGTGTCATGATTCATTCCACAAAAGCTGACCAAGCATTTAGTAGAGTTAACCTTGTTAGAGTTCTAGGCAGATGTTATGAACACTCTTGGGACACTCATAGTTCAAACATAAGGATGCCACAGTGCTTTCTTGGCTATATTAGCTACTACCTTACAGTTTTCTCTTTAGATCCACAAATTACCAGCACTCAGAGCAGTTCATTCAACTCAGTTAATATATTTCTTAGAAACCCTGGGGAATCTGTGCAATTGCTCTGATTAGTTTGAAAGTGTTTCAAGTTTCCTGCTTTTAAAAATCACTGCCCTAAAGGACGGAGATGTCTTAGGAGTTGCAACATTATTCAGAATCAACTTTATCAAAAAAAGTTTTGAAATTAAAAAAGATATCTTTACATAAAAACTCGGATTTCAGTAACAGAGCAACAATTCATAAGTCTCAGAAAATGAAATTCATTATTAGGATCATACTTAAGGTTTTGCTCTAGCATTCCTTAGCTGTTTTGTGGGGACAGCTAGTAGCAGCTGACCTACCCTGGAATGTTTCTAAAGTGAAACCTGTTTTATTCCTGTTTTTACAGGGGGATTATAACTAATTACATCTGAAGGTCCTGCTCTGAATGAAATGTCCTTCCCTTCCCTTCCCTTCCCCTCCCTCTCCTTCCCTTCCTTTTTTTTTNTGAAGGCTGCAGATCAGCACACAGAGGGTCCATTCCCGCTGATAATGTACCTTCGCTTCCAGGGCTTAAATCACTTTATAAATGACAAAAAATGTATTTTGGTTTAAAACTTTATGTTCTGCAAATTACTGACTTTCAATCTTTCTTTAATGTATGAAGGGAATTTCCTGAGGCAGCAGTACCTGAGAACAGCTGTTACATGGTGTAAATCTACATCAGCCCCATTAAGAATCCTTTTCCCTTCCCTTCCCTTTCCGTCCCTTCCCTTCCCTTCCCTTCCCTTCCCTTCCCTTCCTATTTTTTTTTTTATTTTTTATTTAAATTCTCCCGTTTCCCTGTAATTTGGCAATGGGACCTCACATGGTACTGCTGAAATTTATCTGTTATGTTTCTCCCTTCTTTTTATAAATGTTGCTGAAATTTTAATAATAGAAGACCCCTATAAAAGTGACAAAATTCAGCTTATTAAGATTTTTTCTTAGAGCAAGCGAATGGCATAAGAACACAAAGATGTTTAATTTGAAGATTGAATTTTCCCAACTCACTGGCTAGATTTAGGTGAACTCATCACACCTGAATTATAATACACCTAAAAGATGTCTCCAAAGATATTTTTCATAGATAGCTTTTATTCAGCACTGTCCTTGGTGCAGCAGGACCTAGGTGATGATTTTCACAGAATAATAAAATGGTTTGGGTTGTAGGGGACCTTCAAAGATCATGTAGTCCACCGCCTTTCCATGGGCAGGGACACCTCCCACTAGACCAGGTTGCTCAAAGCCCCATCCAGCCTGGCCTTGAACACCTCCAGGGATGGGTCCTCCACAACTTCTCTGGGCAACCTGTTCCAGTGCCTCACCACCCTCACAATAAAGAATTTCTTCCTAGTATCTAATCTAAATCTACCCTCTTTCAGCTTAAAACCATTATCCCTTGTCCTATTGCTACACTCCCTGATAAAGAGTCCCTCCCCATCTTTCCTGTAGGCCCCCTTGAAGTACTGGAAGGCTGCTATTAAGTCTTCCTGAAGCTTCCTCTTCTTCAGGCTGAACAACCCCAACTCTCTCAGCCTGTCTTCCTAGGAGAGGTTCTCCAGCCCTCTGATCATCTCCGTGGCCCTCCTTTGGACTCACTCCAACACGTCCATGTGCTTCTTATGTTGGGAGCCCCAGAGCTTGACACAGTACTCCAGGTGGGGGTTTCTGAGAGAATAGAGGGGTAGAATCACCTCCTTTGACCTGCTGGCCACGATTCTTTTGATGCAGCCCAGGATGCAGTTGGCTTCCTGGGCTGCAAGTGAACATTGCCAGCTCATGTTGAGCTTCTCATCCAGTAACACCCCGAAGTCATTCTCCTCAGGGCTGCTCTCAATCCATTCTCCACCCAGCCTGTATTTGTGCTTGGGGTTGCCCTGACCCACATGCAGGACCTTGCACTTGGCCTTGTTGAACCTCATGAGATTCACGTGAGCCCACCTCTCAACCCTGTCCAGGTCTCTCTGGATGGCATCCATTAGTCTCTGCACAGTGATATTTTCTCAGAAGGAGAAATAGATAGTGAGTTATAGGTGATTAGGTCACTTTTCAGAGAAACGAGTTGTATTTTTCCAGACTGAAGAGGGAGCAGGATCCAAAATGCGTGCTTGCCAGAGAGCATAAACACAGTTCTGAATTGACACAGTTGCTGAAATATTTAAGCTGCGGAATATGTCTGATTAGTCAGAAGTAGTACTCTGGAGACTGGATTCCTTCCTCTCTGCTTCAGGTATCAGTTAATAGGCAACAGAAAGTTACGCATTTCAGAGGGTGTTTCAACTCCATGTACGTGCCAGGTTTTTTTCAATCTACTTAACAACCAGTTCTGCCTCTGCAGGTCTCTATCTGTCCTCATTAACTCTAATGAAGAGTCTACAATGACCACAATCGTTTCTTGAATTTCTCAGTTAAATTTTTAAATTGAGGCAAACTCTATCTGGTCCTAAAAGCCTCTAGAGCTTTTTGTTAAAGATGTGCCCTGACAGGTGCAGCTGTTGCACGGGACATTTGAAATTAGGCATCACTGTAAATTCTCTCATGAACTCTAGGCCATAGTCATTAAACTTCACGCTTTTTCTTTAGGTTGTTGATTGCAGAAACTTTTCTGTTAAAAAGTCATGTTAAATCCCAGTGTGACATCCCAAGGTTACACTATTCCAACTAACTGCAATTCACACCAAGTAATATTAGGAGCAGAATTTCAACATTGTCTATACAGTAATTTGTATCTCAGTTGTTACTGTAGGTTTCCCAAATTTATATTATGAACATTTGTGTTCTGTAATTCACACAGAAAGATGATTGTCTCCATAAAGTCCAATTTCCCTAAAATGTTCAATTGCCTTTACACATAGGTTACTATGTTTCATTCTTTAAAACTAGTTTCATTTCATTGAAATGACTTGTCAGGCTTGAATGGATGTGAGTTTCATATGGCAAACACATATATATGCACAGGCCCTAATGAACCTGTGGTATAATTATGCAGAAGTATGTGTATGTTGGTTACTGTCAATGAATAACAAAAGTACAGAACCTTAATTAAGAAGTGGGAATGTGATACTGTTGGATGGTGTTATTCCTTTTTCTGGGAAGAATTATTGCATCTTTAATCACAGACGAGCTTCTCGGAAAATTGTTTGCCTCAAGCAAATAAGAAATTGGAAGAAGAAATGAATATGCAGAAGAGTCCCAGCAATCTTATTTTTCCAATGTGACCAAACAGAAATGTTTGCATGCAATTAATGTAGTTGAAATAAACTTATTGTGACACCAAATATCATTTTAAGGCACTAGGAAACTCATTCAAGTGAAACAACTGCATCCACTGCTGCTATAGTAAATTTTAAAGAAAACCCACAAATTCCCAAGAGCTTCTTTGCCAGAAGTCACTATCTCACAAACTCTACTGCAGGAGTTCAACACTTAGCCATCATTACTCTAAATACTGTTTTTCCTTAATCCCTAGTATTATATTATTGTAACATACATCAGTGGCAGACCAATTACATTGACAAGTCTCTTTCTGTATTGTTTGTTTCTACACATGGCTGAAGCCAAGCAGAGAAGTCAGGAGCATGACCACAATGCATAAAAGCAATAGTGATGGTTTAAATATATATTTACTACTGAAATGGACAAAAGGAAAAGTTTAAAAAAGGACCGACTGCTAAGAGAGTAATCTCTGGGTAGGTCTCATTTCATTTCCCTAAATGTTGATTAGAGCACACAAATGTTGAAATTGGAAGACTTTATGGATCCAAATTGGCTTTTGTTTCTTATTCATGTGATAATTTTATTAGTTTTTTAATAATAATATTTATACGTTAATATTTACAGCACTGATTTCCACCATTTGGTTCCACAAAGATGTGTCTAAATCACCTATTAAAATGGAGGTAAGAATTTGCAATGGCATAGAAGTCCAACAGAGTCACAAATGATTAGTAAGCAGATCACTCATGATAAGCAGTTCAGTAACAGATCCTGCCTTTCTGCTGTAGCTGTATAAGATCTGAGATCCCTGGAAATAAGGGGATTCTGCATGCCTTGACTTTTGAGCTTTGATAGCACAATAGATGCTGGAGCCTACCCTAAGTGTCACATTAAGTTGTCTGAGCACGACTCACAGAGTCAAATCTCAGATTCTCTGTACTATCACTGTAGATATATGAAAAAACCAGAAAATCCTGCAACACAGCTTGTAGAGCTGATCCACAGCCACTGAACTGTGCAGGAACCATGCTTACCTATCCCCTTTGAGGAAGATGTTGGCATTTGCCAGCCAGCGGCCATTCTGGGGGCATTCTGAGAAGGACATTTTAAAAGATAAGTAAACAGCAATGGTGATCGATCAAGAAGGTGTCAAGGCTTCAAGTGCATCAACAGGATCAGCAACCCCTTTCCTCCGTCCTAGGGGTTTAGCTGTCTGTGTTCAAGGTCAGCTCTGGTATGGTAAAGCCATGTAACCTTAGATCAAACTTTTGTAAACCCAGCAAAGTGCGTGAGAAAACGGTGCGAAGCCTCACCTGTTGCTTCCTTTCCCCAGGAGCTGCACTTCAGTCATGTCCTTGGTCTTGGTCCTTGCCTGGGCTTCATTGTATACATTCCCATGCCTCCCTTGCTGATTCTGACCTTGCTTTGCTGACTTGACTTCCTATCTTGACCTGTCTCATCTCAGCAGACTTCCCTGATGATCACTGAACTATTTGGCTGACCCTGGTTACTGTCCTCGGACCTACTCTGCTGTTCTCGTTACAGCACTGTGGGATTGTCACCCTTATTGGTGAGATCATGGCCCCAGCCCATCATGCCAGCTCCTGGCTCTCCTCTTGTGGAACAGCCACTCCTGCTGCTTCCTAACAGAAGGCTGCAATGGGGGGGGAAATAAAAAATAGAGGCCACCTTATTTCTGGACAGTATATAATCAGTTAATATTAACACTTGTATACCATAGGTGGTATCTCTCACATATCTTTATATGCATTTTAAACTCAGAAGAAGGCGGCTGTGGAGAGAAATATTCCAACTTTTCTTTAACAATGCTAGTGGCTGCTGGGTGCAGACAGCAAGGGAGCTGAAAACAGACAGCACTTCCTCATGCTCCAAAAACATACAACATCCCTGCAGATGCCTGGAATGAGAAGTGCAGGAAAGATTTCAGAAAGACTCTTCAACTGAAAAATAATGATTTGCAGGGGATTCTGACAGAGAAAGATAAGGCTTGAGACCTGGCTGGTGGGATTCGAGGAGAAGATTCAGTTGTGCCAAGCAAAACACACATAACTTCACATTTATTCTGAAAGCCATAAGAAACAATAGTGTTTCATTGTACTTGTGGTGTGGTTTGATTGATTTGTTGGAAAGAACGTAGGGTTGTTTTGTTTACTCTGAACTGGAGAGAGAGGAATGTCACATTGTCTTTGTTAACCGTATGTTTCCACACTTTGCTACATTTAAATGCACATATATTGACATATTTTATTTTCTGCTGTATACCCCTCCCCTAACCCTGGTTTCATATTTCAGTTACTTCAGTTAAATGCAGGCTTAAGATTAACAGTGGTTTTATTTTTATTTTTCATACACTTCATACAACCGTTAAAGTATGGCCATTTATCTGAATGCCTTTCTTATGCATCCATGATGCAAACACAGCAATTCCATCCCAGAAGAGAATGGGTAAAGATATACACGTGAATAAGGTTGAGATTTATTCAGTCTCGACTTTTTTGAGTGAGACACTGTGATTTGTATCCATTACTGCTCATATTGGTGTTTCTACATGCTGTGAGATCAGAGCAGAGATGGATCATACTCCTAATCCAATTCTTTCTAAAATGCATGGAGGAATCTCAATTACTGCCACATCAATTTAATTCACATCTTTATGGGAGTAGTAAACTTGTTCCCTAGGAGTGAAAAAAAGGGCCATCTTTTGGAGGAACCCACTGTGGGATGTGAAGTCTCCTGCAAACATTCAATCAATTTGAGGAATCTGTTCAACACTGTCTCCTCCTGACACTCAGGCTGAACGGATTTCCTCCCCGTATATCTGACAAAAATGCTTCTGAGGTTGATGAAACTTCTTTGGACACAAAGAAAGAGGTAGGCATACTTTCAAAATTCCTAATTACTAGCAGGAAGTAACAGTTATAGCATGATCTGCCAATTAGTGATAAACTAAGATGCTGATGGAATCAAGATCTATAATAAAAAATGTGTAGTCGTGGCAAAATTGTTTTATAATTAGAACTAGGAATTTTTTATTTTTCTTTTATTTAGTATAGACTATTATGACCCCCAAACCATTAACCCTATTTTGATCTATCAGAAAATTTTAGATTTGCAATTTAGACTAAACACAGCAAATATGCCAATATCCCAGAAACTTAGGTATTCAGCAACTTCTTGTTTGTGCCCAGGCTTTTAGGAGAAAGGAAATCCAGGCAAATGGCCCAGGCAGGAACTTCAGTATGAAAAAGAGAAACATAACATTGATAGCTGGGGAACGAGAACCCAGGAAGGTGCCAGTGAAGTGTCTGGTCACTTTTTCTTGTAACACAGAACCATTGTAGGAACTCTGGGATGCCAGGGTACCTGAGTCCTGGCATTTCTTGAAACTTGAAGAGTGGTTGAATTCTGTGTCACAGCTCCAGGAGAGAAATCTCAGGTATTAGGCAGGTCCTAAAGAACTTGTACTGACAGTAAGAACTCCACATTTCCAGCTTTTCTGTCTGACCCTGAAATGTGGGTTTATGGATTTTCCAGCCCCAGTACAATCTACCTGCTGTACTTTTTCAAGAACCGCAGTCAAGTGTGTTACGTCAGCTTAATCGTGGGGCCAAGTCAAGACTCTGTTTTGATAACAGGAGTTTGTTCACTCATATAAATGCAGTGCTTTGGGGAATTAAAATGGATGTGCTCTAAATGTAATTATTGACAGAAACAGGGCTTGTGAAATCAAAGGCATGAATCGGAATAGGAAGCTGTTTTCCTCATGCTATGCTCTATGTGTACTTGGTTTTTTACAGTCAGGCACTTATTTAAGAAAATGACGTGCTCCATTTAGTGAAAGCAATGGAGCTGCTTTAGTGTGAAACAGAAGTAATGAATGCAGTGTGAGGATGGAGACCTCACATACTAAATATGGCTCTGGACAAGGAAAGATTTGGTTGTAAATGGGGTTGTGTGTATTTACAGCAGGACTGATTTTACTACAGTGCCTTGTCTTTCCATTGTCATTCATAAAGTTACTTAGTCTCCTATTTGCCTCCAGAGAAGTAATTGTATAAATATATACCATACTCTCATTTATTTTTATATGGCAGTGTTCATATTTAGACTCCTTCACCAATGAATAATGATGATCTGTAATACCAGTGTAACACTTGGTATACTTGTAATTAATAACTATCAGAAAAATGCCAGTTATTGTTATGTGGGAAATATCAAACTGTTTACTGCTTGTGTGAGCAATGTATCAAGATAAATCTTATGTCTGAAGCCGCTGCCGTCTCGAACAATTTAAACACACATTTTTGTTCATTCATAGATTGGCACCTTTGGTGAACTTTAATATTCTCTGAAGCTGGACTCACTAAGGAAATGTGTTGTCATCTTATCATGAAATCCTCATTTAAAAGTTTATTTTATGTATATTAGTGGGTTTTCAAGTGGCATTCATGGGAAGTGATTAGGTTGTACAACTTCTAGATGAGCATTTTGTGTTTACAAATATATCCTATTTTCCCTGCAAGTTTATTTCTCTAACGCATTCCCTCCTGCCACTCACACATGGAGGGAATTGTTTTGCAACAGCAACATGACACTATCTATCTATCACAGATAATCTGTCCTTTGGCTGCTCAGCTCTATTGGCCTGCGCTTTATGTTCTGCCAGACCTTGAAGGTGGAGAGATCATAATATTTTGATTATATCTAAGCCACTCCGAAAGCATTCTCATTAGTGAACAAAGTAAACGGAACGGTGGAATGACAAAGGACATGAAAGTGCAGAGCGTTTTCCAGCTGGGTAGAGCAGCTTAATAGATCAGCCAGACAAAGTAGTTTTCTGACAGACTAGAATAAGACATTGAAGCTCTTGCAGGATTGTAGGACTATTCTCTTTCACAGCAATCATGAAAGATACTCAGACGCTTAAGTATCTTTCTGGATGACAGCCTCAATAAATTGCAGGTTTAGGAAACTCGTTTGTCCTATGGCTTCCTTCTGGAACACACCAGGTGTCAAGTGAATGTAGATCTCTTCAGTAACTATGCAAATGCGAGTCCTGGTGGACAACAGGATGACCATGAGCCAGCAATGTGCCCTTGTGGCCAAGAAGGCCAATGGCAGCCTGGGGTGCATCAAGAAGACTGTGGCCAGCAGGTCGAGGGAGGTCATCCTCCCCCTCTACTCTGCCTTGGTGAGGCCACACCTGGAGTCCTGTGTCCAGTTCTGGGCTCCCCAGCTCAAGAAGGACAGGGAACTGCTGGAGAGGGTGCAGCACAGGGCTACCAAGATGATTAGGGGACTGGAACACCTCTCTTATGAGGAAAGGCTGAGGGAATTGGGTCTGTTTAGTCTGGAAAAGAGACGGCTGAGGGGTGACCTTATTAATGCTTACAAATACTTAAAGGGTGGGTGTCAGGAGGAGGGGGCCAGGCTCTTTTCAGTGGTGCCCGGCAACAGGACGAGAGGTAATGGGTACAAACTTGAATATAGGAAGTTCCACCTAAACACGAGGAGGAACTTCTTTACTTTGAGGGTGGCAGAGCACTGGCACAGGCTGCCCAGAGAGGTAGTTGAGTCTCCATCTCTGGAGACATTCCAAACCTGCCTGGACATGTTCCTGTGCAACCTGCTCTAAGGTGACCCTGCTCTGGCAGGGGGGTTGGACTAGATGATCTCCAGAGGTCCCTTCCAACCCTATGATTCTATGATTCTATGATTCTATGAAATGGATTTTCTGCTAGAGAGTTTTCCATGAAAAGGACTGATTCTTAGCCATGAGCATGACTCTGCTGAATTTCATTTAGCTGAAGATTTGACCCTGTTTTCACTGTGTCCTTATTTATTTGTTTTCTCTGAATGTTTAAATTTACCATGATAGCTCGGGATAGGTATTCCAAAGAGACATTTATGTCAATAATCCAGTCAAGTCAGATGCTTAAATAACCCTCTAAGACAAGGTTAGAGGTTAAGGTTACAGACTTAAACTGCTGAGATCCACATGTACTGGTATCATTCTCCTTTCTACATCCTCAGTTTCAAAGCTGAGTGCAATTGCTGTATCCACAGAATGGAGAAGAGATGCCCTGTCTTTTGCATGGATTCCTGGTGTTGAATCACAGAATATATCCAGAAGATATTCCTAAGTAAGGACATAAAGCACAGGATTCACTTCACCTAACATTAAAGGTGAGATACAGCTCCAAATTCAGAGATATATGGGCTCATTTCAGCTGTACACACGCAGGTGTCCCGTGTCATTTGAGGTGCCCTGGGTTGTCTGTGATATTTGCCAAGGGATATCAATTACGGGAGACCCGTGCCCTCCTAGGGCAGCTGGAGGCCAGGCCAGGTACCCTAAGGAATCTCAAATGACACTGCATATCTACATGTGGACAACCCTTCACCATTACAGCCAGAAGCTGGGAAATTGGTTCTTGAATAAAGATCTCCTCTCCCCTAAAAGGAGTCTAGGCACCATGGGCATGATTCATTTGCCTCAACCTTGGTGTCTACTGCCATTTGAGGTGCTCTATGGCATCCCAAACATGCATGTGTAGCTGGCAAAAATTACATAGGATTCACAGAAAATCTGTGATCTTCTGAAGCAGCAGCTGGACACCAGATAGGATTTCATGGGTCATTAAAAATGGCACTAGGTGCCAATTACTAGACACCTGAATTGAAAACTTAGCTTAGAAGTAGAAGTTCATGTTATAAACACCTAAAGTTAGGGAAAATTAATCCTGTCTTGAAATAACAGGTAGCATCTGGACAGTTTGCTTTCCTTCCTACCAGGGCAGAGTTATACCTTATAGCACATTCAGAAGTTCTTCTGAAGTATATTTAATTTTTATACTTCTTCCAGTTTTATTTGACACACTTCCAGTAATTTTTCCAATGAAGTTGCCAACAAAAGCGTTTCTGTGTCAATAAGCATTTCCAGGATATAAATCTAAATTCTGGAGATAAGGGAACAGTTCAGATTTAAGGCTCATATGCCTTGTAGCCTTTGAGCTGACATTATCAATTACCATTTCAATTAGTGCTAATTGAATTGCTGAGGTTTCTAGATGGTGGGCTGATAACAGTAATTCATTTCATCTAGACCAAAAAACTGCCAGGATCTTTCAATCACAAACTCTCACTTGTAATTATCATATATAGATACTAAAAGGTGGACTTACTGGGTTAAAAAGTGCAGCTGTCAAATACACCCTAAAACTCAGTGTGACTCTGAAAGACCTTGAAGACATGCATGACTTTTTGAAAATCTCAAAGTAATAAGGAGAGTACAATTTATTACAAAAACCTGAACTTAATTGTCATGACAGTTTAGGGGTTTTCTTGGGTGTCAGATGTTATGCTTATAAAGCCTGATTCCACTCAAAGGTTACAAGGAGATGCTCCTCTGACTTCTGAATTTACAGGAGAAGATTAATGTTGACAACACGGATGTGATTGCATGTACGTGCTCTTAAAAATACTTCGCCAACAATCTGACAAATGTATAACCAACATATGACTGATCCAGACATCGCAGAAGTGGTTTTGCTGTTTCTATGACTATCAGAATTCATGATTGAAAGAACATCAGGAAAATTGAAAGATTTTATTGGTGGTGAATTTGTTCCTCCTTTCTTTCCATCCTACTTTTTTTTTTATATGTTTGACAAGTAACATGCAAGATTTTAAGTATGTGATGTCACTTTAAAGCCTTACTGAAGTCATCGTGTAATGCCAGAGTCTACCCAAAGGGCTCGATTGCACATCAGGAGCTCAGGGAGCTCTGTGTCTGGCCCACATACCACAACATTTTTTAGGCCTGATGCTCAGATATCAATTATATCTGAGCGTATTTTGTTGGTATTGCCTTTTCCGTTTATAGAAACCTAATAAAAATAATCCTAAAAAAACAACAACAAGAACACCAAAGGTCTGTACACTTGGCAAAATTTATTCAAACCACAGATTTTCACTGTTTTTTTCACTGTTCAGTCCCCGCCGGTATCAGGAAGTGCCATTGCAGCAGACGAAGAAAATAAAAGGAGCGTACTAAACTGTTTCAAATGTCAGAAGGGCTTTGAGGTTTGAGCAAGGACCTCAGCCAATTCTTATTTTATCTGAATCTGGTCTTCTTTATTCCTAATGGTAATACAATTCCTCTCCCTTCTCCTCCCAAATACCTCAAAACTGGTGGCTGAAAAGAACTTAAGAGTAAGGATTGTCCAGTAATTAATGAATCCAACTAAGATTGAGAGGATTCAGCTTTAATTTCCTTTTCGGAGATAGACATCCTGTGTAACCATTCCCCTCCTTGCCTCAACTTCCCTTATTCAAAATAAAAAAAAAAAAAAAAAGAAAGAAGGAAAAGAGATTTTGCTTGTCATGGTAGTGTTGAGAGGTTAAAGTCATTAAATGATAGAGTAGAAAAAATACTATGCTAAGGGGCAACCATAAGTTCCTTAGGACATGTTCACAAATTTCCAAGTGATTAATTTATCACAGCTTAATGCATTGTTGCTTTCCAGACGAATTGTTATTGCTGACCATAGCATTCCGGCTAACTGCAAATGTGAATTAAATGTTGTAGCAGAAACCATTCTGCAGGAGACTAAAGATATAGCACATTACTTTGCAAGCGAGAAAGGGTAGGAGATCACACAGAAAGCTACTTCTAATCGAGTCAAGTGCAAAAGCCATTCCACTCACAAGAAACCTACCTTTTTGGTGAAAACACTATATAATTGGGTTTATTAAAATGCTGACTGAAATGTGTAATGATCCACTGACTATGGATATACACAATTTCAAATTTTCTTTGGTGTTCAGGGCTGCTTGGCATCCTAGCTTTGGTTCAAGCTCATTCCTAATTGATTATATTGTAATGAAGGGTACAGAAAGGGGGTAGGAAGAAGAAGAAAGCTCAAAATTGCCTTCCAGGCATAAAATGTGTTTTGATTTACAGTTAATGAAACTTTTTTATTACTCAAATTACTCCTTAATATTGTGGCTGGATTTACTCTGGAATGGGGTTATCACACACATATGTCCCATTGGTCTACATGTCAGCATTCAGGGTGTGTTTATTTTGGCGGGCTGGAAACAATGTCAGTGGTTCTCTTTTTATTTAAAGCAGCAATTGGCACACTTGCAGAGTGCTTAATGGCTTGTTTTCAGAGAAAAGAAACTTGTTACAATTTAAGAAAATGCTTTTATAATCTTAGATATGCAGATGTAGATGTGTATATATACACATACAACATATATTCATATGTATACTTAAACATATGTATACATTTTAGAAGCCATTGACATTTTAAAATTACCTCCTTCCTTTTTTAAGACTAAAACTGTCTTCTTAAATATTCAACCCCAGTCATACTTTTCCTCTTTTCATCTCCCAGTGAATATCATTAAGAAGTGATCCTTATAAACAACAGTTGCTGATGGTTTCAAAAAGCAGCTTCAGTGTACTAGTTACTTGCCAAAGAAATTTTAGCAATATCTCATTTTAGTTGTTGAATGGATTTAACAACAACTTTTACCAGACGAATGATAACTGAATCTCAAGAGCTTTGGTTTAGTCCTGGTAGGCCTGCAAAAGTTCAGATATACATCTGGGGGCCACTGAAACCACAGGAAGGCTTGCTGTTGACCATCTGTCTTTAGGAGTTGGCCTCAGAACTCGCATCAAACTCCCAATATGTTTGGGTTCCTCCTTTCCCTCTTGGCCGCACATGACCCCCGTCTTTTGAATAACACCATCACAAACCCAGGCCTCATTACACAGTTGAACTCTGCTTCTTACTTTTTTTAGTGAATGAATTTCTGAAGTCCTACACCTTTTCCATCCTCTTTGGCTGAAAATGTGTTTGTTGGGTGCATCTCAATTTCTGCTTCCTTCATATGCAAAAGTCTTTGCTTAGACAGTCCCTGCATAGACAAACCTTAGCCCAAAGAGAATGCAACTGGATCCACAGCTCTGTATGACTTGCTTGCACATGACATTCCAGATGGGAATGCCATTGTTTTTTTCCAGTTTCCTATAAATTCCATTAACACAAAACATTATTCCAAATTAAATTTAAAAACATAAGGCTAAAGTGAATTAAAATTAGAATAACCGTGTTAGATGAAATTCAAGACATATGTAACACATCTTCAGGAACAGCCCACTTAATCTCTAAATAGCTTTATTAGTTTCTCTTCAATCCCACCATTTTTTCCTTTTTAATTAATTGGTAAAACACAAAGGTTTATACTCTCTAGTGTCTGATAGTAATGAATGCTTCCTTTGTAATTTGATCTTGTTGTATTATATCTAAATCCTTCAGAATAGACAACAGACATGTCCTAATCAATTATTATAGAGATCTTTTCTTCTAATATTTGTATTTTCTCTTCCCAAACACAACCCCACAGAGTTGATTAGCTAACTTTCCAACACACATTCAATTCCCATGTGGGGAAGCAGGAGTATAAAATCACAGATCTCTGATAATCTCTAATAGTTTGATTGCTCAAATTCAAATGGAAGGAACTCTTATTTTGAGAAAGCTTTCTTGCAGTCATATGTTTTCCTTTGCTTTGTCCCTGCTGTCTTTGAGTCTCAGCTTCTCTTCTCTCTCCTTGGGAACAATTTACTAAGTCTATACTACTTAAAGAGGCTGAGGCTGTAGGCTGCTGAATTAAACAAGCAATATTTTAAACAAGTATGTGATACAATATAATCTATTCAACCATTTGTGATTTATGTTTCTTGGTGTGTTAGATTAAAAAAAAAAAAAAACAACACATTTTTTTTGTCTGTATTTACTCTTTTAAACTTTATCCTAAACTTCAGGGAGAAAAATCGTATCTTTGCTTTGATTCATCAAGTTATTCCTGCTATCTCTCACTTACAGGCTATAGTACTCTCATTTGGAAAATAAATTTCAAGCAGAAATTTTTCTTGTAGACTAAGAAATTACACAATAGGTTGTAAAATATGGTCCCAAATCAAATTCAAATTGTTATGGCTTTTCACTCTGCTTAATTACCTGTAAAAGCCCTACTAAAAATGATTTATAAAGGAGTTTAATGCTGAATTTCAACAACTCTTTTCTGGAATTTGTACTCTCTTGCTGTGTT
The DNA here is from genome assembly GCA_013398915.1 of Dromas ardeola. Taxonomy (NCBI): domain Eukaryota; kingdom Metazoa; phylum Chordata; class Aves; order Charadriiformes; family Dromadidae; genus Dromas; species Dromas ardeola. Next base: position 77,377 of record VYZM01005163.1, read on the forward strand.
GTAAATTTATAGAAGGTGATCTATCTTTAGCCTCCCTCGGAGGTTACTTGCTTAGTACTTGATGTGATGTTCAGTTTATTCTTTGTTGCTTTCTAAACACAATAATCATGATCAAGAGAAGAAAGATCCTGACAGCTTTTGAAAAGTCTTGTGGCACTTTATAGGAAATTATTTATTACTTTTCACAAAAGTGGCAACTGCCTCTTTTGTGTTATTTTTTTTTTCATTTTTGTTGATGTTAAATTTTTTTGAGGATTTTTTTTTTTTTTTTGCTGAGGCTCAGAAATCTATCCAGGAATTTTTGTTTTGTTTTGTTTTATTAACGTTCTATTGAATCACAAAGCTACTTTCTAGAAAAGATTAAAGAGAAAGTTTCAATGTGAAGGAATAAACAAGTAGGTTCATACTGAAAAATAGTACGGGAGAGCTTGTACCTGTGCAAGATAGACGACCAAGGGATCAACAGTAGACGAGGGAGTGATATGGGAACTTTTTGATAATATCCTCAGAGGCCAGCAATGGTCATTTGATAAGGTACAATCTCATACCTGTGGTTCGAAGATACGGTAAAGTCCTGTATCTAACTGTGTTTTATGAAGTGAGTCTACTCATAGGGCGAACCATTTTCTTCAGAAAATGTTAATTTCATTAAACTCACTCTGAATAAGTGGATGCCCTACTCATTGTGTTAGTCTTAACATATGCCTTTCTTCTAACTAACATTTTACTGAATCCTGCCTAGTGAACTGAAAGTCAGCAGAAATCCTAGCTCTGAGCAAAGACATAGAGGAGAAAGGCTCTCACACTTCAGTATCTTTACGATATACCATATAACAAACAAGTGGAATATTATGGTTTGCAATATATGTAATTTTAATAAAAAGCACCAATGGTGTTTATCCCAACAGTATTTTTCTTTTCTAATCACAGCTAGTAAAATTAAAATATTTAACTACCTCTGAATGGCAATTTTTAATCCAAAAGTACTCCTAGCAATCTGCATGGGAATGAAAAAAATATTATGTAGTGTGAATATGGAAGTCATGATCTGGCTCTAATCTAATTTGTAGATTAATATAGAAAATTAATTCATTCTAGAGGAAAGGGGAAAATGCTGCAAAAACTGTTTCTACTTTCCTTTGTGTGCCTGAGGACTGAAGTATCCATTTATTTGTTTTATAATAGCTGACTCATGGTACGGTGAAGTTTTGGGTCTCAGATAACTCTTCTAACATTTTTACTAACATCATGGCATTTCTGGCATGCCCATGATAAAATAAATCTTCCTTACTTAGAGGAACCCTTTGAAAAACAATATTTGAATAGATTTTTTCTTGCTGAAGACAGCTGTCACTTTTTCTTCCCTTATCTCCTGGGTATCCAGGGTTGGAAAGGTCTTCTTTTGAATTTATTTTATCATTCTACATTTGTTGCTCATATGGTAGACATTTGCTGACTCTATGGCGTATGTACTATGCAAGCCCCAGCAACTGCAGTGTTTTGAACAGCCATGAGCCGTAATTCCAAACATATTAAGAGATTAAAATAATTGCACTGTTTAATTTTACAAGCTTTCCACAACAAACATAGCCACCCACTCCTATACTAAAAGAAAACAAAGTGACGACAAGGTCTACACTGTTTTCTAAGGTTAGCCATGAAATGACTTTCTTAAACCGCATAGATTAAGATAACGGCCTTGCTGCCCTTGCACACCCAAGCCTTCCAGTAGGACTGGTTATAACATGACTAAATGAATTATTTCTGATCTTCACCTACAGCTCCTTTTAATAGCCTCATCAGGAACCACATGAGTCTGAATTGCTACTGCCTGTTGGAAAAGCCTGTAAGTACCACACTGGGACACGATCAGGGCTCAGGCACTTGTACTTGCTTGTCTCTGCAGTGTGTTATCCCAGGCTCTGGCATGGTTTTGGTCTGTGCCACGTAGCCCTCTCCTAGGCAGTGCTTGGCCAGTGTTCAGAGGACCTTGTTTCTCAGGGGAATGTGGATGTGAGTTGTGCTGTGCCATCACCTCTTAGGGCCAGAGAAATGGCCATGGTCTGTTTCTTTCCCCAAGACAGACGTAGCCAATGGAGAATGCATATACGAAGACTGTGGTCCTTCCTGTGTGTCTCTTTTATAGCTTAATTACATATAAAATATAAAATTATACCAAGACAGAAAAAGAAAAACCTTCTAGTAATGCAGGTTTAACTGGCTGACAGGTATACAGAATCATAGAATCACAGAATGATGGTGTTTGCAAGGGTCCTCTGGAGATCATCTAGTCCAACCCCCCTGCCAGAGCAGGGTCACCTGGAGCAGGTTGCACAGGAACGTGTCCAAGCGGGTTTTGAATGTCTCCAGAGAAAGCGACTCCACCACCTCTCTGGGCAGCCTGTTCCACTGCTCTGCCACCCTCAAGGTAAAAAGGTTCCTCCCCATGTTTAGATGGAACTTCCTATGCTCAAGTTTGTGCCCATTACCTCTTGTCCTGTTGCCGGGCACCACTGAAAAGAGCCTGGCCCCATCCTCCTGACACCCACCCCTTAAGTATTTATAAACATTGATAAGATCCCCCCTCAGTCTTTTTTTTTCCAGACTGAAGAGACACAAGTCCCTCCAACTTTCTTCATAAGAGTCTCCTAATCATCTTTGCAGCCCTTTGCTGTACCCTCTCCAGCAGATACTCTGCATTTGGAGAGAGATCTGAGTATTCTGGGGATTTGGCTTCCAGATGATCGGGGTCAGGGACCCAGTGGGAATTTTGACTCCCATCTGCTTGCAAAGCCAGGTTCTATGTTCATTTGCACAACAACATGAGGAAAAACTAAGCTATGTCTGTTATGTTCATCTATACTACCTACGCCTTTTCATCATAGCGGACTCATGTTCACACTGTTTATCTATAAATAGATGTATGTATGTAATTTATTATTTTTCAAGGATAACAGTAGAATAGTACCTTGGTACAAACTTTGATCCTTTTATTTATTTTTCTTTTTATCTTAATTTAATTTAATCTGAAATTCTTATTAGAGTCCTTTGAGCATGAAATATCTAAGAAAATTACAAAGTACCTGAATCTTATTACAAATGGAGGGAAAATAAGTCTCATAAGTTTTCCACTGAGATTTCTGATAATTCCTTCTTGCAGCAAGATGGGCACTGTTCCAAACAACACATTTGGGGTTTTTGTATATATTTGAAATACTTCAGCTTCTGCTAGAAACCTGAAAATACAGACACTTGCAAGGAAGTGCATTCCTGTGACATATGATAAGTCACAAGAGAGAAATATCTCCGCTTTCCATGATCAAGTAGAAAAAAATTTGTGTGCATATTTCCAATAGTTTGGGGGATCATGAAAAGTATTTCCAAAAAAAAAAAAAAAAGGCTGGATTCAATAATTTTAAATTTTGGACTTGTTCCTGTAATGTTCCCAAAACCACAAGGATACAATTTCTGGCATAGAAAGTCCTGGAAGCTGGGAGATATTCCTGGAAGCTGGAGAACCATAACTGCAAAGTGTCACTACATCCTTGCCCTGTCCATACTGTGCATCCCCGATATGTTCACTGCCTGACCTGTCAGAGACAGGAGACTGGGTTAGATGGACCTTCAGTCTGACTTCCTATGTTTGTTCTGATATAAAAATCACGACTCAAATGACTCAAGGTTTGCAGAGGAATAACTTTGTGCAAAATCATCTTCTCCAAATTGGTGGTAAAACTTCCATGATCTTCAGTGGAGCAGACATTTAAAATAACAAACGGTTCCTCCAATTCTTTGGGAACATCCAGCTCTGAATCCAAGCACCAACCAGCTCACTTTTTCGATGCAACTCTGAGCAGAATCTACAAATTATTTCTCCTTTCATCACAATTTTTCATCGACACGTTCAGCTGCAATAAACTTATCTTCTTGAAGTTATAACTGGGTTGATCCCATCCAGTAAAAGTATGTTGTTTAGCTTCAGTCATACTTGTAAAATGTTGGTGAAAGATCCTGGCCTTAGTATTAGGGAAGCATTCAAAAGGGAAGCATTTTTCCAAAATGCTGATTAAAAAGGTGTGGAGAAATACAACTAAATTCAGCTTATTTTTCTCTGTTTCTTGCATTATTCATTTCTCTACTTAAAAAGACCACTCAAATTTCAGTTTTTTGTAGGACTTTATTCCATTTTTTAGAGGATTTCTGGTAAGAAGAGAAGGAAATAGGGTGTAAGAGGGAAGTAGTTACTCGCAATTTTTAGCTACTTTCTTGACAGTGTTGGGGAGTTTTTAAGTGGGTATTCATACAAACCAAATTGCAGGATGTTAATGGAGATTTGTTTAATCTCAAAGGAAATTCGTTTAGAAAATGAATAGTTTTCATAAAGACAGAAACAGGTTTTGAAGTCAGAGAACAAAAACATTACTGTGTGATTAGGTCAAAGAATAACATGGTACAAATATCACCAGACTGGAAAAAGACTCAAAGTTTCATTTTGTTAACAATCAGTGGCCCTCACCCAGCAAAGGATCTAAATGTGAAGATGGGCACACGAGATATCCCACTAAAACTAATCTCATGTGTAAAATTAGGTACTTTTGTGAATCCTTTCCTGGCCCATGCCTGTGATTTGGTTTCAGTCATCAAAAAATTGTAGAAGGCAATGGATACAGGGAAACTAGACGACTTCGAAAAAAATCATAAATGGGAAAAAAAGACAAATTTCAGAAAACTGATGAATTGTCCACTCAGGTTCAACGGAAGTACCTGAATTTCGGACTCTGTCATGGTGAACTCAGAATCTCCAGTGTCAGTCCCTAAAGGGTGTTGACAGTAACCCTGGAAACATGTTGCAGATGTTGTCTCTATTATCAACTACAGCGCAGGTCCCAAAAGCTTGTTGGAAGACTCGACTTTGTAGTCATGTCTCCAAATACTCCTCTCCTTTTCCCACATATCTACTCACACTTTCCTCATTTCACTGTGCTGTAGTCCCATAAACTGAGTTTTATGTGAAGGCTTGTCTGTGTTATTAAGTGACAATCATCCTTTCAAGTGAACTCAATTCCTGGTCTTCCCACTGCTAGAAAAAGACCTTATCTTAGGTATGGACTCCAAGTGAAGCAGCTGGCTTGAACATGTTCAGAGGAAATAATATTTCAGTAGAATAGAAATCATATGCAGAATCTTTAGGAGCTGCCTCTAAAGCTGACATATGTGCCCCGTATTTCCTCTGTCACCCTAATAATGCTAATGAGGCTTAGATTGGCTGGTGACATTACAAATTTAAAATAGTATTCAGCAGCTAAATCACACACTCCTCCATCACGCTGCTCTCCCCCGTGGTAGAGAGGTCTGTTGCAGATTGAGAAGGTGTCAAATCTATTCCTTGGATAGTTTTGATATTTTTCCCTTCACTTCTGCATCTGCTTCTTTCATGTCATTTTTGTTCTATCCCATTTCTCCTGCTCATTCCTCCCTGATATAAACTCTGCTTAACATATGGGAAAGTTCTCTAGACCACTTCCTGAACCTACAGACACTGGTAATAGTAACAGTAATAATAATGAAACATTTATGTGTATATTACTCCTGTTTCAAAAATACTTGGGGCCTTGTGCAAAAACAAATGCCACCCAATCAAAATAAATAGAATAAAACCATAATAAATACATGAAATAAAATGAAAACAGGTTTGCAGGTGTTTGGACCCAAGGTCACCCAGACACATGTGTTTTAGCTCAGCGTAGATTGTAGCAAAGTCTGCATAGCCATTAATTGAGTTAATCTTCTTGCAGCAGTTTCTACAATAAAGTCCAGGCTCCTGCATAAGCACGTGTTTATTTTGTGCATAAGTGTGGACCTAGCTTTAAGTCCATTCGAGCAGCATGTGTTCAGTACATCTGCTCTACTGCTGACAAATTTTCATTTCCATCTCTATGTCTACAAAGAACAATAATACACCAAAGACAATCAGGCCAATTACCTTAATTGTTGACCTGAAGTGAGATTTTCTGTGCTACTGCAGATATATATATCCCCTGGTATTCATATGAGTCCTGGGGTTGGACTAGATGATCTCCAGAGGTCCCTTCCAACCCCTATCATTCTGTGATACATTGATAAACCAGTAATATTGGTATAGTGGTATAATACTGGCATACTGATACAGATATCCACTGGCAGACCAGTGCTGTTCTATACTTCCTCAGCAATCTTTGCCTCTCCTGTTTATCTCTTTTCATCTCATAGAGTCACTACCTAGCGTGTTTTCTCCTAAGCTGCTCAACCAACTTTCTTCCCTCAGTGACAGCCCAGTCCTGGCCATCATGCCAAAAATGCTCTTTTGCTACATTACTTGGTAGACTTGTGTTTTCCTCTGCTGGTGTGATTAAATAAATAGTCTGCACTCAGATCCCAGCAAAATCCAGTGGGACCATATGTCCAAGTCACTGGGATTTTATTTTTTTTTCAAATATCCACACTACACAATTGTTCTTGCTTCAGCATTTGAAAGGCAGTCATCCAACTCACTTCTGAAAAAAAACAATGATGAATAATCTACCAAATGTCTTAAAGACTCCTTTCTGCCTCTGTAGTTTTGCATGGATATTATCCACCCCGGGAAATGTGCTGTTCCTCAGCTTCATGACGGCCCATTTTCATTTCAGATATCATAGAGCTGTTTTCCTTGGCATCGGGACTGACTGAATGAATCATCCCCATCATGCACAGCAGGGCTGTCTGGGATGGGGTGGTTGAGTAAACTGCTGAAGTGTTCCTTCTTGCTTTCCCCTTCTTTCATCAAGACCTTACCATCTTTACTCTTACTGACTGTGGTTTTTAACAATTCATAAGCATGTCTCACATTTCCTTCACAAGCATGTAGGTGGCATTTAACTCACCCTAATTTTAGCCATTCAAATGTTAGTCATTTTGCCTTAACTCATCATCTGGTCTTCCTCTAGAGTCAGCACAGAGACACTGGCAGCTGCAGCAGATTCATTGCACCTAAGGTGTCCAAAAGACTTACACTGTTCCTCTGTTTTTAATTCTAATATCTGCTTCTTGAGTCAGTCCTTTTTGTCACTTCTTGTATTTTCACTTTTTCTGTTTCATCACATCCAGGAATTACAATTAACTCCTCTGCAGGGCAAATTCCAAATGCACTGACTTCTTGGAGACCTAGAGAGATGTTCGGGGCTTAGAGAGACATATTGGTAAAAATCTTACTGATAGGAATGTCTTAATTACCTTTTGCCTGGATCATTTTTATGTTATTTATAATGACAAAGAATATAATTGGTTTGAATCAGTTGAATTAGTCAAAGCCTAAAAGGATTTGAATCCGTTGAAGTCAAAGGTAATAATAACATAATTCAATATGCACAATGACGTTTCTTCTTCTCTTTCATATCATTGAAATGTGCCTTGTAACTATATACAAGTGTTATATGATTGCCAACTTCATAAATTCCTCTAGGTAAGGCTCTAAAAACTGGTTATTTCAGGAAGATTAAGTACGGAGGCAGCTGGTCAAAAAAAGAGATACTTTGATGATTTGTTAAATTTCAAACGGATTCTGATTTTGAAATCTTCAACAGGAATTTACATCCTCTATTTTCATACATTTTATAAACTTGTTTTGTAGGTAGAAAATATTTTCAAAACAGATGTTATGAAAATAATATCTTGAAGATCATTATTTTTGTTTCCTATTAAAGTAATGGGAACAATGTATTAAAAAAAATCAGTATTCATGAAGAGTTTTCAAGGCCTTGCTTCTGGGATGGGATTTTTTTTACCTGAAATATGCTGTGAAAATATAAGCATCTAGTTTAAACTGCTCATCTAGACCTGGTCTATTGTCAAGGGAGTTAGGTGTCCTGAGTTTGCTCTGGAATAATCGGGAATATTTGACACGGATAATCTGAGACAGGTAGCAGAGACAGATAAATCTTGAAGTGACTGTCTCTGTGCACTAAGCTCCATGGACATTGACACCTTGCCTATATTGGATGGCAACTCTGAGCCTATTGAAGTAAGGTAAGGTGAAGAGTCCTATCCATTGACTACAAACAAGGATGGTAGACTGATAAATGTGGTATACCTTTACAAGAAGCTAAGAATCTTTAAAGAAATTCTGACTATGCTGATCCCTTCTGTTCCAGTATAATTTAATGGTAGAATATTGTTAGAATGTTAAACCAAATACACCTGCACAGAAGACTCTTCTTGCAGTATAAATCTATACATGATAGAAAATATACTTTTTTTCTGTCAGTACTCAGCTACCATCATGAGAAACTTTTGTCTTCATGAGCAAAGATAAGACTTAATACAAGAATCAGACAGCAGGTTTGACTATGGTGCTGACCAGTTGCCTTTTATAAACCTTCCTGGAAGTCACTGGACTTTCCCCATTGAAACCAGTAAGTTTTGCATGGCACTTACAAGCAGCCAGTAGTGCCAAATCCACTGCAGTTTAGTTCAGTGGCTTACTGCATTCTGAAGAAGAACTTGCCTTTGAGGAATGGGGATACCACAGCCAGAACTGGTAGAAGTGCTCTTCAAATGTTTGTTTCTTGAATCACATTTGAGAATTTAGTTTTGAAATGTAAAAACTTACTGTAAATGGGGTTTGGGAAAGAGGTGGGTAAAATCATAAGAAAAAAATAAAACCTATTTTTAAAAAATTCCAAATAACATTAGAATGATGAAATTGCTGGGTGGTTCCACAACTAGATGAATGACATTATCCCAGATGACAAACGCAGCTGCTTTGAGGTTATGATGGAATACCTAATGAAAAAGCTGACAAATAAATAGAAAATGTCATGCCATTTAAATAAATAATAAAATCCTTTCTTCCTCTTTAAGCTTGTGTCCCTTAGTTTATGATTCAAGAAAGTAAACAATACTGACAGAAGAATCCAGACCTCTGAGCCTTTCACAGTTCAGAGTTCTGAGCTGGAAGGAAAGAAGCTGAGCCTCAGACACACAAAGAAATGCTGGGAATGGTGAGATAGTAACAGGAATTCAGACTGCATATACTAAAGTTAGGTTTTTAAGCCTCTCTGACAAATAAGGATCAAGGCTCCATCTCATACACTCTGTGCTTTGCGTGTGAGTTAATACAATATGACATGAGTCATATAATATGCACAAGAGCACATTATTAATGTTTGACTCGCTGAAAATTTTAAAAGAACAACTGGACTAAAGTGCTGATCCCCTCTCTGCAGAAGAAATGTTGCATAAGCCTCTGTCCACCTCACTAACGTATCTGTGTGGAAGGACTGGCATCAAATGAGACATTTCACAGTAGGCATGACTAGGTCAAACCCACTTTAATTTAGAGGAAATTTTCTGACCTGTGAGAACATAGAATCATAAAATCATAGAATCATAGAATGTGTTGGGTTGGAAGGGACCTTTAAAGGTCATCTAGTCCAACCCCAACATAAAGTTTATATATATATATATATAAAATAATTATTTACATTCTCTTTTGGAGTATGTTTGTTTGATATTGACCTTTCTGATGTTCTACATTTGCTACAGCTGTAGGGGAAGACCCTAAAAACCTACCAAACGCTGTTCT
>VYZM01005164.1:0-12941 GCA_013398915.1 Dromas ardeola
TCTGTGATTCTCTCATTCTGTGACTGCACCACTCTGCTTGGTGTCGTCAGCAAACTTGCTGAGAGTGCGCTCAACCCCACTGTCCATGTCACCAACAAAATGTTAAACAGTCCCAGTACCGACCCCTGAGGAACGCCACTCGTCACTGGTCGTCACTTGGACATCGAGTCGTTGACTGCAACTCTTTGAGTGCGGCCATCCAGCCAGTTCCTTATCCACCGAGTGGTCCATCTGTGAAACCCATGTCTCCCCAATTTAGAGACAAGGATGTTGTGTGGGACAACGTCAAATGCTTTACGCAAGTCCAGGTAGATGATGTCAGTTGCTCTTCCCTTTTCCACCAACGCTGTAACGCCAATATAGAAGGCCACCAACCATGTCAGGCACAATTTGCTCTTAGTGAAGCCATATTACCTGTCACTGGTCACCTCCTTATTTTCCATGTGCCTTAGCAGAGTTTCCAGGAGGATCTGCTCCATGATCTTGCTGGGCACAGAGGTGACTGACTGGCCTGTAGTTCCCCGGGTCTTCCTTTTTTCCCTTTTTAAAAATGAGGGTTATGTTTCCCCTTTTCCAGTCAGTGGGAACTTCACCAGAGTGCCACAAATTCTCAGATATGGTGGATAGTGACTTGGCAACTTCATCCACCAGTTCCCTCAGGACCCGTGGATGAATTTCATCAGGTCCCAAGGACTTGTGCACCTTCAGGTTCCTCAGGGATGCATTGCCCAGGGGAATGTGGTACCCAGGGGAAATGCAGTGCCCTGCGGGGATGCAACTCCTCCTCTCCAGTACCTGAGGGGAGCTGGCTGGGTTCGATGCCTGGGGGGGGACTCCCACAGGTCCTGCTTACAACAGATCCTCCCCAAACCACCCTATGGCTCCTTGCTTGTGGCCTCCTGGCTTTGGCTGTCCCTGTTTCCTCTTCTGGTGACTGCAAGTCATTTAGTCTTGGCAGTGAGTATCAGAAAATAGCTTGCCAATAACTACGAAAGGGAAGGAAAAGGGCTACTTGGAGGATAATGTTTCATGGCCAATTAGCAATTCCGCATGAGAAGTCAGTAAATTCTCCATCTGCCCATCAAGGAGAGAGCATTAACCTCTGTTAACCTCCCCTGAGGCAGAGGAGGGTCGCTGATAGTGGCCCAACCAGTTGACAAACCACTTGACCCTGCCAAGTGTATGTTAGAAAGGGCAAGTATGATACTGCAGACCTTGAGAACAGGGCGTATATGCCTGAGGATCGCCAAAAGAAACAGTGAGGGCCATGCAGATGAAAATGCTACACCAGTTATACACCAGTTAAGCGGTAACCAGTTAATCCCAGATTCCCAGGACTCGGTGATCACATTGCTCATGATTAACCACGCTCTTTAATCTATGTACTCTGGACAGGTTGCGAGTCCACATGATGAGTGAAAAGCAATCAGCAGGTTAGAGTTCAGAATCAGTTTATGCAATAAATAGCTGAGGGTAATAATACTGGGATTTATTAAAAAAAAATACAGTCTGCGAAGACTTTACCCTTCTTCTCCAAGCATTCCTTCAAAAGCTATAGAAAACCCAGGGGTGTCATAACTGTTTCTGGGTGAGGATTTTTCCGATCCTTGTGAAAACAAGCTCTGTAGCTGCTAATCTTCAAGAAGACACGCAAAATTATGTGTGAGAGTTTGTATTGGCCAAACTGGAGAATTGTGATGGAGCATTTTCAATAGGAAGCTTTTCTACAAAAAAGCAGAGCTTTTGACTGCAGCTGCTGATTTCTAGCATCGCCCCGCTGAGCCCTGCCTGATCCCTGTCTCGAGGGGCTCTTTGTGCACTGTCCTCCAACGCATGGCATCAAAGGATCCTACTTTGTCCCCATACCAAGACAAGGATGCAACCCCAAAGCATCCCTCATGGTTGGACATGGAGATAACCAAGGGCGGAGCACATCTTCTGTATTTTCAAAGGGCTTTGCCACCCCGCCTCCATGCTAAGAATTTAAGAGTTGTCTGTTTTCAATTGCTTCAAACATTTGAGAAACAACTTTTGGGCTGAGCTATCCATCACCGTCTCGCCTTATATTGCTCTTGAGAAGGCTGAGAAGAAGTGGTTGAGGAATTCTGATGGGGTTTTGCTTGTTTCTCCTTGAATGTGGCGTGTGGAAGGGTTGTGTTAATGACTATGACTCTTTAACTGGAGATTTTGGGTTAAGAAAAGCTGGATTCTAGGCCAGGACTAGAGACCAGGCCAGTGTCTTTGAAGAGAGAGAAACTGCTTGTTTCGAGATGCCGGCGCTTTTAAGATTCAGCTGGACAGAGTGCTGGGCCATCTTGTCTAAACCATGCTTTTGCTGAGAGAGGGATTGCACCAGATGATCCTTGAGGTCCCTTCCAACCTGCTATTCTATGATTCCATGATTGAAGACGATGATGAAGACAAAGAAGAGAAAAAAGATGAAGACAAAAAAGATGAAGAATACGAAGAGGAAGAAGAGGAAGAAGAAGAGGAGGAAGAAGAGGAAGAAGAAGAAGAAGAAGAAGAAGAAGAAGAAGAAGAAGAAGAAGAAGAAGAAGAAGAAGATCCAGTGCTTAGCATTGTAGGCAAAGCCATTTTCTGATAAAAGCTAAAATACACTGCACTTATGCTTGCTATAGCTTTTACGCATTGATGCACATTGAAAACTTCATTTTTTTGGATGTCAATTGGTAGAATTGGTCGAAATGGAGTGGTTTTGCTGCCCAGAGGGACACCCTGATGATGGGTATGAGCCCATGTTGCATTTGCAGCATCTAGCCAGAGAGGATCCTGCCTTTCCGAAAGCTGCTCCTTAGCTTGATGAGAGAAATTCCTGCGTGTTTGAGTTCCTGGAAGTGTGACTTTAGTGCCAAGGAACCCAGTTGGAGCCAGGCAAGAGGGAGGGTGGGGTGTGTGCAGCTCACAGGGGATCTCCGCTGGGATTTTTTTGGAAATTCAGCTCCTTTTCCATTCTGAGTGATGAGGGTGAAGGGGAAGCACCGATGAAACCACAAAAGGGGTTTTCTGCCTCGGGGTTGCTTTGGGTCTTAACTTCTGGGTTTCCTGGGGTTTGGGAATTTCAGTTCTCAGTTTGTAACGTCAGTGGTGAGAAGCATTGCAGCCTTTTCTCAAAGAGAACTAGTAGATTTGTGTCACAAGCCTTTATTTTATGCTATTAAATCAGATCCTAGGTGGCAAGAGTTACTTATACTGGGACAAATAAACACAATTGCAGCCACTGACAAAATATGAGGCTGTAAAATTTCCAGCTGGAGGTTTGGACGCATCCTCTTTTGCCTGCAAATAACATCCCCAGAGGTTTTCTCTTAAAGCCAAATTAATTCTGCTCACATTTTTTTTATTCTCTGATAATGAAAAGGAGGATGGAAGATTTGTACGGCTCTTTCTGACGTCACTTTCCAGGAGCACATAAATGTCTACCACATGGAGTTTGCTTCCTCTTTTCCTTTCCCCAGGGTAAAAAAAAAAAGTGTGTAATGTCATTTGTTAGACAGCGTAACAAATTATAGGCAGGTTGTGTCACGTTGTGGGGTAAATCCTTTCTGTACGTTCATCTTTAAAGCTGATTTTTGTAAAATTAGGTTTCCCTCCACTTGCTATCGAAAGCTGTAAATTATGGTAAGTTGGAAATCTCGGCTTTAAAAGCCTTCTGCAGAGCAAATGGTGCTGCATCACTGGAAAGGCATGCAAGAAGCACATTTTCCCTCTTGTAATGAGTGTAAGGAAATTCTCATTGACGTCTATAAGCAGTCAAAGGAAATAGCTTGTTATAGCAGACTAACAGTTGGGGGAAAAAACATGTTTGTGACTGAGTTGGTTTTGATTTCGCAAATATTCTCCTGTCTGCAGGTGGCCGAGACTGTGAAAGCTTTGGCTTGGCTTTATGGCAAGACTGGTGGCATCACCACGTTGCTGCTAGGGGCTGGAGAAGGGTGGCCACCGCTCCCAGGGAAGCACCCACAGTTTGTTCTTGCCGGGAGGATGGTTCTTCTTCATCTCTCTTCATCGTGAGAAAATAAATACTTGTAACGAACGTCCTGCCTACCCGCAGTGGTGCCTTTACCAACGGCTTCCTGAGAGCTGCAGAGATGCTGATAAAAAAACAGCTAAGGGCTCCAAGCTTGGTATTTATAGATGGTTCTCTATAAACCATGTTTTTGGAGATGTAGTCATATGCAAGTAAGGAGGACAGAGTAATATATGAGCTGACTCGTTACTCCAGAAAGTTCTCCTACAGTGTATTTTTATCCTTTCTCCATCCCACAGTTAAGAAGAGGATTAAGCTGCTGCTCTTGAAGATGGTCAGAGGTGTAACCACGACCTCATCAGACCTGTATTCAGCACGTAACAACTTCAGTAACTTACATGTATGGCAAGAAGGATATAAAGTATTGGTGAAGTGGGTTTCCAGGATCATAGAATCATAGAGTGGTTACAGTTGGAAGGGACCTTAAAGATCATCTAGTTCCAACCCCCCTGCCCAGGCAGGGACACCTCCCGCTAGACCAGGTTGCTCCAAGCCCCGTCCAACCTGGCCTTGAACCCCTCCAGGGATGGGGCAGCCACAGCTGCTCTGGGCAACCTGGGCCAGGGGCTCACCACCCTCACAGCAAAGAATTCCTTCCTCAGATCTCATCTCAATCTCCCCTCTTCCAGTGTAAAACCCTTCCCCCTCGTCCCATGGCTCCCCTCCCTGATCCAGAGTCCCTCCCCAGCGTTCCTGGAGCCCCTTGAGGGACTGGAAGGGGCTCCAAGGTCTCCCCGGAGCCTCCTCTTCTCCAGGCTGAACCCCCCCAGCTCTCTCAGCCTGTCCTCATAGAGTGCCAAACCTGAGCAGCCAGGCAGAGTCACAGGCTTCTGCATAGATCCAGAGAAGCAAATATGAGATAAAAAGTTGCCACCAGACCCAACAGCAAAAGAAAGCATAAAGCTGGACAGGTTAAAGCAAGGAATTTCTTCTGAAAAGGCAAACTTGTTCCTGGTTAGACACATCTCATCCCTGAGATGTGAGATTACTCAGACAACTAGTTGAGAAAGTGTTTGACAAGAAGGCAGACAGCGTGCGGATATGAGGTGCAGGTCTGGGTCAGACAAGCGTAGCGACCGGCCCTGTTTTACACCCAAGTGGCCCCTTGTATGCCCTTTTCTGGCTATTCCTCCTTTTTTTGCTCCTTGATCCTTTGCCTCTGCACACTCCTTCACCAGTTTGCAGTTTCACCAACCCCCCCAATATCCAGGATCTGAGGTTTCGCATCCACATCAGTCACAAAGCCCCATGTCACCTGCAGTATCTTGACAGCTGATCAATTAACATGAGTGATGAGTCTTGTTTCTTGTCTTTGGCCTCATTATGTTCGCCCGCTGGGTTTGTGTCTCTGTTATCTTGTTTACAGCTTTCCCGTTTTTCTTATTAATCCTTTTAGTATTGTCAAGGTACAACCCCCCCACCACTTTTTTTGCATAAAGCACGGGAAAACATGCAACTGAGAAGTGTGTCCTTCCTGCAGGAGAAAAGTCTCCCTGCGGCTGCCACTGTGATTTTGGGATTGGGCAAAGGATCCAAGAGCAGGGGAGCTCGAGAGAGGTGGGGAGACGGTGAACTCAGCGAGAGAAGGGCTTGCAGAGCATCTCAAACATATCTGTGGAGCTTTAAACACCTGCATGACAGTTGAGGAGCGCTGCCACTAGAGTTAGCCAAAGAGGATGAAATTAAGACCTTCTGCACCCCCAGTAATGAAGCATTCGGAGTTAGGACCTTGGCTTGAAGTAGGAAAGTAACATTAATGAGTTCAATTCAGAGATGAAAAGATGAACTGGTGCAGAGGTTTTGGATAAGAAATTACATGGGTTTCTGAAAACAGTAGCAGAAAAGAAGAGTTGTTTGGGAAAAGCCCCAGCCTTGGACTTATTTTTCATTAATCTGTACTTTCTGGAATGAGATGTCCTGTTTGAAGCCAAAGGCCATTTACAATACATGGATAAAAATGAATATGCTAATATTCATTATAATTTAATACGATTTTTAACAGAGCAGGCACTTCTTCTGGAGTTAGTTCCATGCAGATGTGATTATAATGTAAGTAAGCAAGATAGATTAAAAACTGAGCCATGGAGTAATCATGCTAGAAAAATTATATTGGAACAGTTTATATGGTAGGAACAAGTTATTTGTCATGGTGAAGAACTCAGCCTTGCCACTATCCATCTTCCTTAATACGTTTAGCTTTCAATAAGATATAAGGAAATGGGGTTGTTTTCAAAATAAGAATGCTCATGCACATGTATCATAGATGTGATACATATCATACTTTACTAGACACAAAAAATAAACTAAAATATTACATTTTGGAGTAGCTTGTCTTTGGTGATATCTATAATGTTTGAAGGTTTTTTCCTACATTACCTGAATTGAGGTTTAAAACCACATCCCTCCAGCTCTGAGTGTTGCTCTATACCAACCTTACACACAGATTTCCTCTCTTGTCCGCAGGCTCTCTTGTGGGGAACTGGTTGCTAAAGAAGTCTGAGTAGATACCGATACTCACCAAACACCATGCTGTGCCTCTTAATAGTTCAAGAAGTCAATGACTTTGAAAGTCTACTAGTAGAGGAGGACACATCTCACCCAGCTTTACACACCAGCAATATAGATAATCCCACACAACCCAGTTGCCTTCAATTCCCTTGGAGCCTGCAAGAAAAACTGGCACTTTCTGGATACGATTTAGCTAGTTTCCATTAGAGGTCCTGCTCAGGACTAGAAAATATCTGCAAAGATTTCAAATGATTTCATACGTCTAAACCAGTAGAGCTTTAGCACAAGCAGAAAGACAAGTTGTAGCCTTGCAAAAAATACCAACTACCTCTCGCTTCTCGTGCGTAACAGGACATTTTGTAAGGAGACAAAGAAGAAGGGGTATTTAACTATTTGCAGCCACCATTTCAGAGAGAATTCCTTGGAAATATGGACAGAAGCCCTCTGCTCTGTCCTGCCAGCTGCCTGGTATTCAGCTGATGTTGAGATTTAGATCTACGAAGTTTGGACTGGTTTGCAACTGCCCCTTTGAATGCTGTTTTCTTAAACCCATGGATGTAATTGATAGGGAAGAGAGTCCACAATTTCCCCTTCATCCATGAGGAGAACTGCAGGAGCTAATGGTAACTATCTGCAGCCTCCCACCTGTAGGTTGGTTGGTTGGAAGGTTGCCCGTATCTTTCACAAAATAGAGCTACTTATGTTTTAAGAGGTACATTCAAGCATTCAATGAACTAACATCATTGGCAAAATTTAATAAAAAGGCATTTTGTTGCAGCACATCCCAAGAGGACAGGAGAGAAAAGAGCTACCAAGCTGGTGAGAGGTCTGGAGACTAAGTCATATGAGGAGAGGCTGTGGGAACTGGGCATGTGTAGTTTGGAGAAGAGGAGGCTGAGGGGAGACCTCATTGCCCTCTACAACTACCTGAAAGGAGGTTGTAGAGAGGTGGGTGTTGGCCTCTTCTCCCGAGTGAATAATGACAGGACCAGAGGAAATGGTCTGAAGTTGCGGCAGGGGAGGTTTAGATTAGATATTCGGAAGAATTACTTTACTGAAAGAGAGGTCAGGCACTGGAACAGCCTGCCCAGGGAGGTGGTTGCGTCCCCATCCCTAGAAGTATTAAGAAACGTGTAGATTTGGCACTTCAGGGCATGCCCTAGTGGCAGAGATTGTAGGGGGGGTTTTGTGTGTGTGTATGGTTGGACTCGATGATCTAAAAGGTCCTTTTCAACCATGAAGATTCTATAAAAATTCTATAAATAAAGAAGTCCTCTCCCCACCCTCGTTTTAGAGACCAAGGAGCCTTACTTATTGTTCGTGTTTATGCTGCTCATAAGAGTAAAACAAACAACTTTTATTGCAACACTCTGGTCCAAGCAGACACCATTTGAAATTTTGCTTACAGACGACTGTACACGATTACATGAAAACAGACATGGTATCAGGGAATTTGGACAAATTAATCACACTTAACCAGTAATTAAAACTTCTGACTGATAGAATGCAGCTTGTTTGTTGTTGAAGTTGTCTTTGCTGGATTGTATGGAAAAGCAGACTCAGAAATATTGTGTAATCCCTCTGCATTAACTATGCAATTGAAAAACAAGCCTGTTCCCTGTGAGCTGGCAGACAGTACTGGTCATTCCATTTTGCGGACGACGTGAACTTGAGAAAATGTAGAGAACATCAATTTTGAATGCTTAGAGATATGGAAAAACTCCCTGAAGACATCAGAGAGGGCTGTGAGAAAGCGCATCTCTCTCAGGAACACTACAGAGGTCTCATGGTACAGCAAACTGAAAGGAGAAAGTAGTAAACCCAGAAACTCCAAAAGGGAAAGCCACATAACACAGCACACTGTTGAACAGCAGAAGGCTTTACAGACAAAAATCTACCCACAAAACCAGCTGGCTGCTTCACCGTATTGCCTGTGGACAGAATTAAAGAGAAACATTTAATCTAAAACAGTAGAACTACTCGAAAGGTTTAAACCAGTCTCTAATTTTCCCGAGACCAAAATGAGGGCTGCTCTTGGAACTGATTATCCACAATGACCTTTTTACAGGGCTCATCTTCTTCCTTATGGCCACTACCAGGGATCTGATAGCAGATGGGACGCTTTGAGGCTGATCCATCTGACATTTCCCAGGACACCAAAGCAGATAAATAGATACCTGCCACCACAATGCAGCTCCAACAGGCCTAGCTGCCCAGCTGATGGCAAACCAGCTACCACTGGGGCTTTCAAACAGATTCATGGTTGTTCTTCCTCCACTCTGCTGATTTGTTCATTGGATTATGAAATTAAGGTCTTTGGTCCTGCTGTGTTAGCGAAGCCAGGGCAGCTGTGATGCATTATGCTCGGGCTCCTCTGGCTGCCTCCCAGCTGGCTGCTCTTGCCACCACTTCCGTGACACCACGCTCTCTTGGAAAGGACACTCTACTGCTCTGCTGGGAGGCAAGAAGAAAGCATCTTGGCCTTCCATCTGAAACCACCTGGAGAGGTCCAATAAGTCCCTTTTTTATTCTGTACCGAGGAGCAGCACTCTAGGAAGCAGGAAGTCACAAAGAGCAAGCCTACTGACAACATATGTTGTGTTTTTAACTCAATATTTGAGGGGAAAGGATGTGTTTTATTGTGTAAATCAAGCTCATCGGGCACATTTTGCTGTACCAGAAGGTTTTGATAGTAAACATAACTTTACTGGTAATACAACTGTTGCCTGGTAGAGGGTTTCTAGATAGCCAAGTGGGTGGTATAAAAAACAAATAGGTATTTGGAAAAGAGGACCAGCAAAAGTGCATTTATATATTTTTAAGAACAAATCAAGCAAATTCACATCAAGCAGACAGCCTAGCAGGTGAGCTTGGCAAGCGTCTTACAGCACACAAGAGACCCCACGAAGAAGGCATCAGAGCGATTGGGAAAATAAAGCTGAGGCGACTGATGGATAATACACAGTATTACAAAACAAAAATGCATTTTTGATGAAAGAGCATGTAGGAAGATAGTGAAGGTGGTGGAAGGGGACCTTGACTTGAGAACACTGGAGGACAAGGGAGATGGCTTTTCCAGTGGTATTTTCAATGAGCACTCCTGGAAGGCCCAGAGAAGCTGTGGCTGCCCCATCCCTGGAGGGGTTCAAGGCCAGGTTGGACGGGGCTTGGAGCAACCTGGGCTGGTGGGAGGTGTCCCTGCCCAGGGAGGGGGTGGAATTAAGGTCCCTTCCAACTCTGACCATTCTATGATTCTGTATTTCAGATGGCTTCACATGATAGTTTTGGAAAACACACCTGTATGCATTAGGATGGTTGTGTTATTGCCTTCGCTACAGATTAGCCTCTTTGGCCTCCACTGCTTCCCTCCTTTAGCATTTACTTTTACTTTCTCACAGAGACACCTCGCCCATCCACACTTCCTCATTCCTGATACAAAACCTCTTGATATCACCTTGAACAACTGCCAGGAGCTTGTCTCTTGTGTTACAGTTGATGTTTCCAACCTGCCTCAGAATATCTAGTTTGCTTTCACTATCCATTCTCTTCCAGAGTATTGCTCCCAGGAGTCAGATTCACTTTACCTTGCTGAAGACACAACGGAAGGAGCTGACAGAGCCAAGGACTCTGGCATTTCCTGGGGAAATGGCTGGAAAACATTTTATGTTCAGGTGCAGTTGAAACCTTTTCCTTTCCTACATAATTCCTGACAGAGGACTAACATGAATCTTGAGCTGTAACTTTGATCTGATGCTAAGAAAGGGACTCGGAGCAGGTAGCAAAGCTATCATTTGCCTCTTCTAAATGCAAGGAGAAAAGGAAGCCATTTGAGTGTTTTTCAAGCGGCGATTAAGATCCACAAATAGTTTTGATTGATAAGAAAAAACAATCCTGCATAGATGTTTTAGCCCGTGTATTTCCATGACTTCTCATCCTTCTTTGCTGTCCATTCTCACAGGCCACCATGCCTGCTGTTCCTGGTTTTAAAATGGGGCTCAGGTGGGCTGTGATGGGAGTCTCTCCCCCCAGCACAGCACACATACTTGAGCCCAAGAATCTGGAAGCAGCAGGGTAACAGCTGGACTACAGCACTTAATAGCTGGAGAAGGGCACTTAAGGGGCTCTACTTCACCCTAAATCAACACTTACGGAGTCATTTCAGCACTCCAGGTTGCAAGAGACACCAGGGAGTCTGCCTTAGCCCCAGCCCATCAAGGAACAGGACATGCTGGGCCCAAGGTCATGCAACACCCACTTCTCTTATTCTGCCTGACACATGAAAAGGGCTGCTCGCTTTGTTATTAGCATGATTTACCACTGTTGAGTACTCAGAACATAATCGAGTAACACAAAGCTATCCTTGGGACCTCAGGCTGCTTTCCTGAGTCTGCTTCTCATTTCACACCCTAGGTTCTCCACAGACAGCGATTTTGAGGCTGAAGAACGGTTCTCAAAAATCTTTGCCAGGAAGCAATTAGAAAGGCAATATCCACAACTCCACTACCAAGTCCTCCCAAACTAGGTGGGAAATTACCGTTCCCTGAGATGGGGAGAAAAGGATGGGTTGAGAAAATCCAGCACCCAGCCGTCACCTACTGCACAGGTTTTATTAAGTCAAAAGCAAACAGAAACCAGTGTCTAGTTCCTTGGGTAGCTGTAGGAGGAGGACCAGAGGGTGTGGGGAAGGTGAGACACAGCGCTGGTACCCTCCAGTCCATGGATAATAATGCATAACAAGATAAAAGATTCTCCTTTTCCAGCCTACTACAAACCCTTCTCTTTACAAGATCTACAAAAGTCCACCAGTCATTCTCCACCCATCTGCGGCAAAGCTGCGATCAGTAAAGATTTAATGGTGGTGAGCGAAGACACCTCTCAGCCCTCTGAAAAAGAGCTGCTCCGGCAGCTGTAGTCATCCTAAACCCATACAGCAACTCTCCAGCAGGGACCCATACGTATCATCCCTTATGGCACTGGTCACCGTTTAAGACCTCTGTGTAATATCTAAAGCTTTGTACATGTGAAGAAGCTACGTCAGCTTGACATCTATTTTTAAGTTCATTAAGCTAAATTTTTATGGGCACGTGTGCCACCACTTCCTAGATGATGAGACATGAGCACACCACAGGTGAGGTAAAGCATGACATGCCATCTTGAATACTTTACCAGGACAACCAATTCTACACTTGCTGCCTCTTCTTCCTCCTTTTCTTTTCCTTCATCCTCTGTTTGCTTCAATGTTGCTGCCCCTTCTCAGCCTGTTCCCCTAACTTATATCAAACTAATTTAGCATCCAGCCCTTAACGTTGCAATTATCAGAGCCCCCCTATCCCACCTGCTCTTCTGTACAGCTCTTGCCTTTACACAGGGCTCTCCACTTCTCCTCTTTGTAAATGCCAAGCTCCATGATCGGCACCGCTTCATCTTCAATGCCAAGACCTGATCCATTCCCTCAGTATTTCTGTCAAGAGCTGGGCTTCTCATTTTATACAAAGAGAAACAGGTGGACCCCTAACCAAAGAAATCATCTCCAAAAACAATCAAAAGCAAAGATCCTCCGTTGAAAATCAGGGTCTGTAGGAGCGTTGAGAAAAGGGACATGAAGTCTGCTTCTATCTGAACGTAGAAAGTTAATGAGACTGTCCTCAGGATATCAGATGGAGCATGAAGAAAAGAAAAGCCTTACTGATGAGATAATCCTAAAGGAAAGCATCTCTTTGCCTGCCGGTCTGAGGGAAGAGGAGCAGCAATCAGGTGCTAGGGATGGCCCTTTCTTCTTGGCAGGAGAAGATATGGAAAAATCCAGCCACTCAAAACATGCAAGCAGGTGCTGGATATTGTTGTATACTGGCAGCAACGTGCTGCCAGGATCAGTCCTTCCAAGGCTTCAGCTGCAGCCACAGGGATTTTGGAGGGAGAGGAAAACATTTGGCTCATAAGTAGTGCTAATCTGAGACACAACAGAAATTCCCTGCTCCAGCTACCTGGGAGGACCTGCAGCATGGGGGTTTCCTCACTCCCCTCCAGGGAATTTCTGAGTTTGAAATACTCCAAAAAGTACCTGTGATAACACTCACTAATAACTCCTGCCGAGCACTCCGCACCTCCACCTCTCACCCCATAAGATTACCACCTTTTGATGTGAAGACCATCTACTTGCAAAGCAACACAGCAAGTGTCAGAAGGGGCAGGCTAAACCCAGGGGAGCCCTCAGCCACTTCACGTGGCAGGTGCTTGAGGTAGGCAGGAGCCAGTTTTGCAGCTGGCCCCAAAACACGCCCAAATAACACACCCGAGACTGCCCTGACATGAAGCGCGGCCATAGAATCATCGAATCATCAAATCATAGAATCGCCTAAGTCGGAAGGGACAGAATCACAGAATC
>VYZM01005165.1:9231-23735 GCA_013398915.1 Dromas ardeola
CCATGCCTCAAATCCCATAAGCCTTTGTAGATTCCTATCAGAGATTCATGGCCATTTTTTTACCTGTTCCGAATTGAAAAATGTTTGTCTAAAGACAGAAGAAGAGCTAATTCTTTCCAGTTTCAACTTGCCCTCCATCTTCATTACTGAAAAGGAAGCGCGAGCTGCTAGTAAACAACAAAGCACACTCACATTCAGAAAGTCAGTGTTTGTTTCTATATTGTTATGTGTGCAACTTCGAAAACACAAGTGGAAAACTGTAATACTATGGCTTAAAACTAAGTTTGAACTTCTTATGCTCAAATGCTTCTGAAATTAAGAAGTCTGCAAAGTCCTTCCTAAAAATCCAATGTCTTTCATTTCACTCTCAACTGTTTCCAGTCTTTTTATCTCTTCCATTCCCCATAATTTTCTCTTCTCTCCTGATATGCAAATACAGTTCATACTGTCCTGGCAAGCCACGTGCTCACATGTCAATAGCAGGAATTGTGATCAATCTTTCTCTGCCTGTTGCATCTCTTACGCTTACGGTGACTTGGAACAGAATCTGTGTCAGAGCTGCCAGCACAGACATTCTTAGGAAACAGGAATGAAACAAATTATCCACTAAAGACAGGAAAGATAATTCTCTGCTAGATCGAAGTACAAACCAGCAGGATTTTTAACAAAGAAAACAGTACCTGAATCAGGTTAACACATTCCTCCCCTTTTAGAAAGGGATTTTCACAACATATTCCTAAATTTTGGCACCAGAATAAAAAGCTAACAGAACCATTAAACATCTTTATTCTTTGTAGGAATCTACTTAGCCCTAACTCAAATTCAGAAAGTCCCAATCCAATAAAAACAGTGCAGTGTATGACGTCTGGAATTATTTGAGGACAGCCTTCCATTTGCCTGTTTCAAAGTTCGTAATACAAAGGGTGTCACTGGAAAGAAATGTTCAGAAGATACTCTTTAGATCCTATGTACTCTATGGACTGCTTGCTGCAGGCCTCTTGAGACAGATGGCCAAATCTATTGTCCTGGTTTCCATTTGATAGCTTGTTTTAAGAGACAGAGAGAAGTACATGACGTTAACGCGGTATGCTAATATTACTGCCTATAAAAGAAATTGATGAATGTGAAGTTCAAAAATATTAAAAATACTGATAATACAAATACAATACAATAATACAAATATTAAAAAAATACTGATAGGAAGGTATTTCACCAGTACTCAGAAAAGGAAAAGAAAAAGAACAATGAGAATTAAGAAGAAAAATGATACCATATAAAAAACTCTTTAAGGTTATGCATACTAGGAAGTTTTCTGAGAACTGGCTTACAGCATTGTAGGAACACAAGAAATTAAACACTTGAAGCAAAACAAAGAATGGAAACGATAGTTCAGAACTTCATTTATCTGATTTTGTATCAGCAACTTTAGACTGTGATGTATCAACTAGACTTGCTAAGAAATTTTATAACTGTTGATACCGTTTAAGTAATCCACAGAAAATAACGTTTTGCACTTACCTTGTTATAGACAGAATAGCAGGATTACGTTTTACCTTTCTGATGAGTAAGGGCCAAAAGTGTCCCAGCTAAATAAAATCCTTGCAGCACTGCACAACCATCAATATTCATCTACCTGCTATTTCAAGTAAGCTCACAAAATGGTTAGTTAAAAATGTAAAAACAAAATCACCTGCAGAGCAATCGTGGTATTCTTCGCAGGATATTTCCCCACCAGTCCTTGTTCTTTGCGTTTCTTGAATTTCCTAAAGTAGTCCTGTATCAGGAAGGTGGCATAGAACTTCCCCACGGTTACCTCATCATCTAAATGAACAGACCAGACAGATCTCTCCCAGGTCAGCACATTTATCAATAGCCTGTACACTCGTATCTGATTTGGGGGCAGAAATGTGATGGGTGCAATAGGTACTATGCTTTCAGCTTACAACAACGGAACCTGTAACTAGCTTAAAAGCAATGTTTTAGCAAGCAGTTTAGGCTCAGTCAGTTAAGTGAACTCAGTCTTAATAAAGAAGCAAATACAATACTTCACCGAGTCTCTTGTACTTCTAAGTAAGTTCGTGTAAGTTTCTAACACAGCCATAAACACGTTTGTATACGCATAAAAGCTGAAAGACTGGCTTTAGTTACTTGGAATAAACGGATTAAAATAAAAGCTACTATGACTTACATACACTTATGTTCATAAGAGCAACTCTATTAAAAAAAAAAAAGTCCTGCTTACAACATTACAACATCTCTCTTTTTTTTCCACTGCTGAAGCAAATTTGCTTAGTCAGTGTATCAATACAGCACTGTTCTTACTGCATAAGGACTTTGACATCTTTACAGCCAGCTTCGTTATGCACATTTTTATTTTTTTATTGGTGTCATGCCCTCACTGTGATACCTGGGCATCTTCCAGTTCAAATTTTAGTTGTGACCCAGATGCTCATGTTTGGCTGTACATTATGCTACCTTATTGTCACCCAGTAAGACAGATTCTAGACTCTGTGGAAATCCCACAGAGGTTACAATTTCACATATTTTCTATGAGATTCTTGTTTAAGTGAAGATGTGGTCCTTAGCCACCTTCTAAGATAGGTGATGATGATAACAGTAAATACGAAACAACACGACGCTTTATTGTATCAGCTCTGCAATGCTGATAGAAATGAAAATAACTTCCATCAGTTAATTTAGTCCAATTCAAAAGATACGCAAACAGCAAGTGCAGTAAAACCTACCATTTTTACAGTGTCACTGTTTGGAACAAAATCCAAATTTCAAAGTTCAAAGGCAGGTACCATATGAGGGTATCGAAATTGCCTGGTTCATAGCGTGTCAAGAATGTATGTGCCTGTTTTACGAGTCCCATTGAATCATTCAGCTGGGCAAGTT
The DNA here is from genome assembly GCA_013398915.1 of Dromas ardeola. Taxonomy (NCBI): domain Eukaryota; kingdom Metazoa; phylum Chordata; class Aves; order Charadriiformes; family Dromadidae; genus Dromas; species Dromas ardeola. The sequence goes on from VYZM01005165.1 coordinate 12,130, forward strand.
TGGTCTCTTGATGAGTAACGCTTGCCAGAAAACTAGGAATAGTTTTCTATTCAAAAACATTGCTTTTGTTTTCACACACTTTTTTCCCCCTGAGTTACCTGGCATGAAGTTACCTATTTCCCTTTCTGCTGTGTTGCCTCATCTCCCTCTTAACACATTCTGTTAAGCAAGCTTTTTCTCTAATTGATTGTCAATCAAATTCTCCAATTGATTGTCACATACTGTAACGTCATACATTAACATTCGATTAAAACAGAGTCTCCTCTTCTCTTCATTTTATCAATAATAGTATTTCCCAATGTATCTCACTAAGGACAGTATTTCTAATAGTATTTTTACCTATAATATGACAGCTTTTGCTAATTTAAATTTAATTAACTTTCTTCTTTTTGTGACTTGTTTTCACATCAATAAAAAGGATGGGGAAATCTAATCCACGTGCAATACTGTTTAAACTCGTTTTTACCTGTGACAAAATTTGCCTCAAAATGAATCCTCTCCCATTCAAAACAAGCTCCTCTCATTATAATGTCTGAAATGGGCTGTATGCATGTGAGAAAGTACCACAGGCTTTAAATTCAGTAAAATTCAGTAAAATTCAGTAAAAAATATATCACCGGGGATATATTCTCGCAGCATTTTATTTGTCTTTAAGTGTAGCAAAGCAAAAACAATTATAATAATTGCTTTAAAATATCTTGGCTGGGAGACCAGTCTGTTGCAGGAAGCATCTCAGCACGTTAAAGAGCCTGCTCTGCCAAACACTGACATCTCTTCAGTCCGAGTTCCCCCAGTTCCCGCTAGGGAACAGCAGGAACGCCACAGCTCACAAGAACAGCTCACCAGTTTACAGATTCAGTCTCAACAGCAAAAAGCTTTTCAATTGACTCCCCAAATCTAGTTTCTAAACTTTTTGTGAACATTTGCTTTGATGTTCAGCTGTAATCTCTCTCGGCAGCTCCTTCAGGAGACTAACGGTGTATTGTATTAGGAAGAGATCTCTTACAAAGCAGCTAATCTAAACTTGCCTTCCTCAGCTTAGTTGAATCCATTGATCAGCCACGTAGCCTTGGTCAAAATCCCCAGATAAGTCTTTCCCCATCCTTTATACTATTTTGTTTCAAGTATTTGAACAGAACTTTTAAGGAAGTGATATAGCAAATGGCTCCTAGAAAGAACAAGCACATAGAAGTGACAGACTCGCTATAACATAGACTATGGGGCGCACTTAGAGCATGGCTCGAGTCAGGCTACGACATTGCACGACTACTGACTGTACCTGAGACGACCATTCCTGCAAAGTCTCAGTACACAGAAATGAGGGGCTCTTATTGATCACTCTGGACATGCACCAATTTTTTATAAGCGTATTAGATGAATGCATCACGGGTTTGCTGAATTATGCATGCCAAAGTCTGTACGTACAAACAAGATGCGTGTGTGCTTCACAGGCACAGTCAGTTGTACTGCAGACACGTGCACACGAGAACTGAAGCCTGGCCAAGGGGAGCCATCCTTGACTTTGTTTTTTGAGTAACACACATATAGCCAGATATGGACAGGTATAGGGAGGCAGCTAAGCATAACTGACCACAGAATAGACAAATCTATAGTTACAATTAGTCACAGCAAAAGGAATCATTTCAGTAGGAAGTTTTTGGAAGAGGGCAAAAAGTATTTGGCAGGATTAAATGAGCTTGCAGGTGGAGACCGGGGAGTTTAGAGAATACAGGTGAATCTTTAGCGAGTTGTATGTATTTCTCTTACTCTCTAGTCTCCTAAGAATGTTAACTCATTCATACGTTCAGACATTTGACTGACATTCTATGTTTTTGCAAAGCAGTTTCGTTTTTCGGTACTGAAAATGTGTTGCTAACTATTAACAGCTTAATTAAGTTGTAGTAATGAGTTATTTAACCAGTACCAATAATTAACTAACTGTCCATTTCTACTGCATCTATTTATCATTCTATACCGATTATTTTCATTCTGCTCTGCAAATATTTGTTCTGTTTGTGTTCTGGAGGCATGGTCACGAGCACAGGAAGGATCTAGCATTCAGTAATACCAGCAAAAGTAATACTGCAGAAAAACATTTTAAACTAGACCACTTAATATTTTTAAGTGCAAGTGATTTTAATGTATTGAGTTTGGAGGCTTTGTTGATTTATACGGAAGAGAATTTTCTGTCTCCTAGCAGATTGTTACTATCAGCTGTCACTGGTGTTATTGTCGTATACATTTTTCTACTGACTATTAAGCATCAACAGAAACTAATTTCTACTGTATAACAAGCTATTTTGCACTCCTATGGCATATGAATGTAAAATAGCTGTATTCCTCTTTTTTCTAGGTGGGTTAGAATCTTTTCAAATTTCATGTTAAGTCATAACAAGGTCCGCAGAGAAACAAAGCAAACTGAAGTAAAAAATTTGGAAATCTTAAGGACCTCCCAACATGTTCGTATTTATACTGGGCTGTAGAAGCCATACTGTTTCCTGTCAATAGAGCAGTGATCCAGGTTTTCAGCCTTCTGGCTACACTGAAGAGCTACATTTGCAGAATAAATATTAGCAATGAATTTTAGTATAGCCAAAAATAAATATACAGCTTATATTCAGCAATGAAATGAGGCTGAAGTTAACGGTGAGTTACTATGTAAGATTAGTTCTAGGAATGTAATCTTTACAGATTCTTTGTCAGATTGATTTAGGCAGGCACAGCTCGCTATTCTGAAGCATGCATCTCTATTTCAATTAAAAAATGGAGGGGAATAAAGTTGGCAAGAGGCAACACTAATTCCATGCCACCACCCTAAAACAGAATTGCTTCAGAATATTCGGAAAGACTGATAGTTGAAAGGAACAGAGGCTGCAGAAAAAGCTCAAGCACATAGTTACAACAATAACAAAGCAATTCATCTATGCCATGCAAGCACTTAGGTGTAAGGCTAAAACCAACAGAGTAGAACACAAAAAGTTGTTTTAAATGTGCAGTATCAGTTCCCTTTGGAAAGTCGAATTTGCTAGATTTTTGCCTTCGTCTCCCCTATTTTCTGGCAGCCACCACACCAATAGCAAGTGGCTCCCTCCAGCGACAAAGCTAATGCTGCTTTTTGGGTCATGCTGAACAGCAGTGCAGCCAGCATGCTCTTCCTCCCCTAGAGACTGAGAGCATCACCTTCAGAAAGGGATCAGCCTCCACCACCATCGGGCCTGGGATCTTGAGTCTGCTTCCAAACCTGAGTCTGAGCAGTCTTGAAAGCTGCCGTAACACTATAGAAGTACAGTAAACTACAAGAAATACCAGATGATTACAATGGATCTATGTATTGGATGTCTAGACAAATATATCCTGGGTGTGGGTGACAGTGCAACAGATCCTGCACCTTTAAAACTTAAAAAAGCAAGTAAAAAACAGTCACCTAAACCTACACTACAGCATATTAATAAAAATGTATATATTGAAAAAGGCTAAATATATATATATGAATATATATATTTAAAAAGAGAGATATAACAAATTGTTGACATGTCATTTTACAGCATGTAGGAACAACTAAGTTACGTGCCTTGTAGTTCTCGCAAACGTATTGGTGTCCTTAGAATTCAGATATCTCTTTGCACGCGCCATATACATATCTCAGTCATACTGGCATAAATCTGAACCATTTCCATTATCAGTTGACTATGGAACTGCTTTGGTTTAAACTAGTGTAACTGAGATAATTTAGCCTCTTGCTTTACTAATTCAGCAAAAAAAATATTTTTAAGCTGGCAATTAATTTTTTTTTTTTCTCCCAGAAGTATTCAACATATGCAAGGATATAAGCTATAACGCAGTGTACATTGTCAAGCTTAATTAGTACAAAACATGTTATTTTGCTCAATGCATTGAAATCAAACCAAGTTTAGGTTTTTTTGCTGAATGTCTTGAAATCAAGACTAGATTTAGGTCTAACAAAGTATTCTTTTTCAAGCAAGGAAACCAGCATAACATTTTCCTCTTTTTCTTTTTGATCTAAGGAAGTTGTACTTATCAGTCCTATATGTATTATCTAGTGTAACAGGATATAATTTTATCTATGTTTATTTTTTTATTATTGTTTGTTGTCCTTTAATGACATCATAATTCCAAAATTTAGTAACTTTATTTCTTTGGTCCCTAACAATCTAGAAACACCAAAATGCAGAGAAAAGCACATTGCAAAGTTTAGCAGACTGACCGCCAGCTGGAGGGACAACTTGGTCAAGTAATTTCATGCTCGTTTTCTTCCATATTTTCTTTATAACTGCTCTAAGTTCTTCATTTGCTTGCTCTAGGTTACCTGTGGCAATGAAATAGAAAAATGGAGGATGGCATTTAAGTTTCAGCCAGCTGCATTGAATGATCCTTTGGATATTAATTAGCTGTATAGAAATAAAGACTGTGATAAGGTTGCTTTGCAGCAAGCCTAAGCTACATGAAGTGGCAGATAATAATACTACAACAATTAAAGAGGAGAAAGGGTGTAAGACAGTGAGCTCCTGGGGCTTCCAAATCAGTCTCTGGAGTACTGCAGAGGTCAACGGTAATTTACAGATCTTGGCTCTACTCTGTCACTGCTTAGTAACTTCTGCCTAAACTGTGCAGAAAGTGATGACTTGCTCTCTGCAAGCCACTTCTTCCTTGGTCCAAAGCAGATCATTTGTTTAATCATAGTAATCACTCAGTTGTACAGGCTTGAAAGTCCAAGCAGCTGGCTCCTGAGCAGTTTTGCATCTCTTGCACCTAAACAACAGCGATGCCTGAGGGGCTTAATCAAATCAGTTTGTTATCAGCAGTGGAACTCAAATTCTGCTGAGAATAGCAGAAGACATGGAACAGAAAGTAGTAAAAGATGGTAAAATAATGAAAAAAATGTATGCAAATACAAAGCAAAATTCTTTAAAACATACTATTTTTTTTAAACTTTTCCCGCTTTGATGCAAATGACAGAAGTCCATTCAACCCAGTCAGAACTGGCCTCAAATAAACTGGGTATGTTGCTCTCAAGTGTGCAAAAGCTGCAGTTGCACCAGTGCGGGATCCAAGGTACCAAGTTAAAGAGTAGTGAGGAAGGAGCATCTTGGTTGGACAGAAAGGGGAACTCATTCAGTCTTTGCAGTAGAACATCTGTTATGCCACTGTTACATGTTTTTATCTGACCAGGTAAAAGCATGTAATAATTTCTGAGATTTCCTGGGCTTTGGCCTCACTACGCCTTTCCTTTCATTTTCCAGCAAACCATTCCCAGCAACAGTGAATAAAACCCACGATCCAAAAGCAAACCAAATCCAGTGAGACTAAAGCAGCCTTATTCATGTTCCAACAAAATGAATAAAGTAAATTGTAACTTTTCTTCATTGTACCTTCTTACAAGGGCAGTAACGGCTTTACAGCTGAGAACCTTACCTTCTGTTTTTATCTTTAGAGCAGTCCTAACCAAAGCAAACAAAGTAGCATTGAACATGACGGTTCCATCACTGTTTAGTGGCATATTCATGGCTACTAACCTCTGTAAATGAGAAAAGGAAAACAAATTTTGATGCGTCTTGGTTTGAAAAAAACCTCCTGTAATGTTCATTTCTGAAAAGCTGATGTATTCAAAGAATAATATCCACAGAGGCGTAAGAATTTTATAAGTCTTCCATCCTAGCTGTGTACAATAACCACCCAATATCGCTTCTTTCTGATATTAATCACATGCATGCTTATACAAAAGCTAAAACTGTCCAGTGGCTTTCATGAGCTATTTATTGAGTTAATTTGCAAACACTGAAGCCCAGTCCTTGGCTACAAGTCACACTGTGCAAGTATTAAGACAAACACAGGTATTTAAGAGCATGCACTCCAGCTGCTGTCACATTCCAGGTTTCCCCCGGGTTCCTGCAGCCTCATGCTCCATGAAGACCACAGCACCTGGTCTGTTGTGTGCAAGCTGCGTCATTCCTCAGGTAACTCTTCAGTGATGCCGTGCATCTCTAATGCTATCTGCACTGAATTAGTGCGAGAGGGGTTTTCCTCTTTGGATTAGTCCATCTCTGCAGTACAGTGTTCACCTTTTAGAGCAGTATTGCTGTGACCCTGTCTGTCAGAAAAACACTATTTAATCTATCAAAATCTTTTCCTAATCTCTGACTTGGATTTTTTTCTGTTGTAGTTTAAAAGCATTACTCAATCAGATAATTTATCTTAACGTATAGATATAGGTTTGCTTTAAGTATGCCTTTTGGCATCCATTTGAACCCAGTGTTTTCTATGTCAACTTACCTATTTATAAAACAGATATACAAGAAATCAAATGACAGTGCTGTTGTAATGATCCTTCAATTAAAAGGCTTAATCTTATTCCAACTGAAATTGTTAAAAACACAATATCCATAGTTCCGAAGTCCTCAAATAACATAATAATTATGCATCTCCTTTGTATTGCTTTTCAACTTTTATATTAAAATGCAATAATCCTCATTTGAATTACGTATTGTGTCTGACAAATTCTACACCATTTTATATTCCCTTTAATTTTCATTCTTCTCACTCACTGCTACATACTGTATTGCACACCGTTATTCACTTCAGCTTGGTTTATCATCTTGCAGTCCCCACCCTTCAATCTCATTTCTATGTTTCATGTGCAGCAAACTTCTCATGAATGCAACTGTAAAAGTACTGTATCAAAACTTAATTGTCACTTAAATGTGTGATCACCCTCTTCTCCTTAGGCCTGAAGAGAAACCAGAAATGTCAATGAGTTGAAGTAGTCTTGTATGTGACGCTGGGTCCCCAGAAACGCTGGGATGAGGTAGCTCACACACATGACAACAGTAAACTTGAGGATAGATTTACAGAGACCGACCCCTTTCATTTTGATGCTCCGTGAAGAATTTTACACTGGTGGTAACTACTCAAATGAGTAGGCTGAAATAAATGACACTAATTTTGCTGGTTTAAGTTAAGCCTGAAAAAAAAATAGGAAAACTTGAGGGAGAAGGAGACCTTGTGAACAGACAGGATTATTGCACGTATGTGACACATATTGGGCAGAACTGAATGAATCAACTAACTGTGAGAGAAACCTAGAAAGAAAACAGGGTAAAACCTACCTTGCAGGCCACTCGGTGAGGGCATAATTTGCCAAAACCTAGTGGTGGCTGAATGCGCCTCAGCAATGTAACCACATCAAGATGCTTTATCCTTCCCCTGAAACCAACACACATCAGTTACCAAACATACATCCATTCCCAAAGAATATACTATGCTCTGCTTTTATTGGTTTTACCAGATAAATCTTACCACAGAAATGATCCAACTTACTTTGCTTCAGGGTCATATTCTGACCATATCCTTTTGAACTCATCCAAATGATGGGGGCCCAGAATAGACCAGTCACGGGTCAAATAATCAAAATTATCCATGATGACAGCCACAAATAAGTTTATAATCTAAAAAAGTAATTAAGAACAATCTGCCTTAATTATTTTGAAATTTTTAAAAAAATATTCAATAATATAAAGAATAGGTTAAGAATTCAAACAAATAAAGTGATCTCATAAACCATGATTTTTTTGGCAACTATGATCAAGTATCACAGAAAATACTTGCTGACCATTTAACTGAGGAACTGGAACTCTATCAAGTAACGATACGACACGAGTGTGATTCTGTCTCACTCAGTCATTGACATAGGCTGTAGCATGGTTTTGTTTCTCCTCCTTGATTTGCCAGATCCCACTACATCAAATTAAAGAATGGATCCAATACATGTGTTTGACAAAGTGCAGACCTCAGGAAACAGCTTTTTAATTAACTGGATTCAATGTCATGACAACAAGACTTCTGTATATGTTTTGTTAACACAGTAGATGACACAGAACAGCAGAAGGTGTATGTTTACATTAGTTCACAGAATTCTGTTCGACCACTCCTTTTGCAAGGAGAAGAGTACTGTGAACAGAACACATCAACCAGCTTCGACCAGACACCTGCAATGAGGAAAAACCTATTTCAAAGATCATTTTAGAGCAAATAATCCATTATGCAATGGATTAGGTTGTTGTTCACATCTCTTGTGCTACAGTTTGAGCACACTTGTAGAGACACGAATCCAAATTCTGCTAAGTTTAAATAATACAAATAGCATCACTAGTAAGCCAAAGGAATTGCAGCTTTATTATTGATGAATAATTAATTATACTATTGAGAAATGCCTGAAACAATAGATGATGAAAAGACTGTTAACTTGGCTTTCAAACATGCAACCAATCACTCCAGCACACATGTAGTCAGAAGAACATCTTGCACGTGAGAATTTAGAATCACAGAATGGTTTGGGTTGGAAGGGACCTTTAAAGGTCCCAACCCCCCTGCAGGAAGCAGGGACATCTTCAACTAGATCAGGTCGCTCAGAGCCCCATCCAACCTGACCACGAATGTTTCCAGGGATGGGGCATCTACCACCTCTTTGGGCAACCTGTTCCAGTGTTTCACCACTCACGTTGTAAAAATCAGTATAAGCTACAGGATTTAGGACCGTGTATGAAAAAAACATAACCTTGCAAAAGTATTTTAGATACGAGATTTTCAATTGTTCTCTGAACTCACTACTGTTTTAGTCGAGAAGAAAGTCAAAATGCCAAAGCTCATTTCTGTTTATAAGCACAAGCTAGACTCACCAAAAACGCGCAAAGCATGTAAAAACTGATAAAATAAATGATGGCAAAATTGCTTCCACATGTATATTCTTCCCCTGGATTATAATCGGATTCTGGATCACAGCGTTTTCCAGGCAAACATGCCAGCATGATTTCCTGCCAGGCTTCTCCAGTTGCACACCTTAATAAGGTCACAAAGATACATTACGCATTATTTGATCAAAATGGATTAAAGACGTATTAATTTTCGAAGTTCTGACAAACTGCTTGGAGCTGTATAAGCACAAATGTGAGGACAGATCATGAATTTTTCAGAGCAGGAACAAATTAAAAAAATACAGAGCATGTTTCAGAAATTACAGGCTTAGATCTGAATTTACAGACACATTTTATAAGGTAGACTAATGCACCATAAAGGCTTGCATGTAAAAATTTGAACCCCAAACTGTGATTTACAAGTTAAATACTTATTGCAGTGGAGCTGCTGTGTACGAATGACGTGTTGTGTATGAAAACCTTTCATAAAAGTTGAAAGTATCTATTTGTAAAAGATGAATTGCCTTTTCCTCAGCATGCTTGAGGAAATGCTTGTCTCTTAACTTCTGCTATTCCATTTTTTGCATAGTTGGGTAATCAAACATTTAAAAGACAACTAGATATTTATGATATGTAGGATGTATTCATTAACCTAGTTTCAAAGACACATAAAGTCACTTAGATCCCATCAAGCGATGCCCTTGGTCTCAGATAAGGAATAAGCTGCCAGTTTTGCCACCCAGGTTAGTAACAATGCACAGGAGCCAAGTGGAGTTACAGAATCACAGGCAAGCAAGCTCTCAAGGCTGTCACCTTTAGAGGCATCCCTGTTCCACGTCATTCCCTCTCCTTGCTCCAGGACATTTTGAAGAACTCCTGGCAAATGTTTACTCTCTTAAGCTCTCAAGTGATGGAGATTCCTTAATTCCCCTACATCAAGATTTAGTTACCTTTGCCATCAGAAAGTTTTGCCTATTGCTTATCTGATATTCCCCTTCTGCAAGTTACATTCTCTGCTTCTTGTCACCTCTTCAGCAAGTGTAAAGAGCAGCTTATTTCTTTATCTTTGCAACAATCTTTCATTTTTTCCAACTGTCATGCTAGCTGTTACAGTAAGAGCCCAGTCTTATTCACCTTTCCCAACACCTCCACAGTGATACCAGGGCAGACTACGTTTGGGCTCTACCTGAAGACAACTACTCCACAAACGAGATGTTTCACCGTACCTGTAATGAGTTTAGGTCTGTATCACCTGATTAGAACCCTGCTGTGCCCATGGACACTCAGCACACAGCCACAGAGAGCACGTGCTTGTTATGCCAAATCGCTTCTCACTTGTACTATGGATTTGTTCAAAATTTGTTTGCAAAGAGCTACAGACTTTTCCATAGATCAATGAAATGGGATGCATTAAGTAAGAGTTAAGGTCTACTCACCTGAATAGAAGAAGCACAGCTTGGGGGAAAGTCTGAAAATTGTTGTTTCTGTTTATTTGATTGTTGTCCCTCATGGCCACTTTTCCAAATACCTACAACAAAACAGAATTTTGACTTTCATCCTAGTGACCTATACTGTCAGAAGATGCCTTGCAGTCTAAACTTGCTTTGGTATGTATGAAAAACACTTTCAGAAATACACTTTCTTTACTCTCTAAAGTTTTTCCTGACAATGATGTAGTAAATTTATCACATACATAAGATAATTCTTAATCACTTAATTTAGCATCAATAAACTATTAAAGGACTAATACATATTCCTTTATTTCAGGTGAGAAAATATTTGTTTTAAACTAGCACCTAGAGTCCTTTATTGATATTAAAGCCCTACTGCACTAGATGTTGTATATACTTGTAGTAAGAAATAATTGCTGTCCTGAAAACCCGAAATCTAAATAGAGAAAGAGAGATGCAAAGACAGAAACCAAAGAGGATGCTCAGAGTCTCTGGTCTCAGCCATTTCCTCTTATGGAAATGAGTTCTGTTCCTCAAAATTGAAATGCAATTCCTTGGCCACAAGAACATTCTTTTTCCCTAACATAATACATTTATACCCTCTTACAACACAGTGAGGGCTGTCACTTAATTTAGAGGTATTAACATCATTATGGTCTCTATATGTGCAGCTGGACTGTAAGGACCATCCAAAGTTGCTTTTGGATGAAGAGAAAGAATCCGGAAACAAAACCACTTTCCATAGCATATTTCTTCTATTCATCCCATTTAATTAGGACCTCCCTTTGTGTGAAGAACCTCACAACTTGGAGAACGAAAGAAAAACATCTGTAAAGTTTTACGGAATGCAGAGCTATCCTAAGACCTTATGACAGAGAAGAAAAAAAAAAAAAAGAAAAAAGAGAGAACTGCAGCCCAAATTCAAGAACTTCTGCCGAAGTGTTGATGGGCACCCGGCCATGCTCCTCAGGCACCTCCTTAGGCAAGCACTAGATCTCATGTGTGGCACAGAGACTGCCGTGCAATGCAAACCACGCTCCTGCTCACAGCTCCATGCTCAGTGCCTTTATCTGCTGCTTTCCTGCAGCCTGTGCAGTCCCTTCTCAAACGGCTACCCCATCCTCCCACTGGAAATGGCCCAGTAGGATGAATTTTAGGACTGGTTCCCTGGTGGGTTTCTCCTATCTAGCTATCTCCAGTTACTAAGACTGGAAAACCTGTTCTGCCCTCACAGCACTGCTGCTGGTGTGAGGAGTGGCACCTTCATCCCAACAGCACATTTTCACATTTTAAGTTACCAAAATCCTTTCTGTGCTTGTACATCTTGTACATATACCCTGCTCTTCAGTAACCACAGATTCAGCTGTGCCTGAATCTTTACTGTGCCTGAATCTTTAGCTAGATTCTTTTCATCTGGGAAAGACTTAAAAAGAAAGAAAAAAAAAAA
>VYZM01005165.1:23752-38197 GCA_013398915.1 Dromas ardeola
GAAAAAAAAAAAAAAGGGCTGGAGCTTCAATGCCTGATTCCCAAAACAAGTCTATAGTGGAAAAAAAGCCATGCCTTCTTTCATACATTTTTCATACATTCATGCATAAGAATAAACTTCACAGTATATGTAAGCGGAATGGCTCCTTTCAGCAAACCAAGATACTATAAGCTCACAGCAAGCTCTTCTCTCGCATCTTTTTGGATTTTCCGACTACAAAAATCATAGCTAAAAAAGATTTTTATGTTACTCTGAAAGCTCTGCCTAATATATAGCAACACTATCAAAGGACTGTTTCAATAAGCACCTTAGTAAATAAACCAGAGAGTGGCCAACACTGTACTTTTGTTTAATGCAAAAAAAAAAAAAAAAAAATTCTACAATTACCTGCATTCCAATGACAGCATAGATGAAGAACAGCATGGCTATCAGAAGGGCAACATAAGGCAGGGCCTAGAAACAGGACAGGTGCATTGTCTTTTAATAATTTCACACCATAATTTCAATTTCCATTTACAAAAATAATTTCGCTGTACTACACAGGCTTTTCCAAGGCTTTTCTTCCTATGCAAGTGCTTAAAATGTTATTACCTGTCACTCTTAATAATCTGCCACATAAAATGAACACAAGCTGCATTATATTTTAAATTATTTCTGCCAGCACTCCAGGGGCAAGAATCATCTTTAGCAGTTTTTAATTTTACTTTCATTACCGATTCTGACCACACAAACATACTTCCTTCTATACTGTTATAAAGTTCCATTAACTTCACATTCAACAGAGTTTTCGGCAGCAAGCATTCAAATATCTATTTGTTACACTTATGAAATCAGTTTTATATAAAAAAATAGATTAAATTCCTCTTTTGTAGTCATCTGATAATGACCCTTGGACTCACTGAAGTAACTGGTGAAGCTTGTTTTGGCATTAGTATGCAAATATATTTAAATATGCCATTACTGATAGCATGAATTTCAAAAGAAATGTTTTTTGCACTCTACAGAGTACTGCTTCATAAAATTTGGTGTATAATTATGTAAATTGGTGTTGTAATTCTAAAGCAAATTTAAATAAATTTTGCTAACCTGAAATGACTTAATAAATGTCCACAGTAAAGTTCTGATTCCTTCTCCTCTGCTAAGCAGCTTCACCAACCTCATCACCCGGAAGAGACGGAAAAAAGTGATGGAGATTCTAGCGCTGTCTTCAGAGTTCTGAAGAGCATCATGGAGAAGTCAAACCAAATACAAACTCAAACATGCAACACTTCCAGAAAAACAACATCAAATGCAAAGGTGGAAGAGGTAAGATTTGAAAATGTATCTTGAGGGCCTTTTCACCTTGATAAGCATGATATGAAAGGAAAAATTACATGCTAAAAACACAGGACCTGTAGAAATGCTTCACACATCGCATGCATTTCCAAGTTGTCTGGTTTGTTAATAAGGATCATATCGGGTTTATTTGTAGTAGACTTCAATAGTACATTGACAATGAATGCAAACCACTGCATAACACCTTTGTAGTAAGACAGTTATGAAAAATACAGAAAAAAATTGGTGGAAAATAGACATGGTAAAAAATAAACTCAAGTAGAGGTAAAACCACTGGGGTTGGTTTACTAATCTTACCCCAGACTCATCAGTTGTGACTGTTTCAGTTGGCTTTGGCTTTAAGAAATTAAGAACATTAAATATTAAAATCAAATAAAAGATCAAAAAAAATCAGCTTAACCATAAACAGAAGGAAGGACATTTTTCATTTCTAAATGTAAATTAACATCTTTAAGCTCAATATACTTCCTGAACAAAACATTGATATCTTTATTAAAACCTTCCTTTCAGCATTTCATGTTGGCTGACTCACACTAAAACACTGTTGGCTGACTCATACTAAAATCTGCTCGTATAAAAAGACTCAATGGAAAGTAAATACAAAATAAAGTATCTGCTCCTATATAAGTCAAACAAAATTAGCCATTGATTTCCACAGGCCATATGAAATTGTATCAGTAAGTCCAAGTAAAACTCAAGAACAAAGCTCTGGGGTCAACCTAGCCTTCCAAGCTCCCTTTTCTGCTGTGCTCCTTTTGAAGATTCATTACTCCATCACTGGAATCTAACCATATTCAAGTGATTGTGTTTTATATCACATCAGGAGCTCCCTTAAAGCAAAATAATTCCCTTGAGTTAACTCACTCAGTGATGGACACTGGCTTTTGCAGTGCTTGGCAAGGTGATAGACAAACATTTTTCGCACAACGATGCAAAGGCTGATCCTCCCACAGAGGTGCAAATGAGAAGGCAATACTTGTACTCTCTCATCCTCCTCAAAGTACTTATATACCTGAGCTGATGTAACAGGATCAGGCATGGAGAAAAGGCTTCAGGATTTGACTGACCCTTTTGGAACAGATCTGTACAACCCTCAGGAGCTACAGGGAGGAAAGAGGCAGGCACCAACTTCTTGTTCACAGAGCCAAACTCTACATCCTGTGAAGAAGAAACTCCTTCTCTCTTTATAATGTCCCTGTCTGTCCGTCTTTGGAGAAACTGTCTCAATATCCTAAATGGTCAGACACTTGGCAAAGCAGATAGCAAAGCTTAAAGGACCAACTGTCTACGCTTGCTTGTGCACTGATGGATTCACAGCAGCTTCTTCCAAAATCGAACAGAAGCGTCTTTAAAAATACTGATAGCACCGTAACAAATGGGATTCTGGATGTCAGATCCAAGTCATGGGTCTCACCCTCTTGCCTAAAATTTCCTCCTTTTAAAGGGGCACCTTTCAACAATTACTGTCACATATAGCAGCGATGACCATGATGCCTCCTCAGTGCCACTTCCAACACATTGTGGATGCAGCAGAGACACTCTCAGTGCAAGGCTTTGCCAAGTAAAATCTTGAGTACTGCCGTTATCTCAGATAAAACTTGGGGAGAAGGCAGGGAAAAGACAGGAGCTGATTCTGCTGAAAACACTAGCAGTATATTATACAAATACAATATGGTAAAAAGCCAAGAATAGGTAGTAGTTTGTTAAATTCAGATCATTAGCAATATTTATTAAAATACTAATTGTTTTGTCTATTATTTTTTAGCAAAACATATATAATATAAAGGCATCACAAGGGGAAAATGAGGTAAAAATAATTGTTTGCTCAGCTACGTGCAATCTACATGTGCATACATTACTGCCCTGACAGCATATCAGCATTTTCTGAAACAAAGAGTTTTAAAACTGTTCAAGGGACTATTACTAAATTGATGCATTAATATTAATCAAAACCCAGATCTCCTCATTAGACTTCAGTAAGCAGAGCATTTGTAAGATCAGCTGTAACATCTAAGCTTATATAAAATATACAAAAAATATGTTGGCAACGAAAGACAGTTGCTGCATTAGAAATCCCCTGCATATTTCAACAATTTGAAATCAAGCCATCAAAATATAGATTAAAAAGAAATTAATAATCACAAACATCATAAATGCCAAAATATCACAAAACATGGGAACAATCTTGCAAAGCTGTCTGTCTACATCAATCACAAACCTGTACTAGCATACACAGACCCACGTTGCTATTGACTTTTCAGAACAGAAAATTTCTTTTAATCTGAAACTTTTAAAGAAAAAGGGTTTCATTATACCGCCTAACATTCCCTATTATTCTTTGGTGAGTGACTCATGCTGAGCTTGATACTGTCTTAATCAGTAAATTACTTAATTAGCATTCAATATTTTGTATCATCAAACACTAAATGAAGTATGACAGATACAGAACTGATTAAATTATAGTATCATCATAAATTGGCCCTAAAAAAAATGAAGTAAAATTCTGGATTTTGCATTTGGGCATTTTGCCTGACAGCTTTTATAGGAGAAGAATTGGGCCCCAAATAAGCTAGGAACAGTGTTAGGATAGCAATATGTAATGGGATAGATAAGAACAGAAAAAGGATATTTTATTCCTACAGATTTTTGTTTAATTGCTTTACAAAAGAAAAAATAATGAGTATGCATTATGATTTGGTTAGGAAAAAAACCCTCGCAGAAAGAAAAGTCAGTAAAAAAACCTTTTTCTACATATAACTATCTTAATGATTCTTAATTCTCACTTTTGAAAATGCAGCCAGAGATCAGATTACCAAAACTACGTGAACAGTTCTGCTGCAGATGCTCGGGAATTAGGAGTGCAAAATCCCTCACCTTTTTTTTTTTTGTCTGAAGGACACTGAATGTATTTGTGTACGTACATTTGTGTACGCACAGGACTGTGCAACGCACGCTCCTCTTATACATCATTCTCAGCTTCTTCGGACTAAGCTGTCCTAATTGCCTGTTTCTGATGGCTGATCTGCTGCTGCTGGGAAGCATTAGGATGTCATATGCAAGAGACTATATATTATGGACACTGGAAAGAGCAGGCCAGGAATGAAAAAGGAAAACACCCTGTTCACAAAAAGTAAATTGTACAAAAATACCAAGGTGGAGAGAGATCCTAGAAACAAACAATAAAAATGAACTCCTGATACCAGAGGATTTTTTTTTCTACTGGAGCTGAAAATATTCTACTTCTGCCCATCATTGGCCAAGTGTTTTGGGCACTGACATTTTAAAGTGAGGGTATCTAATTTTTTTACACTCTCTGGCATTTCCCTGTGATAATACAGCAGCTTGGCTTATATTACTAATTATGATGAAGCTAATGTAGTGATAAACCACAAAGAAAATATTATTCATGCTTATTTATAAAGGAAATGCTCATCTAAGAGACAAAGTTAGATAAGGTTTACGTGTGTCCATCCAGCATGAAGTAATACTAAGATCTGGGAAACTAAGATTAAGATAACACGATTTTCAGTAACAATAACAGACAGACAGTAACAGAGAATGTCTGCTTCCTACAGATAAGGAAAAAAACATACGCTACCCAAATACATCACCTTATTTGCAACTTCAGTAATATTACTTGACATGTACACATGTAAGTAGGTGGCACATGATGTATATGTAGGGTAAGTACTAGAATAGACTGAGGGGCAGGCTGAGCAGAGATTGTCTCTTTGGATGACGGTTGCTGACAACAGTGCAAATAAAAACGCTTCCTGCAGTCAGGCAATCTACCTACAACCTCCTCTTTCCCCCCTCCTTCCACCAATCATTCCAACACTACTCGTGTCCCAAACATTTCGGGATCGGCTGGTCATTATCATGATTTTTTTGTCCCCTGTGGGACCATGTGATTCCTATGATGACAGACGTACTTCTGGGATCACTGCTAGAAGTCTGCTAACGGGAACAGGTAGAAAAAATGAATAGCTTGTGCTTTCACTGCTTGGCTAACAGATGCACTGCAATGAGGTAAACGAGGACAGAGACTGGCTTAATTATTTTCTACCTTTTCTGTCAGCCACGTGCCAGCTACGCTGAGGGTCTAGTTCAGCAGAGCACTTCGTAAGGATGTAACTTTAAGCCAATTCTTAAATACTTCCAATAGGCAGTAACATATGATTTTGGTTTTTTCTTAAAAGTTCAACACAGCAGCTTTCTTCCCCAAACAATCCCAACCCTCAAAAAAGATTAACCAACAATCAACCTAAATTTCTGACTCACTCATTAAAATGTTTGCAACCTGCTACCAATTTTGGCCAAGTATTTATTGCTGCTTATGAAAAATTTAGCACATTTCCTAAACAGTAAGTCCTTATTACACTCTTCATATTGCAACAGAAGTTCAAAATAAACATCCTAACTGAAAAAAACTTTAATGTCAAAACTGTGAACAGTGTGAAACAGATTGCATCATGCATTGGAAGCAAACTGTAGCTCTGTGTTTAAGAAAAAATAAACATGGTGAAAAACAGTGGATATTAGTGTACAGTGTTGGTCAAATGCTTCTCTTTTACCGATTGTGCCAAAGGGTACGAGAGTATGCCAAAACAAACGGACACATAATGATGATGTGATCATGATTACAAACACAGAAGGAAACCTCTGAATGACAAATACAAATATGATGACAATAACACATATAGGAAAGCATTCAGGTTGCCAAAATATCTTCAGAAATGTGTAGTGTATGTGTGCCTGTATGCACTTATGTATATACAATATATGATTTTTTCAGAGAATAATTACTGGAATTCAAATGTGCTAGTAAGTAATTTTCTTCATAGTCTTATTAGTGCTCTCTATATTCCCTGTTCAACACGAACCAAATGCCTGTATACATAATTTAGTAAAAATTTGGAATCAATGTGAAGGACCCCAGAGCAGATTAAAAAAGTATCTTTTCCCTTGTAAAAGATGCACTTCAAACTCTAAGTTCATAATTAACGTTGATGGCATAGGGTTTTATTATTATAAGGGTTTTATTATGATAACTTAGTTTTGCAATAAAGTAAATAAGTTATTAGCATTAACACCTTCATGAAAGCAGCTCAGAAATGTACTTCTATTTCCAAATTAAATATTGCAACACAGTGTAGATTTCATATTGCAGTAAGACTTCATACTAACGAAAGCAAAGCCGTATGAGATTGTATTTTTCTGACCTATCCTTATGCCTAAGGAGATACATTTGCAAAAGTTTACAAAGTGTATTAACGGTATTCAAAACTAGCAATTACTAGCAACAAAACTTAAGTTCTAACATACGATACTGATGCATAAAGTAGGATTCCAACTGAATTGCAGATTCCAACTGAACTTTTGTTCAAAATTGGAATCCAGAATCTCTTACAAGAGGTAGACAGAAGGTTTTCAATCTACTCCTCCACACAAGCAAGATCAGCTGTCCCACCAGTTACCAGGTGAGTGCGCAACTATATAAAAATCAGCACCAGCCCTACACACTACACTAGCATCCCGGCAAACGATATGAGCATCCCACCATTCCCAAGTCAACATTATGCACTGCATAGCTCCGAAATGGTAATAACGGTGCTCCTTCCTGGCAAATGGCAGAATATCCAATTCTGGGTTTGTGGGAGACTTTTTTGATGTATGCCATTGCTACTAACCACTGTTAGTTGTTACGGTAGCGTAAGCATTGAACAAGCCTGACGTGTTTCCCGTGGTGATTCAAGACAAATAGGTTTTGCTGAGGGCTCAGGAGAAAGATACCAACGCTCCTCCTTTAAGCCCTATTTCAGCAAAGAACTTGAATTTTCCTTAACTTCAAACATAAAATTAGTCCCATAGGGACTGCATTAAGCATTTGCACAAAAGAAGAATGTGAACTCTCCATAACTTTCTCGACATTTTGGCAGCACATGAATGGTAAAAGAAACTTAAATAAAAGATGTGAATTAAAACATTTGTAAATACCACTGTAACAATGTGATCATGCCTCTAAATCATCCAGTGCTGGTCATACAAACGGTTTCTTAGCTGACAAATCAGATCATTTCTATAGAGTCAGGACAGATTGAAACTTGTCATTTCCGTGTAAGAATGTACTCATTTATTCAGAATTTATTTCCAATTTATTTATCTCTCATTGTCTTAAGTTATATATGTCCACCTCCCAGAACGGACTGACCACATCTTGTGTCTTACAATCGCTACTTTGGCTTTTTCAATTGAAAAGGAACTATTTCTATGACCACACAAGATCTTGCGTGTCATGTGAAAATTTTAAAACAAAAGGTCACAAACCCCAGTAGTAATTATATAGGTTTTAGTAGTGTTTTTAATTTTTTTTATTGCTATACCATATATATTTACTTATATATACTTGCCTCTAAAAATTTCTAAAAATAAAATGAACATGAAAACCAATTAGGTTCATAAAAGAAGAACTGGTTAAAGGAAGGGATATTAAATGACAGAGAAAATTAAAAAAACAATCATAGAAAATAGTGTATTGACAAAATATATGTTGCTCTGAGGTGGTTCATTTCTGGAGTTGGTCACTGATCCAGTTCTTGAGGATGCCGAGCAGTCCTGTAAACTGCTGAACTCATTAAACATTGATTTCCACAGGCACCAACAATTTTCAAAACACCGTAATCTCCTGTATTATATGTGAAAAAGAGGTTACTGGATCAGAAGAATCAGCCTCAGGGCACCATATACATTATTATAAAACATTAAAAAAATAAGAAAAGGAACAACAAAATAAAGTGAAGACATTTAATTTCCAGAATTTAATACCAAAATCAAGGTGATATGTAACTAGAATGTCCAACCCACTCTCTTGGAAAAAATGAGTCGGATACAAGCATGTTATATACTATATATTTGCTGGCCTTTGGAATTAGTCTAAATGTACACAAGCTAGACTATCAGAATGATGCCGATGATGTTTCCACAGCATGAGGCAATTATATGTGCGAAACGGTAAGAATGTTTAGTTCATGTTGAGTACATTATTTTAGGTATTCACATTCTTTCAAGTCACGTTTTACATTGATCAATTAAGATGGCTGTACTCATGCAGTTTCAACTGCACCAAGATCTGGTCTTACATTACTGCTAGCGATTTACACTGGGTCACATCACCCCTCAAACAAGGCTGAACTTCCTCAGTTTCAGAAGTTTCTATAGTGGGAATTTTCACAGGTGCCATTTCAATCGTGCTTGAAATCCCATTGAAAACAAAGTCCTATTAGCATCTCAGCAGATCTCTAGACTTCCCAGAATCACTATCAGTGTTAGGTTAAATGGAATCTAAAATGGTGGAAATGGCACAATTCAGAATGCCAAAAAAAAAATTAAGAAAAATATTTTAAAATACTGAATTTGGATTACAGAAATTTACACAAAACTATTGAAGTACAAATAATTCAGTAGAATCAAAACAATACAAGTAATAAAAATCCAAGAAATTTCCCTAGACACTCTGCAGTATTCACTGTTTCACATTGAAAATGGAAATCAAGCCCAGAACTATACTGAAACTGGAATACATTAATGACTCGCACAAACAAAGCACAAAAAAGTGGAAAAGACCACAAACAGACAATACTTAGTACACAAATAGTCCGCTGTGCAGTACTAGAAGACATCAAAGATGAGCCTCTTTTCTCTCGTGAGTATAGCATGAAGAACTAAGAAATGACAGTGCTAGTTGTTGACTGTGGTGGGTACTTTTCCTGGAGAAAAGTATCTCCAGAATATTTTCAAGACAACTGTGTGAATTACTAAAATGCCAGTGTCCTTCACAGCTGAAAGTTCAGTGGTGATCAGTTACAAGTAATGCTGTCAAATTAACCCTGTCCATACGCTGTTAAATATGGGGTTAAACACAGGGACATCTTTAATGGTCACAGAAGTACATTTGAGCTGTTTTTTCAGTATCTTCACAAACAAGTACATTTTGCAGTTATTAAGGAATGCTATTCTAAATGATTGATCTTTTTACACTCCTCAAATACAATGATCACCTGCACCAGTACCACTGTGAATGGCAATAGTGGGTAAATTGTAAATACCTAAGCTGAAAGTCTAAATCCAAACTTTTCTGGAAAAAAAAAACCAAAACCCAAACAAAACCAAACAAACAAACTAACCACCACCCAAAACCAATTTAGAGGCAGCTTTTAAAAATCTGCTCCATGAACTGTAATTATACTTTGCGAAATGTCTCAAAGGGACAACGCAGTTCTGTGCTGACTGACCCTCCATGTCAGCTCGGGTTCCCTCAGCTCAGACAGAAAGATCCATCGCTCGCTGAGAACTGAGCAAAATCAACCTGAAACCTAAGGGTCAGACAAAGCCCCTTTTGCCCACATGTTATCACATCACTCCTCCATTGTTCTTTCCAGTAATGCAGTCAGTCATGAGATTCTCACAGTTTAACATACAATCATGAAGGAATTTTAAAGTGAACCAGCCTTAAAATTACTTTGATTGTCTTTACTCTTTGAGATGGCAGTGTAGAACTTGCAGCTTCATAAAGAAATTTGAAGTCTTTAACATGGGCTAACAGACTGTGTGTATGCTTGAAAGTATTCTACCATCTTAAAAAAAAGGAATAAAAGAATACATTTGTTTTCTATATTCGGTTGAAATGCATTTATAATAGATATTACTATGCTTACCAAACAGGCTAGAACCAAAGAAGATTAAAAAAAATCACTGTTTCTCAACAGCAGCTACTGCCACTAATTGATGTTGCCTGTGCCAACGCTGTGCCATGCTCTGAAGGGTGACCTGTATGGGCACAGTGTAAGAAGCATTTCCTTTGGCAGTAGCCTTGTCCACTCTTCTCTGCCCTACCATGGCCCACACTTTTGCCCATAGTTTGAGCTCAGCACCTCATCCAGCCAACTGTGAAGTCCTCAAACTCTTGTGGCAGCACAGCTCACATTGCTACAGGGGTAAGGAGGGCTGTGGGCGAAGGCTGCTTAAGCTTCACGAAGATGCCAGAAGAAATCCTCATCAAACCAGGGCCTCAATCAAGACAAGCATGACAAATCCAAGCTCCTAGTAGGTGGTTTGCTGATCCGAACAATGCACTGAAAGCCAAAAACTGTCTTCTAGACAGATCTTACTTGGGAATTCTTTCTTTTTTTTTTTTTCTCATACTGGAATGCCCAGAACAGATCACAGTTTTTTCAAATACAGTTTCTATTCCATGTTCTGGGCACCTTTATTATCCTGGTATTCACAGTTCCAAAATCAAGGTACTGTCTAAATGGAATAAAGGGTATCACTTCTGCTATTCACTGGAGGAGTGTGATCCTAAGAATTGGGTTCCTGACATGAACCACTTTGGAAAATAAATTTTAAAACATGTTTTCTCTAAAAAACTGTTTCAATTAAATGGCAACAATAGCCACAGGATGGATTTTCTTCCCCAAAATATGATAGAGATATTGCAACCTAAATACTCACCACTGAAGAGTATTTATTCAAATTTAGGATGATGCATATTAAATATCCCTACTGAAAAGAAACCATTTGGGTAAGTAATGAAATCCGCTGGGGCAAAAAAGATGTCTAGCAAGTAGCTTACTAAAACAAATTTAAGAAAAAGGTAATGTTATTCGCCAGCTCATAAACTGTGACTGCTGTAAAAAAACATGCAAGCTAAATACCTTCAAAGAATACCAAGCAACTATTTGTAGCTACAGCTTCCTCGAATTAATCTGTTCTGTGCTGCAGGGAAAATACATGAACGATGGGGATCTCCTGCATCATGGGTATTTCTGGATAACTTAGTTCTCAGAATGATAAACAGTCAAGATCTTCAGCAGGTGGAACACACTAAACCCCACCCCACCTACTAACTCTGTGCTCCCCTAGCATTTTCAGCGGCTGGGTTGGATCCAAGCCTCGCTTTCCTCAGTCTCCATTTTTAAGGTCTCAAAAAGCATTAGAGGGAAGGGGCACTTTCCTCTGAAATTTTATTTTGACTAGTTAAACAAAGAAACATGGAAGCATGGGAAGCACTTGCATATCTACTACAGAACTGGTATGTATTTTGTTATCTTTCATTTATCATTTTTGTGATACAGCTTTCCTTGTTAAAAGCAGCAAGTCAGACAGAAAACAGGCAAAAATCAGTATTTCCCTATTTTATCTTTCTGTTTTCCAAACACCTATATGCCTAACAACCATCAGTCAAAATTCTGTTGAAAAGATTGATTTTTCCAAATACTTTAAGAGTAATTTGAATTTCAAAACATCTACTGCAGGATAGGAAAAGCAAAAGGAATAGGAAAAAATAAACATTCTGTTTTCCTCAGCATGGAAAGCCTTACTTTCTCTATGCCATCTTCTTCTGCTACCTCATGAGATACGAATGCTGACATTGCTCTAAAAACCCAACCTCCCATAGAAAAAAAAAATAAATCATTATTTATTAATCTGAGACACTGAAACAATTTACAGAATCTTGAATTATCTTGGTTAAGCTCCCTACAAAAATCACTGGGCTTCAAGTAAAATAGTAACAGAGGCTTAATTCCTTTTTTATATGTAAAATGTTTTAGATATTTTCTATACATATATAGAAAAATATAATTCTCATTGTCTCATGCTGCGTGCATGTGCAACCATACGGGTATATAGATTTATATAACGGCTTGTACAAACATCTAGATCAATGTTTCAGTCTTTGATTCCAGGATAAAACATAGTTTTCTAAAAAAAAGGATTTGGGGGGATAAAGTTTACATTTTCTGTATTTCTTGATGACAGCAATTACTTTTTAGTGCATGAACAGTTGCTACTTACATTAACTTCTGTTATAGCAATATCAACGACGCTACCAACAACAATTAAGGCATCAAAAGTGTTCCATGCATCAGTGAAATAGTGCTGTTACGACAAGCATTCAGCAGAAAGAGAGCAAGAGAAAAACACAAACAGAAAAAGAGAAGAAAAGGACAGTGTTATAACACAGAAACACTCTAGGCTTCTCTGATGTACCACTATACAATCTAATCTTTCCCTTTCATAGCTCAAAAAAATTGGTAGAAAAAAAGGCTATTTATTTCCCATATCAACATAATTGACCTATGACTGGTCTGTACTCAAACTTTAGAAACATCAGATCAAAATCTGTGACTTGTCCAGATGATGGAAATAGTGGGGAGACAGAGAAAGAGAAGTAGGGACTGGGGAAAGTAAGCTGGGGTATACTCACATCAGCTTCACTGAGAACGACGTCTACTATGCTGCCAATAACGATGAGGGAGTCAAACGTATTCCAGGCATCACTAAAATAGCCCTGAACAGAGCAGGCAGGGTGCAAACGTTTGTGATTACACATGAAATGTCAAATATTTGCATACTTCTGTTTAGTTTTGCATAAACAGAAATTAGTTAAACAAAACCTGTGGTCTAATGAGAAAACAAAACAAAACAAACAATATTGCCTACTGAAGGAAAAGCAACATATATGTGCATGTGTGTGTATATATATACTTTATATATATACATGTACAGACACACACACAGACACACACACACGCAGTACACATGCAGAATACACCATCGTATAAGCACAATGTTGGCAAGCAAGCCATCATCCAAAACTGCTTTTGGACTTCTAGCAAGGCTGAAAAGTTCTAACATGTATACCCTAACAAGCACGACAAAATGCCTTTAATAATATTTCTACGAGACCAAGCCAACTGAAACCTCCCTAACATTAATGACTTTCTGGTAGTCCTATCTAAGTGACTGGTAAAAAGATTCAAAGAGTCAAGGCTCATCCCTGGTTAATCATGCACAATTTTTAATGCTGAACTGTGCATAAGTATAGAGAACTGACAATCTTCTATTCATAAACTAGATTTAATATAGGAACTCACACTATGTTTGCAGTCAGGGCACAATTTCTTAATGCTTTTAATGCAGACAGTCCAATGTCTGAAAATTAATTTTCATAAATTGCTTAGTTACCCTTCTGACATTTTATGGCTTTAAATATATTCCCTATGTGTATGTTACTGGCACGCTGCTGCAAATGGTTATAAAGTGCTATCACACAATCAGCTGTCTACTGGCATCAAAACTGCCTGTTTGAGCAAAAAGGTACTTCAGAAGAAACCTTGAGGTAGGTTCCAGGATTGATCTGTCACTGGGAACAATTCAAGATGTATTATCCTGGTGAAGGCAAGCCTACGGAGACAAGCTACGTAGCTTTTCTGCAATATGTGGATTTTGCCTAGTTATTACAGAAATTCAGAACCGCAAAATTTACTGAACTTGCCCTTCTTCTCAGATATATTAATTTACCAGCCAACCATGACTAAGGCATGGGCATTACATGACAGAGGCTGAAATGTACATTTTGTACACGTACATTCTGCTTTCCTGGTAATTAATTTAAAAACACTAACTTGTCAGCCACTGTTGAAGCTCTGACAAAAGTGTGCTAATCTAACCTTATGTCTAGTTACAGTTATTATTACACTGTTTACTATAAGGTAATGTTTTAGCTGAGCAGTTTAAATTGTTACATATGTTGTTAGCGTAGAAAAGCAAAATCAGCTACAAAATTTTTTAAAATTGGACAATTTTTTTTCCTTAAGATTTTAAACTGTTAGAATTTCTAGTAACTTCACAGTTTAAAGATTACACTTAAGTGCATTACTATTTGGATAAAAGCTAATTTGATGTGGAATTTTGTTCTTGGAGACTACGAGAGAGCTGCTACAGAAGACACAGCTCTACAGCATATTCCAGGAGAGTGAGCACTGCGCAGAGTCGGGAAAGCCTCATTATGTTTCTAATGCTACTCTCTTTTAAAATGTAAATTACTATAATCATTTCCTCATTTAAGGAAGGGGCTGTAAGAGGAAACTAGATCAGAGTATGATTATCACTACAGCCCTTTGTGCCACATGCTTTGGTTCTTTGGGATTAATCATCAATTCCAGTTTTGGGGCAAAAGCCAGCATTCGTGGATTTGGCCTCCTGAACAAACACATCCATTTCTGAGAGCTTCTGCACAATTCCCTATCACTCCTCCCTTACTCATCC
>VYZM01005165.1:43218-63277 GCA_013398915.1 Dromas ardeola
CCATGCTGAGCTCTGGGCAGCCATGACCATGATGCTCTAAGTGTCAGAGCTGGCTTGTTTAAAGCAAGAATTAAGATTGACCACACAGCCTACAGCCATTCAGTTCACTACTTAACACCAAGAAAGAGCACAGTTCACAGCCAATTACAGATGCAGATATCCTGATTACTTTAAAAGAAGGGCAATGGAAAATGAGAAATACCAGCCTTAGGTGGTGAGATCAGTAAACTTCAAATGGCATGACTGGCTTTTTAAAAATTCCATATATAATAAGCGACCACCCTTTACTTACTTACATAGATAAAAGCCCAGAATAAATATTGATTTCATTGTATTGAAAACAAAATTTAGTTTAGTTTTTCATTACTAACTTTTGCACTGTCATAAATATAAATGGAGTATGAGAACTGAACAAAAAGACTGCATTAACTGTCACAGTCTGATTTTTTTTTTTTTTACAGGTAGCGATTATAGTTATCAGTTTCTCTTGCAAATCTACTTTTGAAAATGCGTCTGCATTACTCATTTTGACAGTGTCCCTTTAAGGCTCAACTGCTCACTGTGGGGCCCTCTACCAAATAGTGTGTATGTATAACTGAAAACATAAAAATCTAAAAGGCTATTGAATATGTAAATTATTTACGTGTATGTTTGTAGTACTTGGCTACATTTTATAAAGTAAAGAAATAATTTTTCATTTCAGAAGAGGAAATATAACATAACATACAGGTCTTTACTGGAGATTAATTTAGTGTAAAGTTATGAATGTATGACCACGAATAGAAGAAGTGGTAATGCTTGTAACAGGAAATGATTTATCTGATTTACAAAGGGACATTTTCATTACCTCATTTTCATTACCTTGTAATATTTTTTCTGATATTTGCATTTCATTTCCTGGAGTTACATATATACATATTATGAGATTAACATTTCTATTATGATTTCACTGACTGATAAATGTGGGAAATGTGGATTCTTTTTGTTCTTTGAATAATACGTAGCTAATGTGAAACTTATGTTATATTTAATTCCTGTGGTGATGACCTAATTAAATCATATCTAAAACTTACCTTGGGTTTGAATGCAATCAGTTTCAAAACCATTTCAACAGTGAACACTCCTGTGAAAACCATATTCATAATGTCCATTGCATCATTAAAGATCTTAGACTGTCCATAGTGCTGTGAATGAAAAATACAAGACTCTTAGAAGTAAAGGCTTTAAAACAGTAAGGGAAAATAAGCCAGCCTACGACAAAGTTGGCAAAAACGCTGCACAGGAAAATATTTTCTAGCAGCATACAAGATGTACACCTATATACATACAAGACTAGTGGAATATCTCTGGTCAAGAATGGAGTTTTTTAAATCTAATATGTTTAGGCATTAAGTGGAACAAAATTGTCATTCCTCTACATCCCAAGGGAATCTCCAGAGAAATCGTTTTGAGAAGAAAACTGTTCCCTCAAAAAAGGACAAAACAGCATCTTCCCAAGTTTTCTGTGCTAGGTTTCAAAATTACATAAACTTGTGTCACACCTGCTTAGAAAAGCCTGCAGTATGTTAGTTACAGAGTAACATATATTGTGTAGGAGCGGTATTTTTAAGAGGATACAGTGCATGCAAGTTTACTGAAAAAAATGGAATGGTTTTGTAAACTGAGTTTGAACCATTCTTTTTCTTATCAAAATCTGAAGTACTAGGGAAAAGAAAGAGACAACTTGGAAAAGTAGATAAGAGAAGCAGTTGGCAAAGAACTGCATACATAATATAGAAAATTAGAAAAATAAAAATATATATACACACCACAAAATACCCCACGTGCAATAATACACACAGGTATATATAGATACACAGCTAATATATGAAAATATGTTTGTGTAAGGTTTGTATTATCACACAAAACTATAGAGTTGCTCCATATATTAAGTTTTTAAACTTCTGAAGAAGATATAGAGGCAGAGGATAGAAGTATCAGAATGGTTTGGGTTGGAAGGAACCTTTAAAGATCATCCAGTCCAATCCAACCAAATATGGAATAGTACATGTATAAAATGAACACAGAACGAGCACAGAAACTACACAGAGGTGAAGTAATGCTGAAAGGCACTGCATAAAAGAATATATTACTTAAAAGAGTCTAAGGGGTCGACAGAAATGTTTGCTAACAAAATTAGACTTTTATGTTCTCTTCAGATTTTCCTGCACATGGATTATCTTGGGAACACACGCATGTAATATAAATTAAATTACACTGCAGGTACAAAATAAAGCTCAAAGAGCTTGATTAGGTTAGGAAGACCTTTATCAACATCAAGCTGTTTTAAACAATTTTACTTCAGAGAACTGACGAACAGATTAGAACACGTCACAGAAGTGTACTATGATCAGATGTGCTTTTTTTTAAATTTCACTTCATAAAAAAAATATAGGTTGCCATAAATGAAAGGCATCATATCACCTATTTCTTCCCTGCAATTTATGCCAACAGCTTCCAAAGAGCTTCTGGTTTTCCTACCTGCATAGCCAAGCAAAGTGTGTTCAGCATGATGAGGACAAACATGATGTATTCAAATCCAGTAGAATTCACCACATACCAGAACTTGTACTGGTAAGGATTTTTTGGAATATATCTACGAAGAGGACGTGCCTTCAAGGCATATTCTACACACTGACGCTGTAAAAGTAAATACATCAAAAATTGTCAGACTATACCTAACAGTTAATCAACTAATAATATAATTAATAAGTGCAAATTGTTAAATATAAGTCTTCAAAACAGGCAGTCTATCTACCTCATATGGGGCTTTTTATTATTAAGTGTTAATAAAGTAATCAAGTAGCTTACCAATCCTCACTTGGTTATTTACAACTGTACCTCATCATATACACTACTCAGCCACATACAAAGAATCAAATAATGCTCATGGAAATTCTGAAGTGTTTCACCTTTATCCCATTTATATGCAGTAGTATACAGTAGTATATCACAGACTATATGTATGTATATATATAGTATATAGCGTGACTATTAATTCATCTCTAAGTCATGTTTTGTCTTTACTAAATTTTCAACAACCAATATAACTGCATAGCATAAAACCCTAGAGTCAGCAAAATAAATACCGAGGAAGAGTTCAGTTACTCTTCAGTTCAGTTCAGTTAAATTGCCCAGCAAAATCATGTCACACATGTAGGAACATCATGGATTCATCTCCTACTCTATTAGTGCCTGAAATCTTCATGTAGGCTGGGCCTTCCACTTGCCTTTTGAAGAATGCTTATAGGAGCTGACTGACGGGGCACAAAATGCAGACTGAACACTGGCTAAAGTTTCATGCTTAACTTTGTTTAAATGCAATGTGTTACAGTCGGACAAGAGTACCTGAAAATCATCACTGGTAACCGATGAGTTTCTCAGCCAAAGGATGAAACAGTAAAAGGGGACAGATTTCTTTTTATTATTATTTTTTTTTTTAACCTGAATATCTCCTGTGAATTTCTAAATAAATGAGGGGGGGAGGGGGAAGTAGAACATTTTTAACACTTTCAGACTATTCAGAACACAAAATTTATTTTCCTCTTCTTATTGTAAATCCTACCTCCGCCTATGGGTAAGCTGGCACGTGCTGTATTCTTCTTAATGTGACACCAGTAAGTGAGACACTAAGAAGCTACAAGCTTAATATAACACCTTTCACAACAAAAAGACTGATACGTTGGGATTACAGAAAGAGGAACATACAATGACCTGAATACACGCTGACAGTATGTACTACTTCCATTTTTTTTACTAAGATACGTGTTTGGTGCCCTCTTCTGACCCAAAGCAGAAAGCAAGCTCTTCATGCATAAATAAAAAAATACTTCCAAAAGTTAAGAGTTCGTTATTGATTTTAACCTGATTTTTGTCCAGCTCACAGTTCTTATACTCTTGTTCTCCCTGTTCTTGGAATGTAACAATCACAAAACCAACAAATATGTTCATCATAAAGAAAGCAATAATGATGATATAGATGATGAAAAAAATGGAGATCTCCACTCTATAGTTGTATACAGGTCCTACATTCTCGCCATTTGAGTCAATGGCTTTGTACAGCAGCCTGAAAAACAAAAAAATTTTATCTTTATTAGCATTAAAATGGCGAGAGAGAGTAAAATATGCAAACTCAGAGAAGAGATTTCAGAAATTGTTTGCTGTTTACTGTTATCCTTTCCTAGTTACTGACTGCTTACAAGCATATTGAAATCAGAAGAATCACACCACACAACGTTATATACTTTCTTCCAAAAGAATCAGGGTAATGACCAGGTGGTTGTATTTTTTATTTTTTTCCCCCATATAAAGCTATCCTCTAAGACTTTTCTCATTAGGGAAACAGTGAGCGGTAGTATTTTGCTCTTCCTGGGCCTTTTTATGCAGTGTACTATTGCCTGATTTTGTAGTAAAAGTTTTACTCAAAGGGGTAAAATTTTCATATGATAATTAAAGGGCATTGATGGATACGTATCTAAAAGGATTACTTCCATTAGAGCTAAAGAATAGCTCATTATAGCAAAAGTAGCTGAAAGATTAGGAATCAAACAATGTAACAGAAGTTTGCCCTTTACAGATCGAGATGAATGAATAAATACAGGAAAAGTGCACAGATTCAGAAGGGTAGTAGGATATTTTCCTTCCTCCATTAGTAAGTTTTTATACCATCACTTAAAACTGCTTCGTTGCCCAAAAAAGGCCTGGTAAATGACAAAGACCTGTTCCAGAAAATGTAACCATCTTAACAACGCTGTGGAAACATGGAGAATTCACTCACGCTGGCCAGCCTTCAAAAGTGGATACTGTAAAAAGGGCCATCATAGCAGACAGAACATTATCAAAGTTGAAATCACTATTTTGCCAGACTCTCTCTTTGACCATTGGATTATCAACATCTCCATCTTTATAAACGATGTATATGCCTCTGTGGGAAAGAAACAAACTGTCATTACTGAAATACGAAATTAGTCTCTATTCAAAACAGTTTATTTTACTTCCTCCCTAAGCTTGTTTTATTTCCTTGCTAACCTGTGTTTTCTGGTGGATTTAAAATTATAATTCCAATTTACACAAACCTAAATGGCCTGACACATGCCTGCCTATATCTGCTACAGTTTAAATTATTCAAAATATAATGTGACATTCTTAGCTCAAAGATGTTCTCACCGGCATTCCTCGGGATTCTGTTTTGCCTCATCGGTGCACCTGTAGAATTTTCCCTACATACAAAACAAAAAGCAATGACAAAATGCAGAATATGCAAAACAAACACATTTATCCTATGACTGGTTCAGAACGGGACCAACCCAGTTCCAGCAGGAAGCCACCAAGAATTCAGCTCAGCTTTGCTTTTCTTGATGCAGTGTGAATTTTGAGAGTGTCTACTCACCTTGAAGAGCTGCACTCCGATACAAGCAAACATGAACTGCAGCAGAGTTGTAACAATCATGATATTACCAATAGTTCTAATAGCCACAAAGACACATTGAACAACATGCTGGAAAAAAAAAGAAAAAAAACCCAACATTTTAATACAACTTATTACTTAATATCACAGAATACATACTGTAAAAAGCCTATTTTATCACATTCAGATTGTTTTTTAAAACTACTATTTTTGTGTTGTCAGTATTGTAACTACTGCCATAATTAAACTGGTTTTCTAAATTTGTCTGTAAGTCTGTTGACACAGACCCATGAACATCAACTGACTAAAAATTACATAAGCATTCTAGAAAAACAATTAAAATATTGCTCTGTCATAGTGCTTCACAGAAAGTATTACAGTCCAAATCTGCTCTTCATGGCACTGGTGTTCCTCCACACATAAACTGGTGTAACTGTGGGCAGAATCTGGCCTAATATGTTTAAGAATCAGCAACTGATTTAAGCTGCCCGGTGAACTGCTCAATGAATTCTTCTTGCGTGAGAATTTTTAACCTGAGGCAGGACTGAAGAATCAGGACAACAGAAACATAACTTAAAAAATAAAAATAAACACCTTAAGTCCTTTTGCTCTGTTTATTGCCCTTAGAGGCCTCAAGACTCTTAAAACTCTGAGGATCTTCACAACTGAGATAGCACTTGATCTAGGGGGGAAAAAAAGTTATTCTGTTACTTTTAAGGTAACTGATTTTGTTACTAAGAATAAAAATGTTCTTGCAACTTCCTTATACATGAAATTTCAAAGAAGCCTCAAGATATATATACAAGATTTTTTAAAGTATTTCTTCATTGATCTTTTATTAATATTAGAAAAGAGTATCAATCTCATAAATACCATAAGAATTATTATGATTTCTGGAGCAACTTGGGAATTAACAGCTCAGCAGCTTCTCTGACACTGTAATGCAGTGAAGTTTGATCAGGAGCAAAACAGTCCCCCAAGTATTTTTCAGTGTTGACAAGCTCTTTCAAAGGCACTGTGTAAGTCCTGTAAATCAATGAATACTTCAATCTCCAACCAGCTGGAGATGAAAAGATCTCAAATGACTCACATTTTTTTGTTTAAGTAGCTAGGACTGTGTTTTGAGGAAATAATAGCAGCCAGCGTTTTAAAGCACATATTGTGAAACTGAGAGCTTGTGTAATCAGTATTCCAGTACAAGCAGAATGCCAAGTGGGACGCAGTTGACTGACATCCAGCCCTTGCTCTTTTCTAAGTCACTAAGGGTGTCACAGATGATTTTAAATGAGGCACAACTGCTTAGTGAATCAATAAGCACCTTCAGACTCTTTTACTATGTTTAGCCTGATCTAAACAAAGGGAAAAAAAATCTCTTCACTACCACTTACAGTCCTGAGTAACTTCTCTCCCCTTCAAATACTGTCAAGTTACACATCCCAGCAGGTCAATGCTGAAAGAGCAACCTCATAGAACTAGACTGCAGACATGGAGATAGCACAAAAGAGGGTATCTAAACCTCCTGAAGCTTCAGGAATTACTTGTTACACAATACAGTGTCATGGTGCTCTTCCTTGTTCTGTTGGTAATAGTGGGAAGTAGTACAATGCTCTCCATATAAAGCACTACCTCTTGCCAGTCCCAACCTGACCACTGATACTGCTCACCCAACACAATGCGGGAACAAAAGGAGCTGGAACACTGATTTCAGCATAAAACCCCAAAGCAAAAAATAAATCATTCACATTCTAAGTGTAGTACTTACTGAATACCAAATGATACCAGAGAAACACCCACAACCAGCAAATCCAGCAAATTAAAATAATTCCTGCAGAAGGACCCTTTATGAAGGAATGCTCCAAAAGCTGTCATCTAAAAATAGAATTGTTACACGTTTAGTCTATATTTCAGTTTATTCAAATTCACATTTAGGCTGTTTACAAGACACTTGCCTAGAGTGTGAATGCATACAATGTTATTTCATTTTCTAAAAGCAATTGAAATATAAAACAATCCCGCTATGTAGATTAAATATTTCATTTAAATCATAAAAATTCTGCTCAAGCAACACCAGCAAATGTGTTAATTGCTTCTGATGTCAACAAATGTTATATTTTGTGTAAGAACCGATTAGGCTGAGCTGATTACACTGACTTGATTGGGCCTTTGTTAGAAAAATTACTACAAGAAACATAAAATTTCCGTGCTTACTAAACAGTAAGGTCCAGATTCTGACACCTAATCATTCATACTATCTTGAGAATTGAAAGAGATGAAAGTGTATTGCAAAAGCCTGAGAGTCAAATCTGGTACAGAACCAGCACAAGGCAGCATTACACTGCTATTTGCCTTTGGCTCACAGGAGACATGTTAAGATGATGAGTGATATCTTGGAATAAGCTGGAACAACCCATAGATTGTTTTGTACTGTGTGTGGGCAAGGGTCCCTAAGTTTTGCTCTCCTCTTTCTCTTCATTTTTGGCTTTCTGTACTAGATTAAGATCAAAGGACGACACAAAGGGCATCTTGTGAAGGAACCTGCATGCATCGTTTACAGGTTTCATTAGGAGCCAGTGATAGAGACTATTAATTATGGCTGCAGATAGAACCTGGGCAGATGTTCTCAGATATCACAAAGCTGAATTTGGCTCCTAAATCTATGAATTAGACCTTTAACAAAACTGAGAGAAAGTACCAGTTAAAAAATGCACAGAGGAATCCCAGTTAAGCCATTAGAAGCCCAGAATCTGCACTTGAGCAGAATTTTGTCTGGGTTTTTCCATAGTTATGGATTAAGATTGAAATACTGAAACTAAACTTGAAATTAAAATAAGGATACCTTTGAAAAACACCTAGTGGTCAGTTCAGGCACATGGATTCTAATTTCTTCAGCCCTATGGTCCTCTCGAAGTACTTTCAGCTACTGATTGTTTTCCACAAGTAAGAAAACTCAATGCCAGCCAGAGAATATTGACTGTGCATTTTAAACCCATTACTTTCTGGTCTGTTCCTCAAGATGGAGTGAAAAGATTTTATTTCCTTTCCTCTTGCAGCAGACTATTGCGTCTTTCAAGACTGTCCCACAATGTAGAACAGAGCTACCGACTGATAATGGGCATCTCATAGCCTACTGTGTCAGTACTCGTGTGCACAAATTTGCAGGCTTTTTGCATGAAACACCATCGGCGTCAGTGAAAGCTGTATACCTGCGAAGGAATGCAAACTACAAAAGATGGCATTCTTCTTGGAAGCCCTTCTCTCCTTATTCTCATGTTAAACTTTCTTTTGTCGTAATCAAAATACTAAATGCTCCTCAAAACTGGAAGAATAAAAATCCTAAAGCTTTAACCTATGCCATGACACGAGACAGCTAATAGGATCCTAGAATGGTTCAGGTTGGAAGGGACCTTAAAGATCATCTAGTTCCAACCCCCCTGCCCTGGGCAGGGACACCTCCCACTAGACCAGGCTGCTCAAAGCCCCATCCAGCCTGGCCTTGAACACTTCCAGGGATGGTCATAATAGAACTATGTTACAACATTTCCAATAAATTCCTAGCTCTTTTCACTTACAGCTCTACAGAGTATGGCTAAACTCATTACAATCAGTGGGAGCTGAACACTAAAACAACCTTGAATATCAAACCTACATCTACCTACAAATACACATTACACTGTAGTATGTTATCAGTTAGCAGCACATAAAGTTTCATGTAAAGACAAAAGTAAGGATATATTGACCTGAAAATACAGGTGAAGTACCTATCTCCCCATCTTTATATGGAGACTCGTATTTCAATCCCTACAAAACTCAGCGGAAGCATTTGACTAGAACTCTCTATAGCAAATCATTCTATCATTTGCACGTGCTGTCACGCAGTGGAACAGATGCTGCAGAGGACACTCTGTCAGCTGAGCACCTGGGGCACCACTGGAGCTGCTCTCTTCCTCCTGCCTGCAATGCCACACCAGTGGGGACTGGTTTAAATGGTGGGGGATTAGCACAGCTGGGGTGAGGTTAAAAGCACAAGGCCCTAACCTGACCTCTGCTCTGATGTTTTCACATTTCCCAAACAGGAGGGTAGACTGGATTTGAACACCATGTAGGGGTTATAGAAGAGAATTCTTACATGGTTTAAACTGATGTTGCAGCTTTTCTGTTATTCATATCCTCATTCATACACCCCACACCATAGAATGTGGAAATCCCCGTGTCTGCAGAGCAGTCAATAAAATAGAGCACAGAGAGACTCTGCCCATGCTGAGAGTTATTTTGTTTTAATGCTTGTTTTTTGGACAAGTTTCTTTGCTGCAGCTGATAATATTGCCTGTGGTTATCTTAACTTCAGTTTCATATACTTTTTGCCTGGAAACTAAGGAATGCTATTGTTACTGCAGGTCTAGCCTTGAATTTACTCCTTGTAGAACACAGGCAGCTTCTGAACAACAGACACTGTGGAAAGCACAGAGCAAAACCCAGCACGGAAGATGTGGAGGACTCCAGCCATAAGCAAGCAAAGCCAGTGTCTGAGACATGTTAGTAAAGCAGGCACTGTACACCTAAGTGTGTCACATTCTGGTTGTCCATTACATTTTTTATGGTACAATTTATTTTCCTTCAAAAATACATGTAAGCGTACTGCAGGGCAGAGCTTCCTGGAGTAAGCGGAGTCAGGAGCATCAGCATTTTTGGCTATGATGGGCCTTCTTGTTCCTTTGTAATATTTTACAATGCCAGATTTCAGCAGCCCAAGCTCTAGTGCTTCCTATTGCCCTTCAATAACTCGAGTTGCTCAGCATCAGAATCTTTTGCAGTTATTAGGAATGTTGCTTTTCTTAACACATCCAGTTATGCCTCTCTATGCCATGTTTTATAATTCTTCTTTCTCCTACAGAAACACAATTGGAACTGCAGGGACTATACAACCCGCTGTTCAGAGCATGTGGAAGTTTTCAGACTCTTCTGCTGCAGAAATGGTGGTACCGTATTTTCTATGGCTTCTCAAATTCAGAGTTGGGAACTCGTTTGACCTAATACTGCAGTTCTTTTCAGTGCTTTTTTCTTTCCTTTAGTTTGGCCTTTCTCTAGCAGTGAAAAAAATGGATATTTATTTGAGAATATTACAAATGTTGCAACATTAATCAATTCTATAGCAAGCTCCTCACTGCTGAAAATGAGAAATAAGGGGATAAATGCAGGTCTGGAAGAATATTTGCAAGCATAAAAATAATCTACTACTTATAGTACAGCTTATCTTGTAAACAGCCCAAATATTGCATCAATTAGTATTAATCAAATTGCATTGTGAAGAGTATGCACAGCAATATGAGCAAAAGCTGGGAGAAGACATTTTGTTAAGCTTAATCCTCAACTGGAAATGCAAAGTTTATGTACAGATTTTTAGTGTACCAGAAATTTTTAAGTGTATAGGTCAGGGTTACTCAACTAAAAACTTGTGGTGAATGTACACAGCATGAAACTTTCAGGAATCACGTATAAATTTCTGAAAAAATATTTCACAAATTCCCACCAAAAATTTTGATTTGTTTGTTCAGCATTTTCTTACATGTGAACCTAATCCTCAGCTATATGGCTTCTTTGCCAGGGTAAGCTTCATACATCTAAAATCTGAGTAACCCCAATGGACATTCTTAATAATCAGTACACAAACCATACATTAAAATGTCAATTTTTGACTCATGCATGGGTAATACATTTAAGCAAGCATATTTATGCCTTTCTGTGTATTTAAATGTATGCCCAAGATAAATGCAAAGTATCTTAGTATATAGATAGATAAATGCAAGATATCTTGCAAGTCCTATTGCAAGAAAATAGTTATCTACTATTTTAGCTCTGTGAATATAGTTCAGCAAAAAAAATGAGAAATTACATGCTCCCTCCTTAAAAGACTGATTATCTCTTTTGGAAATGCCAGAGCAAGGAGAAGGAAAAGCTCATGCGCAGTGAATTATTTTTCCCTTTTCTGACAACTGTAAGTTTAAAAAGGGTAAAAAATGAATTACTAAATTGATGTAATGATAGAAAGATCAGCTTCTTCATGCATCCAATGGTAAAAAATAACCAATCAAAACTATGAGGAACTATCAAATAAAAAAATCCTCTGGTTTAAAAAAGGTTTAGCTTTGATCGCTTAGAGAAAAGGCGAAGAACGCTTCAAGTGCCTTTTCTTGGCAGGTGACACACAAGGAAAATCCTTTTAAACAAACTTCCTTTAAAAACCTGTTACCTTCAAAATGATCTCAAATGTAAACATACTAGTGAAGACATAATCTGCATACCCTAGGATCTGGAAGGTAAACAAAAAGTTACAAACATTATTGCTAAAGCTGCTTTTGGGCTAACAAGGATCAATTAACAATGCATTACCTTTAACAGGATTTCAACAGTAAAGATGGCTGTGAAAGCATAGTCAAAGTAACCAAGTATCTGCAAGGTATAATATGCGCCACAGTAAGAAATCCATCTATTAATAAATTTTTACAATTTAGACCACATGCACAACAACACCAGAATTAGTCTAAGCAGGTAAATGGGGAATTTAGACAACCTACTTTAAAATTCCAGCTATTGTGCAACCATTTCTATTTACTTAAAAATTTATCAGAAGCCACTGTGCTTAGATATTAGATTTCATTACTAAAGAGTTAACAGGACTGAATAGGCAACACTTTCTTTCAAATCAGACTTTCCTGTATCAGCTTTCACAGGTATTTTCTTCAGCCTTTAGCAGAGATACAAAATCTTAACAAAGAATACATACTTATTAACAATAAGTCTTTTTTTTATTTTTTTTTTTTACCAAAACATTGCATCAAAAAATCAGACTTCAATGGATGCTTCTAGATTGCACATCATTCTACATTCTGCTACATTATATTGTTCCTGTATAGACTGGGCTAGAGTGTCACAAAACAAATTAATAAATACCTAAATTACTTAAAATCCGCACTACGACTCTTTTTTTCTTGAACGTAGAAGATACAGCAGTGATTTATTCATAAATTTAAAAAGAATCCACAACAGTTGCATAGTGATATGCAAACTTTGAAAAAGATTGTGGATGTGATATTGATCTCACTGCTGACGACAGGAACACTGCCATATATTTCAGTACAACAAAGACTTCACCCTTTCAAGGTGGCCATAACGCTTGCATCTAATTTAGCGACCGACATGCACTGCAGTAGCGTGCTAGTTTAGTTTCAAGGATCTGGGATCAAGTAGCAAACAGTTGTGCACATAAACATGTTTCCTGTGGTTCAGCAACTAATAAAATGGGAAGGAGAAATAAAATAAAGAGACAACGCACAAAGAAAGTATTCTTATTAGATCATAAAAGGGAAATATTTTTTTTCCCTGTGTTCAGTTGAAGATCACATCCTTCTGTCCCTTGCTGTGGCTGAAAAAACAGGCAAATATTGAAGCCATTTAACAAAGATTAATCAGTAAGAAATTCATCCTAGAGTTAAAACAAAATATTTAAAGGCATTGCAGTTTGTAAACTTTCATTCCCTTGCTGAGCTGGCTGGCTGAAGGAACATGACCATTCAAGGTAGTAACAAGAATAATAGGCAGGTCTGGTGCATTTGTGAATATTTACAACAAGAGGGCAATGCCTTCCTGAAATCATCCACGCATTTTACTTGTCTATGTCCCAAACAGGAATAATCCTTTCAGTTACCACCACTCTCCAGTTACATTTTCCTAGCACTCCTCTAGTTACAAAAACAATTATCAGCCCTTCAAGCCATTTCTACAATAACAATTTCAGTATTGCCTACCAGCTCTCTTTTTCTTACCCATTAGTGTGATTTATTCATAAGATTGGGCCTGTCCAGTTTTATAGATATGGGAAGCACACAGCTCTACTGAATAGTACACGAAGAGTGTCTTTGTGCTTTGACCTCTTTCTTACCTTTGAAGAAAGTTTTAGTTTTTTGGTTTTTACTTATGTTACTGAAAAAATGTTCAGAGAATGTCAACAGCCAGAAGAGGCTGCGTCTACGCTAGGCAGAACTAGAGGGATAGAATCTCTACAGACCTACTAGGCCCATCCTTCCTGTAAGAGGTAGAAGAGTTTCTCAACCTCCATGGCCATCTCTACAGATGAATTTATATCTAAGGCAGGAGAGGCCTGGAAGTTCTGTCAAAGTATCCCCAAAGTCCTCACAGACTATTACCAAGTTGCACCATCTCAGCTATTTCATACCTAATCTAAAGCATGCACAACTCACAATAACATGAGAGGCTTGCTTCACCACTAATACAAGCGCAACAAGCGTAAGACAAACATTAGTTTCATGAGGGTGGATTTGCTTTTGTTTTTCTGTGTAATAACTGTGCATTTGAGTAACAGGCAAATCTTCTACGATATTAAGAACTTAAAATGGGGGATTCAAGAATTTTTTTTAGAAGAACACAGATATTTACTTACCACATAAACTACATTTATATTGAATAATGGAGACACTTCTGAAATGAACATTCTTACAAATATTTTGTTTCTACAAGTATATCTAAAAAAGGATGCGAAAACACTTCCAAATTTTTGGGTTTGTATATAGGCTGAAATGGCACTTGACTGTATATCAAGGCAAGAGCTGGGCATGCTCTGATCCTCATCTTACATGTGAATTTAGAAAAAAAAGTGAAACTAGTTTAGTTTTGATTTGGCCAATCAGGAATCCAAGAACCTTCAGGTCCAATGTGGTGGTACTCAAACCCATTAATGTGGCCACACAGGCTTCTTTGAAAGAAGAGGTAGTAACCTTACAAATGTATACACTCACTAACAGAGTGATACTCTGAGTCCCCTGAGACCATATAATGAAGAAGAGAGGACAGGTCAGAGTCTATACCCAACACGTTATAAACAGTCATAATTTTAACTGGTATTTATAAATCAGTATCAAACACCGAGAGGCACTAAAAGTGATTCAGGAAAATTTATATCAGGTACACCAGCTGAAAATTATGAAAAAATATGAAAACTAGAAAGACTACGCTCATCTTGAGCATATTTTATTCTGACATATTATTAGCCAACAAAG
The DNA here is from genome assembly GCA_013398915.1 of Dromas ardeola. Lineage (NCBI taxonomy): Eukaryota > Metazoa > Chordata > Aves > Charadriiformes > Dromadidae > Dromas > Dromas ardeola. The sequence goes on from VYZM01005165.1 coordinate 57,736, forward strand.
GAAAAATATAATGTACATAATAAACGGTTCTAATACCTACAATATTCCATCAATAAAGTTACTTGTCTTTGAAGATTTATGTTTTTTAAAGCAAAAAAAAAATGTATGTATGACTTGAAAAAGGAAAAGTAAAAGTTTCTTAGCTTGAAAATTAAAATCCAGGCACTAGTCACAAAGGATTGTTATCCTGTGATGATATATTTATCTTCAGACATAAAAATGAAGGGCTTACATTATTTCGAAAAGAGTGGCTCCGAATTGGATCTTCTGCTGCTAGGGAAACACTGCTCAGCATGATGAAGACAAGGATGAGATTGGTAAAGATGTGGTGATTGATGAGTCTGTGGCACCCCACTCGAATTCTGGAGATACAAAAATATACCACGTGTGCAAACAGAATTCAGCAGATGGCTAATATGCAACACGTTTTCTATTACTCTGCCAACGATGACAGAATAGAGCAACCAACAACAACTAAAAGCAGTGCAAATGCTGAAGTTATTGCTCTGATTTCTAAAAATGTAAATAAAATCAAAATCCAAACCACCTGTAGGGAAGATGCACTTATCAAAGGAATCTGAGAGATGATTTCCCAGCTCCTGTTGGTTTTCAATGGGTTATGAATGCCACTGTAAGGTCCAGTGTTTGTACAACTGTGCACATACAGCAGACAATGTCAAAAGCACCAACGTCAGACAATAAATCATTTCAGATTCCTAGTTTGATTTGATTCTTATTAAGGCTGTTAAAAATACTCCTATGGCGAGATGCGGCTTAGGCTGCAGATCTCATTGTGCTGCTTAAGAGACTCAACCCAAATCAGAATCTCCTGTGAAGATTTTCTTACAGAATTATAGGACAAGCGGGTGTTGAAGATTACAGAGGTGCAAAGTTTCAGCCACTTAACATGAAGTGGAACTGGACATTTGATTTTTGAAATCATTTGTCTTTATCTTCAGTGTTTGCTTGAATCTGGGAAAATACCGTTACCCCAAAAGGAATATATACATCATTTCTGCTTCTTTTCTGTTTTTCTTTCTCTTATTTTCTCTTCTCCATCTTCACCTATATTGCTCCACAAAGGTTCCTAGGGTTACGAGCAATCCCATCTCATGTAGAAGATGTAGATCTTATGTCACACCTTTTATATCCAGTGACTAACATACTAAATAGCTAATATATACTAAAGGGTACTTTTCAGACACATGCGGAATTGACAGACTATACGTACAAAATGCTATTATCTTCAACAGTGGAAAGCGAATCAATATATTTATCAAAATCTTTTCATTTACCAAGTCACTCAGAAAATTTTAGGAGAGAAGCAAATCTCTTTCCTCTTGAAGACACTGGAGTTCTATTCCTAACCTCACTGGAAGCAGGCCTGTTCTTTCACTACTAAACCAGTATTTTTCAAAATTATATTTACGGATTGGTGCTGCTGAAAATGAAGAAGGCACTCCCTTCAGGGATTGGTGTTATCTTCTCCTTCATATTTAGTTCCGATATTCTACGGGGACGTGGGCCTGCTGGTACCTCTGGTTCATCCTCCTCATCTTCTTCATCTTCACCTACTTTAAATTAAACACTTTTTTACTATAAAATAAAAAACATTGAGGTTTTGTTCATACCAATATAAAAACATGGCTTGTATTAAAATATATATGGCTTATAGGAAATATATATTCCTAGCATGGCTTTAAAAAAATCTATCAGTCAATATACATAACGTCCATATAGTTGTCATGAGCTTATTTCCATGTTTATGTGCATATATGGGTGTGTGCATAAGTGCCCTGAGTCCACTAACAGGCTTTACTGGCCCTGACCAGCCTCATCTGGGGTCTCCACTAACACCCCCTACACGTGGGCTCCAGAGCCCCACTTAAGCTCAGCCCCTGACCATCACTCCATGTCTGAGCTGCATTGTAGGGGCGCTGAGCTCTGCGCAGTGGTGGAGCACTGAGTGCTCAAAAGATAGGGCATGTTTCTGTAACAGGCACCCAGACGGTCAGACAGAACTGATTTTTAGATAAGTATGTTCACTGGACTGGAAAAAGCTAAGACAAAAGTGATTGAACATCATCAGCCCTGTAATGCCATTTTTTGTCAAACGTTTCAGAAAAGTTTTGAATTTTCTCTCACATCCAGGTAGTATTACCACAGCAGTCTTCAGGCTCACAGTACTAACTCTCATATGCTCTTTGTACTGTCTAGGAAGCTGCAGGAAAAGACAATACTTAGCTTACAGGCCCATTTATCCACTGGTAACAGAGCACACCTTCACTGACTTCAAAGGAATTGATGCAATTCAGCAAGAGCAAGTTTAGGATATTTTAGCAAACAAACTTAAATGTGTTTGTCTTCTGGCTGGTAATCACATACCTGGTACATCACAGGGTGGATAGGGATCTTTATCCTCATCCTCGCCTTCTCCATATTCAGCAATTGTCACCTACAGCAATGAAAGGGATGCACAAGAAGAAAAAAATTTAAATATAGCTTGGAGTATAAAGTTCGACAGAAAGCAAACCAAATAAGCCTCTGAAGTCAGGGAAGTGATCCCTATGCTTAGTCAGAGTTTTCTGAAACAGGGTAACTCTGAGAACAGAGCTGAAAGTTTAATATGTATTTTTAAAATATTATTTTTCTACAGTATCCACATTCTTCTGGCTGTGTAGATCACAATGGGGAATACAAGCAACAGGTTTTGGTAAAAATTACCAAGAATGTTTGAACATTCTACTAAAAGTTTATCATTCACTAATCTCTTCCATTGGATTTATCAGGCAAAATATGTACAGGGATCCTAAAATAACATAAAAGTTTTCTAACATTAACTATTTCATGCTCTAAGAGCTTTCCTTCTCAGGATATCCTGAAACCAAAAGGTTTTTCTGGGTTAAGAGATTCTATGAGGATGCAAGGCATCAGAACTGAGTTTCCTTTGCCTGGAAAAAAAAAAAGTAAGGATGATGGGTTCATAAAAGAAATTGTACAATGCACAGTAGTCTTGAAAAGTACTTCCTAGCAAAATTAATAAAACTGGTTCTTAGAAAAGATACAATTTTTAGAATAAACACCTTACTATCCTTGGGCTTCTTTTGGTCACCTTCTGACTTCTCACTTTTTTTATTTTCCAGACTCTCTTTTCTACAAAACAATACAACAACAATTACAAAGGACGCCACGTAAAGACAGAAGATTTTAAGTGAACTACACCCATTCTCTGAAAAGTTAAGAGAGCATACCTAAAACCATAGAGTAAAATACTTAAAACAAATTGCGCAGCTGCAGGTGTCAGAGCAATAAAATCTATTGCATTTGAATGCAACGATCCATTTCCAGGAGCTAATCCCTAAAAAATTCAATGTATGATCATTACTCCTTTCTAGACGGATAAACTGCGCCCTTGGACTCATACAAACAACTTGCATTGACTTCAATAGGCCTGCACTGATTTCAAAGGAAGGTTTTCTTCTTGTCTATATAAGGCTTAGAGATCTGAATCCACAGGGAGTTGTGCACTGGCAACAGCAGATACATTCTTGTTCTAATTGCACAATAAATCCTACCATTGCAATGTTTAAATATCAGCTGGCTTATCATTATGTCCTTAATTCACCCCATTTTCCCAATTACTACCCAACTTTTATCTAAAATCATGCCAACTGGATCTTATTTTAATGTCTAGGTAAACTCTTTCATTTTTTTCCTGAGTCCAATAAATTCTGAAGATGGTAAAGACATTTACATAAAGAAAATCCTTATGAAAAAATTCAGTACCCTCCTCCTTCCCTCTCCTGCTTATTCAACACGCCTGTGCTATTTTACCTCGCATTCTTTTTCCTTTCTTTTTCTTCAGCTTCTTCTTTCTGAGCTGTATTTAGACTTTCAGCATCTGCCAAGTTATCCACAGCAATGGCCAAGAAGACATTTAGCAAGATGTCTATTTCAAATCATTTTAAGGACATTATGCCTTACTATACTTGTTTGGTTTATTATCAGCATAAACACTGACAATGTGAGAGATATAAAACGCACGTTCCCAACCTACAGCGTAGAGATCTGTGGTGCTGGAGTGTAGTGCAAATAACACTCATCTAATGGACTAGATTAATACTGGGTGTAAAATTAGCAGAGATCCATTAGGGTCACTGATTTTAAAGTAGCAGAATACTTGACATATGTTTTTAAAGAAATTAAATTCAACTTTATGCTAGCCTGAGCAAGTTTCAAATATGAAACATTGTCTATTAAAAGTGAAGACTGTTCAGGCATTTTAAAAAATTAATTTTAATAATGCATTACCTTCTGCGTCTACAACAATCTATATCAAATTCTGTACTTCAGTCCGTATCAGTCAAGTACAAATACAAGTACCGTATAATACAGAAAATAGAATATTTTTGCCCTTTTATCACCTTCCAACCTTTTAAGAACTTCTGAGAATGACACTAGTTTCTGTTCCTACAAGGGGCCAAGGAAGTATTTCCAGTACACTTGAAGGCAGGGAAAGGGAATGCTTCAGCAGACTTAATCCTAACTGACTCAACATTTATCTGTGCAGATTTCTCTCATCTGGTCCCTGCACTATCCAATGGATCACTGGCTCCACTGTCAGCGCGTGTCAGAATTAACAGGGCTGTATCGAGCGTCAAAAGGATGCACGGGAAACTACTGCCACAGAGATCAGACTACATCCATCCATGCATTTGCAGAGGGAGAGATGTCAAACAGAGACAAGCAGGTAGAATAAGAGTGTTTTTCCACTGAAGGAAGAAAGAAAAAATTCTCTGGTTTCTGCCATTGTGGTGGCTGGAGATGGAGTCGGAGATCACCAGAGTCTCATTTATTAGGGAACGGGTCTGCAAAGAACAGTCTATTTAAAGGACTTAGCACATGCAGAAAGCTCTTGCATGTCCATTGCAATTTACTCCCTCCTAGAAAAATCTGGCATGTCTCTGGCACACAGCCCCCTTTAGAGATGTTTCCAATGACTGTAAAGGATACAGTTACCACAGATGAAGAGGATAATGAAATATATACAGACTATCATGCCTGACGATGATGGGCCACCATATGCCATTATGCCATCATACATAACAGCATTCCAATCTTCACCTGTTAGAATCTAAGAAGCAGAGATATTATTAGTAACTCAACATCAAAAACAGCGACAGAGAAATACGTTTCCTCTGACCACAATACACAATTACCTTTTGTATACAGGAAGCAATACCATAACCTTTTCATGCATTGTTTTAAAATTTCCATTGAAATAAGCATCTCCTGAAAGCTTCGGTTTAACTCTACTAGTTCTTATTTTATGCTACACATTTACATCACTGAATTTCAAAGGCAAAAATAGTAAAAATAGAAGCCCACAATTTTATTGATTTTGGCATGCAAAAGTAAGAGCCCTGATTTTCAGTAAAGCCACACATGTAATAATGCCTGCAATGCTCACAAATTTTCATCACTCTTGAAAAATCAAGTTAGTACATGTTTTAAGGTTATCTTTTTTTTTTCTTCTTTTTTT
>VYZM01005165.1:63307-80681 GCA_013398915.1 Dromas ardeola
TTTTTTTAAATACTGGCCACAAACCTTTTCTGGTGTATGCCATTCCAGTATTCCAGTTTCAGTTTTAACAGGGACTGGACTGGCCGCCTTATCATAAATTATATAATAGCAGACACATGCACTACTGTTACAGTTTTTGAAATGGCAGCTATTTTAAACCGACTGGAGTTCAATGCTGTGGGAGAATTACATTATTTTCTTATTGGCTATTCATTCACGTAATTTCACAGAAGTCTAAAAGAATTTTACAGAAATCTGTTGATTAGTTAAAAGGGTAGTTTACAATGAGACAACTGCACTTTTTCTGTACTACAACAAAAATTCTGAGTATTACAATGGAGGTTTCAGGGGCACTTTATATATTTCTAAGTAACTTCTTAAAAATTATCAGTTCTATCCTGAGACAACATGTAATACTGACTCTCCTTCCAAGTAATTAAGTGGTTGTTCAAGAAAATTATATGCATGCCAATTTCTGAAATTAATTTTTGGAGAATTGAACATTTCAAGCTGATTTTCATAGTTGCTGAGTACCCAACAGGTTGGTTGCTCCTGAATGTATTCGGAAACTGGCGGAAGTTTTCCTTTGAAAATGAGGCAACCTGAAATCTGAATAAAATCCAACTCAGCCGAGTTTGAAAGTATAGCCTTAATTTTTTAAAGGGGCAATGTCAGGTCAAGTGTGGACACTTTTCCTCTTAAGGAACCTTCTCATTAAGATTTCCTTATGTTAAAATTACATGGAAAGTTTTTTTGCTTGCTTTTGGCAATCACCAGATGAAACTTTTAGCAAAGAGATAGGAAGCTGACACAAAGTTGAGTCTTGCAGGGTCAGCTTTAAACACTCACGTACAAAGCCTGAAACCAAACATGGTAATGTACAAAGCTGAAAATGAAAATGGCTAGAAAGATAAAACCAATTAGCCTAATTCCAGTATCCAAATTGGGGAAAATGAAAAAAAGGATCATAAAATAGTGAAAATTAAACTGTAACTATGGACCTATCTTTTCACAAGTAACAGACAAGTTGCTTTAAAATTTTAATAAACCTGGCAGTGTCTCTTTAAAGAAATGCATACTTATTTTTGTATTGTAGTAAGTTATATGACCCCTATGCAACTATGTACTCTTAAAATGCTTCTTATTTTTTCCTGCTTGGGAACAGCTAAACTTTTATATAGCTAATGAAGTTAAAGAAAACAATTTGATTAAAACAAAAATAACATTCTACCTCTTTTTCTTTTCATTTATTTGATGGACAAAGAAGAATTAATTTTGTGAAGTAACATGACAGCTATGTTGCATAGATAGATCAAATAAGACATGAAACAAATGGTACAAATGGTGCAGAGTTACCAGAGTACTGAATTTAATGAACAGAATGCTACTTAAAGTAAACTGAATAAATAGTATTTGTGATTTTATTTTCAGGCAACATGATCACTTAAACAGTTTTGTTGATCAAAGGTAAAATGTTTCATACGGGATGAAAGAAAGTTACCTGGAATACAGTTAAAAGAGCTTGTGGAAAATTATCGAAGGTGCTCCGTTTTGTTTGAGTTTCATCAAAATTAAATTTGCCTCCAAACAGCTGCATTCCAAGCAACGAGAAGATTATGATGAAGAGGAAAAGCAGAAGCAACAGTGAAGCAATGGACTTCATTGAGTTTAACAAGGATGCTACCAAGTTGCTCAGGGATGCCCAGTGCCTATAAATTAAAATGCGTGTGTTAACACACACCAAAAAAACCCCAAACAAAACAGTAAAAGAGCAGAGCATGATGAAGTATCACAAAAGAATTGCTGATCACCCTTCAACTATCCCTAAAGTTAGCAGTATTAGTTAATCTTACCTTGTTACTTTAAAAATACGCAGGAGACGAACACAGCGAAACACTGAAATTCCAAGGGGTGACATAATTTCCAACTCCACCAAAATGGTTTCAACAATGCCACCACAAACAACGAAGCAATCAAAGCGGTTAAAAAGAGAAACAAAATAAGCCTGTAGGCCCAAGCTGTACATCTTTACTAACATTTCACAGGTGAATAAAGCCAGAAGAACTTTATTTGCGATATCTGGAATAAAATATTAAAAAAAAAAAAAGGAAAAAAAAAGACATTCCTGAATTGTCTCATAGATTCCATTTTTATTTTAACATATTATTACTATACTTTCTATATTAGTTTGCAGCCTTTTGCTTAAGAAGGAATTATTGGGTTTTTGTGTTGGACTGTATTTGAAGCCTAAGGAGCAAAAGTTACACAAGGATGTAAAGCTTCCTGCCACCTATAAACTATTCACCTTTCCAATCCGTTGTGCAGTTCAAGGCTGCTCAGCTCACAGCTTGAGTCCACACTGTAACTTAAGCAACACAGCCCACAGCATGTTCTGCTGTGCCAGTTACCATTTCCTTCTTCATCTTTCAAGTGTGATTTAACAATAAAAGTACAGGTATTTGCAATTCAGTATTGTCAGTTTTTTGCGGGTATGCCATGTTACAGTCATGGAAATCAAATACATTCAGTCATTTCTTGTATTTCCCCTTGGCTGGGCTGAATATCCTTCAGGACAGCAAACAACAGCAAAATGGCAAAGCACAAAAGTAGGTACTGAAAGACTGCAAGTATCCACAGTCAAAACCAGGACAAATAATTTTTGATTGTACCTTGGATCTGGGTCAGCCAGTCAGGTTGATTATAATGTTCTGATGAGATAGTTAACGTGTTCAGAAAGACCAAGACAATAACAAGCCAATAAAATGTGACAGATTTTACTGCAGCTCTACATTTTCTTCGATTAAATCGATTCCAGCGACGCCAGCGTCGACTGAAAGTTCAAATGAAAACAAATTTATTATTATAGAGAAAACTCATATGAATTTCTTCTATGTAGAAAACATAGCGTCAGGATCTGTGTGTGAGCAGATATATTTTCATAAATACGTGCACAATACTTAGTTGTGTAAATTATTACCAGTTGCAGATTAGGAAGTGCTAATTTGTTATTCCTTTTTTAGATTTCATTATAGACTTTTAAACATAAACCACAACTTTTGGAGACTCTAATTGCCTGTGACATAATTAGATTAAGCTGCATTTAACATTTCATTGAGTAACAAGATATGTGTCTTCCCAGGCCCATACACTTAATAGCAGTAAAGAAAAGCCAATGAAGCAACATAGAATCAAATTACATTTAGTCTGAAAATGTAGGCTTTGAGCTAAACCACAGGCACAATTCTGGCAGGATTAAACAAGGCAGGAATGTCAACTTTTAGAAATCTTCCCTATAACATTAGAAGCCTCAGCCAGTGACTCCTAGAGATTTCTATGGTGTGCCTTGAAATTGTGTCAGTGGGCAAATGTTTGTGAAATGAGTAAGAGTGACAATCAAGGACAAGTAAACAGGCCCTACCTAGATATAAGCCGGGTTCACAAGCGAGGGTATTAGCTTAGCTTAGGACTCACAAAACTCTATTTCTCTGCTTCACTTCTGGGAAGTTTAGTAAACCAATTAGTCTCCCTAGGGTTGCATTTCCATTCGTGAAATAGGAAGAAAATATATTGCTCGTCATAGGAAGAGAAGGATTAGGAAGCACTTGGTATTACCTAAAAGGGAGGCATATAAAATTCACACACCCAGAACTACAGCCTTAGACTCAGATAAAAAGTTTTAGCTTCATCCCAAATTCAAGGGGCAGAGCAGGCACAGACTCCAATGGAAGCCTGACCTAGCCTTAAAATAGCAAAGAACTAAGAAGAGTGTGCATGGATAAGCTTCTTCCTCTATAGCTACACTATCAAGCCAGTCTAGCAGAAATCAGTTGTGATGGAAAGGGCTGGCCTGCTCTCCTTGTTCTGCTCTCTAGGGCTCTTCTGCCAAAACAAGCCCTAATGAAGTGAGCCAGACCTGAGAATTGACTGGTGGAAGCCAATCTCTTTTCTTCTGGGCTGGTTTTTTAGCTGGTCAATTGTCTGATCCAATTCATTGTATTGCCTCATCACAGGAAGACCAAGAAGAATGAGCAGCTGAGACAGGGGAAGGGCACTGCAGCCCTTTTGGCAATACCACAAATGTGCAACTACGGCTTTTGAAAATTATTACAAATAACTAGGTGAATTTCTTAATAGTTTTAGCATCTGAATTAGCAGGTATTGTATTTAGTATGTATAAAATCAGAAATACTTTAAATCTGCCTCAGAAAATAGAACCAATATGCAATAACACCACCATAAAAATAACTGAGGTTGGCATTGCATTCAAGCATTAACTGAGTTTTCCTTACACACCTTAAATTTGTACTTGTAGTAACATACTTACATCTGTACAAAGATGTTTCAGGCCTTTGCAATACTCTAACCATATAAAGGAAAAACACCCTGTCCTGACCTAAAGCAACACGGTATTTAAGAACATTCTAATCTTGCCAGTGCCCCACTATACAGCACTATGTCCATGGCCATCATCAGGATGGCTCACTCCCTGGTAGGTAAAACAGCCTCTTTTTATACTTACAGAACATCCTATCATTGAAGTAAATGAGACAAGAGTAATATTGTTTGGATATCTCTACTCATTGGAGCCAAAAGCAGTCTCAAAGTGTGTAACTCATAACTCTCTGAAGCCAACGGGGCTCTTTTTTCCCCAAGAGGTCTGTGGAATCAGTGATAAAACAGTGGCGCACCTATGAAAATGCCATCCAAGGGTGTGCAATGGCACTCATGTGTAGAAGTGACTCATGACTAATCTGATAGCCTTCTATGATGGCGTGACTGGATGGATAGATGAGGGGAGAGCGGTAGATGTGGTCTACCTTGACTTCAGCAAGGCGTTCGACACGGTCTCCCACAGCATCCTCATAGGGAAGCTTAGGAAGAGTGGGTTAGACGAATGGACAGTAAGGTGGATAGAAAACTGGTTGAAAGACAGAGCTCAGAGGGTCGTGGTTAGGGGCACAGAGTCCAGTTGGAGATCAGTGACGAGTGGTGTTCCCCAGGGGTCAGTACTGGGCCCAGTCCTCTTCAATATATTCATCAACGACTTGGATGAGGGGATAGAGAGCACCCTCAGCAAGTTTGCTGATGACACAAAGCTGGGGGGGGTGGCTGACACACCGGAAGGCTGTGCCGCCATACAGAGAGACCTGGACAGACTAGAGAGTTGGGCAGAGAGAAACCTTATGAAATTCAATAAGGGCAAGTGTAGGGTGCTGACCTGGGGAGGAATAACCCCCTGCACCAGTACAGGTTGGGGGCTGACCTGCTGGAGAGCAGCTCGGTGGAAAGAGACCTGGGAGTCCTGGTGGACAACAGGATGACCATGAGCCAGCAATGTGCCCTTGTGGCCAAGAAGGCCAATGGCATCCTGGGGTGCATCAAGAAGAGTGTGGCCAGCAGGTCGAGGGAGGTCATCCTCCCCCTCTACTCTGCCTTGGTGAGGCCACACCTCGAGTACTGTGTCCAGTTCTGGGCTCCCCAGCTCAAGAAGGACAGGGAACTGCTGGAGAGGGTGCAGCATAGGGCTACCAAGATGATTAGGGGACTGGAACACCTCTCTTATGAGGAAAGGCTGAGGGAATTGGGTCTGTTTAGTCTGGAAAAGAGACGGCTGAGGGGTGACCTAATTAATGCATACAAATACTCAAAGGGTGGGTGTCAGGAGGGGGCCAGGCTCTTTTCAGTGGTGCCCAGTGACAGGACAAGAGGTAATGGGTACAAACTTGAGCATAGGAAGTTCCATCTCAACATGAGGAGGAACTTCTTTACTTTGAGGGTGGCAGAGCACTGGAACAGGCTGCCCAGAGAGGTGGCGGAGTCTCCGTCTCTGGAGACATTCAAAACCTGCCTGGACGCGTTCCTGTGTAACCTGCTCTAGGGTGGCCCTGCTCTGGCAGGGGGGTTGGACTAGATGATCTCCAGAGGTCCCTTCCAACCCTATGATTCTATGATTCTAAGTGTATGAATAATATAAGCATACCTAAAAAGCCTACAGAAATAAGGCAAAACTTAGAAAAGGAGGAGAAATTTTCTACCTTCGTTAGATTGGTACAAGTAAACAAATAAATAGTAAGTGGCAGACTGAAGTAGATGGCCTGTTGTGCCAGGAAAACCCGCAGCTATGTAAAACAGAAAACCAAATTTCACTATTTTCACTCAACAGTTTTCTATTTTTTAGTAACCGTCCCTCCTAGTTTTAACTAAATAGTATAGTTTTTTTCTGGAAGAATGAAAAGTACCCTTTTATTTCAAAGAGAAATTCCATTTTCATAAATTTGCAATGATATAGTATTGCTTTCATGAAATTATCAAGGATTTTTCACAAAATATAGCAGTTGAATAAATATTAAAGTCACAGAGGACCCTTACAGTTAAAATAGTTTGCTACAACAAACCAAATTAGTAACTGCCTTTGTTATCATTAAATAATTTATCATTTTTTCTTCATTACTATTTATGAGCAAACCATTGCTCTTACAAATGTGTTCCCAGTTTCATTTTCATTCACTCAGGTCTTCAGGTTTGGGTGGTCCTTTAGGCCTCGGTTTTAATTTTGAATCCACACATGGGAAATCCATGTCTTGCACTGAGTCTGACTGAACTCAGTGTCAGTCAGTCATGCAGAATCTATGAAGCTTAGTTTAATTGCTATTCACGTGTGTTTCTGTATTGCTACTAGACCTATGCAACAGTAGGAACATTCATTTTCAGATTTTGTATCGGTAGCCTTTCATTATAACGTGTCATTTTTCTAAACTGGACTTTCTGTTTAGAACCACACACATAATCCCCATATCTGTGAAACTGGCGTGCCTCCTATTTTCACCAGTAACCTCACAGAGAAGTAAATACTAATGCCCAAGATGAATTGTTCTATAATTGTGGGTCCTAACATCTGTGCAGAAACCCTAGACATCACTACTCTAATTTATAAAATATGGGACAGAAGAATTCCACCACAGTGCTCAATCATGATGAAAAAATAGAAGCCTTTGAGATTATTTTTCCATTCCTCATTTTTGTAGCTACAAGATTCAGGGTTGAGTATGAGCTTTTCAGCATGACTTGATATTCTATATACCCATACATATCCTAGCATAATGTGTGGCTGATACACATCTTTACTTAATAAACTGGCAGGTAACTGCTGTATCTTGCTAGGACATAATTCTCTTGACCAAGTACCCACTGACTGTATAGAAACATATTTCCAAGGATTAACTTCTGTTTTCACTTGTGGTAGAGCAGGTAGACTAGCTTGCAATAAAAAGCATTTTCTATTTTGATCCAAAGGCAAAGACATTTATGGTCAAACCAGTATGCTTGATAAGCTATGTCCTGATTTCCTTTGCCCTGAAACACAGCGTACTGACATTGCAGAATAACATTCCTGAAGCTGGAGCAAGGATCAGGCCAGAAGAGTAAGAATTAGGCCAAGGTTTACCATTTGGCTTAGAATGTGCTAAGACATCTCCGACAGCTGAACACATAATCTAGGGCTTTGCTGCAGAACTGTGAGCTTCTGTATTTTAGGTAAACAGAGCTTTTTAGAAACTAGTGATTGCAATGAAAACTACCAAAATTACATTCTTCTGACATATCAGAAAAATGGATTTTGCAAACATGAGATGTTAGGTATCGAGAAGCAATGGGATGAGAACCGTGAGTGTGCAGATCCTTACAGAGACAGAAGAGCAGATACACTCTGTTCTTAGTGGCATTGCAAAGCCAGCAGCTCTTCAAAGTGCTTTTTCTCTCTGACAAGAGACCTTGTCAGCTTTTTTTAGGGATCTGGGACATGGTGCAAGCCACATCCGTTTGGAAGACAACAGCACAACTATAATTTTGGGCTCTGTTGCCTCAAAACTACTCCTCACATGGACTAAGTTAAAAGGCAAAGATCCTTCTCCAATGTTGCAAGTAAAGACGTCAAAGTTGAAGGGGGGGATTCCCATTACCAAATTTGGCTTAAGTATGGTTGAAGACCCCAAGCAGCTGCAGACCCTGCAGCACTTCCAAATGAGACACACCAACATCCCGGTGTCGACTGCCAGACAGATGCAGCAATACATGTATTAATGAACTTCTGTGTGACTTGTGTTTTTAAATGCTGCAAGAACAGATTCTGATCAAAGAGCTCACGCAAAAGACATTTAGGATAGTGGCAGAATCTAGACAGCTGGAGATACCTCATCGACTTCCTGACTTGCAAATAAGTTTTCTTTCAAATTGATTAAGAAGTTGATCAAGTTGATTAAGAAGAATGATTGTAGAGATGGATAGCACTGACTGCTTCTTACTCACTGCTTGGACTGTTAAAAACATTAGGTTTGGGTAGAAATTTTCCTTTCTCAGAGATGATGTAGCAGCTTTCATTTAACAGACCTTCTGGAGTTCTCTTTTTCCTTAAAATATGAATAATGGGCATGGTTTAGAATGTAGGAATTACTTTGCTTTCACTGTAATGCTTCCCCACTCTGCAAACAGACCAAACTTGGAGAATGTAATACAACGGCAGTCTATTGCACTGCCTGGTATTTGAAGTTTCATGCAACCACTTCATATTGGAGTTTCTCCTTTAAAACCAGCATGAGTTGGCTTCACAGCAATATAAGTAGCATGCTATAAGGTTGGAGACAATCTCATGATTTAAAATAATCATGCTTGTTTGGGATTCTCAGATAATCAAATACTAAACAAATTGTTCCATTTGTTCTACTGATGTGGTAACTGGAAGCAATGGCAAGAGAAATTACAGACCAACGGCACAATGAATCGCTTCTCTTTATTAAGCTAAAAGCAGTCTCAACCCTCATAATTCTCATGAAGGGTTAAGCTCAAAGGTCCACATGGACATAACTGGTCCATTCAGTCGTGTAGCTAAGGCCAGCTTCTGTAGCAGAAGGCATACAAGAAATGATACAGCTTTTATCACTAACGATGAAACTTCTAAAAAATTAGTTGTGTATTCACTGCCATCCTAAATGGCCAGATCTCCACTGGCCACAGTCTTAAGCAGAGTGAGGCACATTTCTATGCTGTCACCAGTTTGCTGGCTGAAAGGGACAACAAAATAAAGCTTGATCATAGCACCACATGAAAAAACTCTCAGTGTAAAAAAGCACCAGTTAACTGTTGCCTGGGAGCTCTTCTTCAAAAAAGAAAGACTATTCAGAAGGAACACAAGTCCACTCCAACTGCTTGCAACTGGTCAGCGCTGGTAGGTCATTAGAGCTAGTAAGGCTAGTAGAATAAACCTGGGTATGCTATTCCTCTTCAGTGCTGCAAGGAGAATACACTGCTGTTACCAATGAATTACTTGCTATACATCCAACACTGAGATCAGTTTCACTAGGGTTAAAAAACTGGAATGATTCCAGGTGTTTCCAAATCTGCCAATGCCAGATATTGCCAAATATTCTTGATTGTCCCTTTTTTTCACTGAAAATTTTCTGTGAAAAATATTTATTCTGTGGGTTGTCTGCAACTGTAGGAGGATCTTTGCCCTTCATGACTACTTACCTTAAATCAAATAGCTATTTTTTTTTGTTTCTTCACGGAGCAACCTAACCTTTTTATACAAAAAGGTATCTCTTCTGTGTTTGCAATTATCTTTTCTAATTGCTAATTATATGTTTATAATACTGGAAAATAAAATCAAAACAAAGAAACCTATTGGCACATACAGTGCCTACAATCACCATGACTATTAGTTCTTAATTTTGCTTATAACACTTCCTTTCTGCAATCATACTTGAAAATAGAAGCTCATATTCCCAAATGCTCCTAGTAAGTGAAGAGAGACATAAATATGAGCGAGTTTGATTTCAAAGAGTGTTCATGGATGCTTTACTTTTGTATTCACCAGTAACTGTTATGAAGAACTTTCACACAGTAAAATTTAAAGTACAGTAAATAAAGAATAATCATATGAGATCATCATGATGTGCAAATAATCACAAGGAAAAAAAAGTGATGAAGAGAGAGGAAAATACTGACCTGAACTTGGATTTTGAGATGGTTTGACTAGAAGAAAAGGAAAACACATTTTTAAGAATGCGGAAAAAAATAATTAACACAACTTTGTTCTCTTTAGAATTTTGCAAATCAATACATTGGAATTACACATAGACAAAAACAAGCTTTTAACAAAATGCATCATGAATGGTGAAATTCTATTGTCTGTTATTTTCTGAAATACCATCCCTAAAGCTTTACAAACTTTCTAAGTGAAAGAAAGGAAATCTCCTTTAAAACTAAGTAAATAAACCGCTCATGTAGAAGCTGCTTGGAAGGCATGAAAATCTGAGCAAATAGAGAACACCAATGGATATAGAAATATTCCCATACATTCAGTTATTGCCTAAAAAATACATATTCTCCAGATGGTGCACAATTTAACAGAAAATGTTCCTTTTAACATGTCAGAGGACTTACATTCTTTTCTTATTATTTTGGACAATAATTATATTTTATAAAACTTTCAGGAAAACATGAGTCCGCTGGAAGTTTAGTTGAATTGGTTTAGATCTTAACTTGAGAATTTGAGGGGTACTTTAATGCTGTAATAATTGGTCTAATATTAAACTAGTGAAAGTCAAAAAAACCCCAAGCGTCATACAAAGCTTGACTACTGGAAAGCAGTTTTGGCTAAATAAACAATGGGGAAAGAATGAGTCTTTTAAATTTTGAGATGGTGAGGGTCAGTACTTGAAAGCAGTCTGTGTACTCACCATAAACTCCCACAGCATGCTGGGCTCTCCCCTTCTCCACTCACATTCTCCGTGTTCACTGATTCAGTCTCACTGGTGGGCATGCTTGCTGTTAGGAGACAGAAACCACTTTAGACTGACAGCCAAGCAACACATTACACAGAATGTGATCTCCTGGTCTATTGCAAGAATGCCTCCACTTTTTGCAGGTCTAATGAGAGCTTGGAAGATCTGAGGAATAGTAGATGAAGTGAGACACTTCACCAGTCCTCCTCTTATAATAAAACAAAGCACACAGAATTCCAGAGTGTATTGTAGCTTTTTTTGTTTCTTTTCAATGATTCAACATAGCTGTTCAAAATGCACTACAGACTACAATGTAGAGGAGTTTTGTAACCAAGAGCGTGCTACCCCTAGTAAAGAAATAAACCCGAGCTAGATTTTGTGACCTGTCATTTTAAGAAGTGTTCTGTTAACACTTTGGGGGTGTTTATCAGCTTAAGTGTTGTTAACATGCTCGCTAATTCCAAGAAATGACATCAAAGTTCTTCTGAAAATAGGAACCGTCACACTCTGATCATACTGACCGCTCTATGATTTTACTTCCATTATGAATTATCAAGGCACAATGCTAGAAAGTAACTGTACCTGCAAATACCGTATGAGCAGACAGGAAGGAGCACTGGGAATGGCAGAATGGGTACTACAAAGGATGACGAGAATTACTACTAATAAAAAGGGGATTATTACATTTGTTACACAGTGAATTACTGTACATAGAGCGGATCATTACTGAATAGTTAGCAGTTGTAGCTAACGGCTTCTTAGACAGAACTCATTTGCAGATTGGTCATTACAATTTATCTTCAAATCAACTGAAATATAGAGGGAGGACAACATATGTCAAAAGGTGTTAGTAAATGATGAACAGCCAAAGCTCTCAGTACTTCTAGGGGAGAACACTATTTCCATGTCTGCAAAGCAAGCATGAAAGGAAAACCTCAGAAAAAAGAAAAGTGTAAAATTAATGTTGCTGGTTTATAAAATAGAAATACCATATAAAGTAGGAAAAAATAAGAGAGGTGGCAAATGCACTGAAATTACTGCAGAACAGCAAGAACAAAAGAAAAAACTGAGTATCTTAAAGGTATTTGGGGTGCACCTTCTGCTGGTCTGATGGCTTGCTTGGTTGGGCTTTTTTGCTTGGTTGGTTTTTTTTGTTGTGCAGGGTTTAAGCCAATGTCTGTGGACTGAGAGTACTGAAGACAGAAGGGCTACAATACCTACTTCTGTTAGGGATGTCTCACTATTTTGATAGCCTAAAGGAGGCTTAAAGCAGGCTTAATTACACGCATCTTAATACAAGTGAGACTCGAGAATCAGGCCCTGAATTTTCTGATTTGTCTGCAGATCAGGTACAAAACGAGAACTGTTAGTCAACAGTTTCTCTGCACAGCCTCTATGTTGCCTCAACACTGACATAAAGATACATGGAAGTGGTAAATGGTAGTTTGGTTTCCATACCCATCAATTCCATTCAAAATGAGAGACCAACAGGTTTATGCAGGCTAGATGCTCAGCTACTGTTTGCAACAGCTGAGAATCTGGCCTCATAAAGTCACCATGACATGAATTTAGTTAAACACAGAGTTGGCATAACAAAGAAAGATCCAAAATATCCATGCAAGTATATTTGAATAAACAAGGCACTTCAGGCAGTAAGCACAGCAAAACCCTCTTTCACAAGGTTCTTCTGTTTTGATGATTCTTTTAAAATATTACTGTAATTGCTTTATATATCAAAAATCCCTGTTTAGCACCTGCAAGTGCCACAATTCTAATATCATGCTTCTCTTTATAAATCAGTTTTTTTAAAAAAATGTATATTGCCAGTCTTGTGTGAACTTCACAGCTTATAATCACAGACTTCAAAAGGTACTTCATTCAAACAATCTTTGATGATATCCAAATTCAAGTATTAACATTTCAAAGGTTTTTAAAAAAATTACAAAGCTATTTCAGACAGAGTCTCAGATCTTCAGAACTAATAGTTTTTATTTAAAAATGGCAGTGTCTTTTGCAATAAATGCCAGGAGTTTCCCTGCCTGATAAAGAACTGAAACAGTTGTCTTGTGCTGGGTGACTTGCATGCTGTTAGGAAACACAACATTATAGCCACCTAATGATGAACATTTTAGCACTTCTGATGGGCAAATGCAAAATATGAGCGCAGAAGTCTTGTTTCATACACTGTTATTAAGAACTGCCAGAAAAACAGAGCTAGGCCCACTTTTGCAAGCATTACGTGTGCAATGTGTTTCTAACACTTGTGTTTCAAATTTACCAACCCTTCCCTCACCTAAAAGCAGTACCTAGAATCATAAAGTATCACGCAGCATCACAAAAATGCTATTTGTCTTAATACATGCCAAATAAGTCTTAAAAGAGTAAGTTTAAAGTAATGTAATTTTAATTCAAGTCTACCCAGACTTGATATGTTAACCCACTGTAAGAAATACCAGCCCTTTTTGAACATGACTACATGTAGAAAAACAAAGTAACCAAGAAAAATATCTTTGCCCCTATTGAAGCCAATTTCAGTTCTGCTAATTACTAAATACAGCCAGGATGTTACTCTATTTCAGACAGGGCTATTGCTCTAGCTCTATGAGTGACTTGCAGGTGCTGTGTTGTTACAAAAACAGAAGAGGAAAAAAGAACCATAGACAGTTCAGTTTATATTAGAAACTCAGCTATCATTATACTGTAATTTATATGCCAAAAGAAAAACCTGACAGAAGTACTGAGAAAGGCACCATGTGGAAGTCTAGCTCCAGCAACGCTAGCAAGTCATTAAATCTTTAGCCAGAAGAAAACAGCAACAGCACTGCATGACCACATCCACTCTTGCTAAATGCAAGCAACCTGGCACGTCTTGAAAAGACTCAATTTCATGCTCATAGCTTTTTAAGGACGATGTTCACTGGGCAAAGTACAGCACACAGAATGAACTTTTGAAAGTCTGCCTGATCTCAGTAAAGCCAGCTTTAAGATCTTTGAACTGGTACTCCAGTATTCAAAGGAATATACCAAATTTTCTCTATTCACCTTTTGCCCTTATTTTACTGGCATTCTTCTGGAAAGATTATCTAGATTTCTAGATAGTATCAGCTCTCTTCAATTATGGTAACTGGTTTCAAATGAAAGAATGCTTGCATTAGGCAATATAAACAACTCATATAGCATGCAGCTTAATACTTTCCTCAGTATATAGAAAATAGGTCAAATACATCAACCACTACATTTTATTTCTGCGGATAAGAAAAGAGATTGGTTTTCTCATGTTATAATGCTCACTATTTACTCTAAACAGGTTTCATATTTTGGAGCAGGGATTTCAAGCTCCACTCCAAGACATAACTAATGCATAGCTAAGAGCAAGTCAGCGTCCATCAGCATTGGTATGTCCTAGCCAGCTGGAGTTGGAAGAAATAAAATCCATAATCCTGCGATATGACAATTTAGTGTCACTGCAGAATCCAGAAGCAGGCTAAATTACACCCTGAATTATTGAACTGTGGTGGCAAGCATTATCATTGGAAATATTTTCCTCTAGAAAGTATATAATGAATATTTTAATCTGGTTCAACTTCAGCTATGCATTTTTGATCCATAGGCTGACCTCATTTCCACACTGATGCACCTTGGGTAGCTTTCTGGTTACCTGTGCTGAAGGAAAAGAGCTGCAGAAGTGGAGTGTCCTGCACAGCTAGTCAGATAATCAGTAATTGCTACTGGAGAGAATCTTAAAATTATTTAAAAAGGTATGATACTGGCAGAATTGTAGATCAAATGGTCATCTTCTGCCTGCTAGTAACATGCAACCAAATCCATGAGCTCCAGAATTCTCCTAATTCTTTCTTAAATCAGTGCAGGGATTTTCTGAATCCTTTACACCAAATCTTTGAGGTAGTCAAACAGGAAAACAGAACAAAATAAATCACCAAAGAGGTAACTTTATCACTGCAAATTCATCTCAAATTTTCCTAAGTCCGCTGTATGCCCAGAAAACGCATCAGAAATAAGTGGTACTATCTATTCTGACTGTGAAGCTCCTCAGGGTAAATTCAGCTTAAGAAGGAGCTGCCTGGAAGATGTTCTACATCTTACTGTAGGGAGGTATCTGTTTTCATAGTGCAGATTTAATGTTGATACTACCAACAATCATTCTCATAGGCTCTCTCTTTTTATAGGCAGCCCATGGAAACTCAATATATGGTTGAATGGTTGCATAGCAGTGGAGGGAGAGTGAAATAATCAGTCTTCATTACAGAAGCATCACTGAACCAACCACTTCTAGCCTGAAGGATGGCACTATGAATTTTGGGAATGTGTATACTCTACAGATGTGCTGCTTTTAAAAGAAATAGAAATAGAGGTAATACAAAGAAAAATATTTAGGGTGGGATTTCTAATGCAGTGGTTGTCTAAGTTTGAACTACTTAGATCAGCATAATAGTCTCACAAATACAGAAAGAAATAAGACTTAGGCCACTGATTTGTACTTTAGAAAAACCCTACTCATAAAAAGTATACCTGCCCTGCCAGACACAGATGAGACTAAGTCAGTGCACATATGCTTGAGAATGCTTTTGACTAGCAAGGTCAGGTACTAGTAGCGAGACAGCATTTGCAGCTGGTGGATGACAGCAAGTTTTCAGCCGGTTCCATGCTGCTTCATCACTGACATCAGAACCTGAACCTGACCTGCCAGTTTAAAGGATATGTTGAAACACATATACAAAATAAAAATGCAACCACTGCCTTTTAGCAATTTTTATGGAAAAATTATTCCAGCCTGAAAAGCTGTGTAAGCTATTAGACAACACATGTAACAGTTACACAAATAATTCCAAGCAGACTCAGTATTTGTAGAAAATAAGTTCATTGGGTCCTAGCAATTTCTGACTTAATATTCTGCATTCTCTAAAGTAACTGGATCAGATTTGTCAGCCTCAATAGTGATTCTTGGGACAGCAAGGAAGTCAGTTGCTCCAGTAACTTTGTTGTAGGTAGAACTGAAACTACATCTAATTACTACAGTTCTGATTATGTCAAATCAATACATTTGCCAGTATTAAAAGAGTGCAGATTTGAAAATAACTATCATACTCTAAAACCCCTGTCCAGTTCCATTGTGGGGGAAAAGAAATTGAATAAAACACAAATTACAGAAACAAAACCATCAGCAACAAGGGGAGATACAGTAAAAGTTTGTTATGTTTTGTTAGATCCGACATTAAAAGTGTTACAAATAAATAGTAAATATTATCATCATACTCTTCTAAGCTCAAGCTATGATCCGTTATAAAGGTTATAAAATACTTTACTTTCTTCACACCTGAATTTAAATTACATTAACTGGTTTACCTAACTTTTGAAAAAGAAAACCTGTGCTTCAACAAGAAAAGTCACAAAGACACTTCAGTGGAAATCTAAACAGATTAAAGACTATGCTTTAGGAAGGTAGAGCACTGCAGCACCAGTCTATTTCAGACATGCACTTAAAACGGCAGAACTGCATGCACGAGTGTCTACATGCTAAAGATGTATATGCCTTTGTTATAGAAAATGCATACAATATGTGCTTTCAAAAGCTAACACATCAAATGCAGTATTGGCACAAAAGAAAGTTCAACTGCAAATCAGAACATCTTTTACCATGTTTATTGGAAGAACGGCCAAAGCAACTAAGTCTGCTTTTCTTCTTTTCTTCCATTAAGTCAGCCAATGTAACCCCTTCGTGTTAAGTACATGTAATCCCAGCATTTACACAGTAGATGGCAGCAGTGGCAACGCAAAAAATAAAAATGTGTCCATATATGCAATGTTAGGCAAAACAAATTGAAATTACCGGCAGCATAACTAATCAGAGCTAAATCCCTCACCTCTCAGTGATTTTTGCATTTTGAGCTAAATTCACAATGCTTTGAAGTCAACGGAAGTTCTTCAGTGACTTCAGGGTAACTAGCTATTGGTTCATAATAAAGACTTAAAACTTTTACTAAAGGCGTATTCACAATTCTAGTAGTCAAAAGGTATTCCATTATTCAACAGCACTGAAAACCTGCCCACGATCAGCAACAGAGACATATGAATACCAGGGGTTCAGATATAAATAACTTGACTTAATGACTTCTCTGGTTAGAAATTTTAAAATGCCAGGGTTGCAGGAACCTAAACAACACTTTTAAAGGATTATGCAAGAAGCTATTAATCACTGATTTAACTGCCTCTGAAATCTGTACCTTTTCCTGTCATAAAGAGATCTCCTGTATCNGCTCTTCCACATCGATGAAGAGCATTATGGTGATCTTCCATCACCATAAATCAGCAGTAATCTTGATCATCCACAGGTTTAGGTGTTCAAAGTAGGGACATAGCTCCCTAGAAGCCTGCAAATGATTATTCGGCGTATCTTGGGACCCAGACCCACCTTATGCTTCAAAGACAGTTCTAGAAAGACATTACCAGTATATTTAGTCTAAATTTATTTCCGAAGCTTACCACTCAAGATTATTAACCTGGTGATAACTAGCTAAATTTCACCTTATTTCCAAACAGGTAGCTCATTATCATATAACAATGCTCCTAACCCAAAA
>VYZM01005165.1:80712-91643 GCA_013398915.1 Dromas ardeola
ATGGATTGCTTGTGCTGCCTCTCATCAAGCCTCCCCATGCAACGTGATATGCAGCACAGCGTGCCTTGAATGCAAGGAGGTTGAACACTTCATTAACCTTTCCTCCTTTACGCGCTGTTGCAGCTGATATTAAAAATTAAATTCCAAGCCACACACTTAAGCACATGTGCACAAGCCCACAGGAGTGCTATGAGATTGCCTATTCGCTGGAAATTTCCACTCAAAATACATATGCATGCCTGAAATTAAATGAAACTTCTTTTAATTACTTTCCTTCTCCTATTTTCACTCTGAAAGTCTCCTCCAACTCTTAACCTACCCTAAAATTATGTCTAAGTTAACAGTTTAGAGCCAAAAGCTCTCTCAAACACAACTATGCAAACAAGTATTTTTGTTTATGAAAGACCTGTATGACCTAGAAGCTGTTTAAGGAATGCTGGAGCAAACGGTTCTTTTGCAGCATATTAACACATATCCAATTTGAACAGGATGCAAAAAGTTCCTGAGATTTCACGTGCAGGCTTGCAAACCAAGTTCCTCAGCACCAGAGCTGACCGCGTGGTTGTCCAATGCTCTGTGCAAATTCAGCATCACCTACAATTCTGCATGGCAGACTTGTACGAAGCGTATTTACTCCATACAATGGGCAATCTTTCACTTCACAGTCTTAGGATTTTATACAGATACTCAAACCCACAGCTTATGTATTCCTTCCACTCAACACTAGTAGCAGTAACCAAGTATAGCGAACTCCTTGGCTTTTTTGGTCTGGTCTAGATAAAAACTCTGTTTGCGCTACAGATATTCAAATAGAAATAAATTATTCCTTTCTGGGTGATGCCGGCATCAACATCAACCCACAAGCTGCTTTCCAGCCTCTCATAAAATCATCTTGTTTCCTTCCAGTCAGTAACACAAACTCATACCCTGCTTTTATTGTGAACTAAAGGACTAATAAAATTCTGAAACTCAAAAATATAAAGATTTTTAAAAAACTACATGCAATACAAAGATAAGTATAAAAACAGATACCTCAACATCAAACCATGTATTTTTCACTATTTTACTACTTCTGAGAAGTACTATGGTTTAAAAGACCAGTTCACAATAAATTAGCAACGCTAGAAGGAAAAGAACAGTAGTAATGTATTATTTCAACACAGAAAATAATATTCTGAAATGCCTTTGACAAACCATTTGTAGATGCATTATCTTATATATACACAATGGTATCTAAATAAATAAATATCACGACTCTCCAGAGTATCACATAAATAATAAGGTGCTATTTAGCGTTAGAATATATATTGAAATTTGGACTTTAATCATACGTTTAGTATTAAATCATAAACCACATCCTGAATCCATGGTCTAAAAGTTCTCATGAAAATTTTAACCACTACCATGTAAACATGGCTAAGAGGCTAAAATAACCTCTGCTAAATTATTATGTTAAAACACTGCTGTTACTCGAAATCTCTGACGTAGAGAAATCAAATTAACTTTTACAGTTGTTGCAATATCATGAAATTAACTTGTTCCTTTAAGGTAAGACTCAGGTCAGAAGCATTGGAGGGCCGCTACAGCATAAATTACCTTTCCCATAATACACTATACACTACTGTCAAATAAATACATTGTTAAGTGGTTATTATACTTCTTAGCGTTGAACAAAAATCCCACAAGATCTCATTTATTTCACACTCAGTTAATCCATCTAGTAAAAAAGATTTTATATCATTTCCTTGAATATCAGAAAAAAGATCCAGAATATCATTTCCCTACTTCAAAACTCAAAAAAAATCCTCACTCTTAGCACAAGGTTATTTCTTGACTGTAGTTTTGGCCATATTTTTTAAGCTTTTTCTATTATTATTATTATTATTTCTATTGCATGCATCTACAGGGAAACACATATTCTTCTTGACTAAGGATTTATAATGATACTTGGTGGCACGTAGCTTGCATGCACTAACTTTTTACAGAGCATAAATAAAGCAAAATTTTTAAGTCTCAGTAGTGATTGAGTGCAGACAATGATTTATATATGGACAGCTCAGAGCAGAATTTTCTTGTAAGATTCTGAATTATCTTCCATGACTCAGTATCAATATATTAATGGACGTGATTGCTCTGCTAACAGACGCTTTTGCAAAGTGGAAATCAGAAAGCACGTAGGCTGCGTTCACCCCAGTGTAACACCCTTAAAAGCAGTCAAACTGCCCCACGCAGAAGTAGTACAGAGTAAAGAACACGTACTGTTCCGTTTGCCTTCTTCATCAACCTCTTCATCATTCTCAGGGTCAATGTCTTCTGCCTGTGTAATCCAGTCTAAATATCCCTTCAGATCTTCTTCAAGCTGCTGTTTTTCACGTAGTTTCTGAAAGTCCCCTCGGGCCTTGGCTTTTTCTCTTTCCTTGGAAAATTCTCTATCAAATTCAGATAAAGCAGAAAAAAAGATACTGATTATCAAACTCCCAGGCATTTTGACCAAGGTCTTGACATTGCAGAATAACACACTAACATAGAAAATGAACTGAATAAACTACACCAAAGAGTTGAGAGCTTCTTTGAAAACAAGACAGTGGTGCAAAGAAGTCATGGCAAATCCCTATCATATTACATCAAAACTTTCACAGCTTTTAAGATTTAATTGAAAATTAAGCAGTATTCATGACTCTTCCCATATCAGAAGAGGCGTCCCCTTCCCCCACCCCGCCCCCTTTAGGTATGTGCTCTTCTATACAGATTTTAAAATCAGTTTTATCTAATGGGTACAAAGAGAAAGTGACTTGCAGTAATGTCAGAGAGGTGACTAGAAATTACAGTGAAAAAGAAATTCTGGCAGACAGTTCTCAAATCCATCCTCTTCCAGCCACAGTTTACTGGCCGTGCCCAAACATACTTATTTCAGTGCATGGTTCACAGAATACCACTAATAAGCTCTCTCAACTACATCAGGGACAGACACCTGTGCTGTTCGAGATCTGCTCTCTATAACAGAACCTAGAAACCCTGTTCTCATAGGTCAGAAATGCATCCTTTTTTATAAATTGAATCCTCTGTCTCATTGCCCCAGTCTCAAGACAATGTATTCAACTGTCTCTCTAGCTTAGCTTTGTGATTTGGGTCAATCCCTAAATTATCATGGAATGATAATTAAAATAATTAAGTTATGCTCTTTGAGAAGGAGATTGGATAAAATGGCCTACTGAGGTCTCTTCCAACTTGAATTACTCCATGAATCTATGATTTCCCTCATGATGTATGACTCAAGTCAATTATCAAGTAAATTCTTGCACCGCAACATTTCATATGCCAACATTATTACAACATTTGGTGTGATACACAGCTCCAAACGCCTAACTCCCTTCACTAGAAGGATCAAACCTTTTCGGATTTATCTGAGTATCAATACATATGTTCAGGGGTAGACAAGCATCTTTTGAACTGTATTATAACTATGTACTGATTCAGTATTTAAAATTAAGCTTGTTCTGACTACCTTGTTAATCTTACAATAAAGCTGAAATTAAACATTAAAAACGTCTATAGTAATTTCATTTACTATAAATTTGCAACCTCTTTATTTATTGTGAGCTTTCATTTGAAAATATTCCCTAATTAGTACACTCTCAAGGGGAAATTTATTAAAGCACTCAATAATATCCTTTTTCCAGTAGAAAAATATTAGGAAATTAGTTTAAGACTTGCAAAATCTTTTAACAAGGTGAACACAATTATCAATATGATGTTGCCCTGCTAACAAAATATAGTAGAGTAACAGGAAGTATCCTAATTTTTTAACATAGTATTTCAGTTAAGTGATAGACATTACTTATTTAGAATTGCAAAGGTATGATCTGCCCTTTTTTAAAAATGTTTATTATTTTATTTGCAGTCTTCAAACACTTTCAAACACTAAATTCTGCTTTGGCATTAGTAAATTTAAGAGTTAAGTTCTTCACATACAACCATATTTTGTTGGTTTTTTTTAATGTTATGTTGCAGAAGCTAAAAAGCTTTCTGTTGCAAAAGCTAAGAGGCAGGCACTACACTTTTTACAGTTGAGGACTTAATTCAACAACAATTCGGTCTGGCATGTGGAGATCGCCCTGTTCCATCTGACGGCACTGTAACGAAGCTGAAGAATGCCAGTGCTTGCTTTGCATTTGCAACCCTTCACCTAGTATCCAAGGGCGAGGTCCTTCAAAAGGCCATTTCTTCAGAAAAATGCTCACAAAAGACAGCGAGCTCAAAAGACCTCTCTAAGGGATAATTGCTTTTTAAAACAAAAGTTTTCATTGTTTTGGCAGAAGATGTTACAAGCTTATAAGAAATTGTTTGTTTTATGGAATGATGGGGTTTCAGCTTCTCTCAGAGAGAGCATCAAAGAGACTGTCCTTTACATCCAATTGAGACAACATACTCGTGACTCTCACTCCATAGGCAGTATCTTTGGGGAAAAAAAAAAAAAGCTATCATGGCAGAAGTACTGAGCCTTGCTAGTTTCTACTAAGTATTCATGTTCTGTTAAGTCCTTTGGGTGTTTTTCATTAGGGTGAAGGATATGTGATCTGGGTGGGTAAAGTAAAATGAAAGCTGCTGTTATCACATGGACTGAAGCAAAAGAAATCATTTAAAAAAGAAACAGTTAGCAAGGCTGATAGTTTCAATAGCACTTCACCCATGACTGAAACACCTTTTAACTTTGACTTTACATTAAAATGTCTGCATGCAGAGAATTGAACAGGTTTTTTTTTTATATACACAGCTAACTATGACCTTTCCCTTTAATACAGCACAGAAGTCAGACATTGTCTTGTTAAATGCTGCTGCAATTTATCAGTAGGGAGAGATACAATGGTGCTTGATTTCCATGACATTTAAAAGTTTTACTTTTATTTTTAAAACCTGACTGTAAGGAAATATAACACTTGAGAAGACTGTGTTTTCTTTAGGGGATGGAGGAATCTGGCTCTACGGTATTTTTTTTCTATCACAGTCACAACAAAGTGGCATCCCTCGGACACATATATGTACGTATTTCTTTTACTGAAATACCACGAACAAGAAAGTGGAATTAAATGGAACTGGAATGTAATGAGTTTCCTGTTAGCAGAACAAAAGCATTTTTTTTCCCCAAGAAACAAGAAGTTATTTGAAAAAGATGATGGGGGGAGATGAGGAAGAGATGTTGGCTCTTTAAAGCTTCTGACACGGACATTTAGACAATAAGATATTTGAATATTTAGACAAAGATACACAGACATTGGCTGATCTCCTGGACGGAGGAATAAGCAGCTGCTCGTGCAGCATTTCATGGCTACGGAGAGCATAGGCTGGGTCCAGGGCAGACAGAAAAAGCTTTTGGCTATGCAGGCAGCATAAGGACTGACACAGACAGACAAATGGCCGGAACCAGCCTCCCTGGCTGCCATCAACCCAGTGTAGAAGCCTCTGACAGTTGACAGGCTTAGAAAGTGGCACATTAATTGTGGTAAGTGGACTTAAGCTCCGTAAATACTTGGTTTCGCAAACGCCTGTGCTAAGAGCTAACTTCAAAGTACATATCTCGTTCTGGTTTGATAAAATGACCCGAATCGGGCATTTGAAATTGTGTAATTGGGGGGAGGTGTTGTTCATTGACTAAACTGATAAAAATTGTATTCAAAGGGCTGTTTTAACTATGCTAGCCTTCATAAGGGTCTCTCTACTAAAATATGATTTAAATCAGTCTCCACCCAAGTTGCAAACTGAAAAATCCTGAGGAGCTACTCTGATTTGACACCAGCATATGTGAAACAAAAATCAGGCCTATTGCCTGTAAAATTTCAGTTTAAAAATAAAACGGATTTAAGTAGTTTTCATAAAGGACAGGACTCAATGAACATGTTTTTGTCCTAGTTTCAACAATTAGAAAAAGCCAAGCTCACTATTGTCTCATATTTTAAAGGATAATATGCTTCAAAATTAAGACTTTAGGCTAGCAGGGCTAGAAAGCGGTTTTTTTGCAAATCTCTACTTCTGAAGAATCTTATAAAGCAGACCTGCAGAACTTCTATAACACCACCTTGTATAATTACCTGTTTCCTTTCAAAAATATCTTTTCTGAAAAACAGTCTATTGCTACCTAGTTGGAGACAAGGCAGTTTTAGATTTCACTGCAATTGCAAATAAATCAGATGACCCAGCCCTAGCCAGCCTAATTTTGATCTAGTTAAATATGACTAAAAATTGCAGCATATGACAACATCCTGTAAACTGAGCAAAGCTTCAGACTGCAGCCCTAGTGTAAATAACTCTGTCTATCGCACCTGCGGCAGAAAGGAGACATTACTTGCAAAATAAAGCATTATATGGAGACTCATCTAAATAACCTAACCTATTTTTAGTGATAACTAAGCTACTACATAAAATGCAAGTTTTATTTATATTGCCCCAAAATTCCTTGTCTCCTTGCAGAAATCTGATCTCAGTTCTCTGTTTAGGCAGACCACCATCATCATCAACGTTGCTGAGGCAGAAGCATATAAAATGCAGGGTTTGAGTTCATGCTTCGATAGTGTGGGGCTATCATCTTCATGCCAGGTTTTTCTTTCTTCACCAGAGTGAAGTAATTCCTGCTGGTATGCATCAGCTGGGAATGGCTTAATGCAACAGGGTGGAGGTGGCAGCAGGGAGTACCTACTGGGACTGAAGTACAGCTCTCTGGTTCTCACACCTTAATTTGATGCAGGGTCGGTCATATTAACCAAAAATCCTAAGATGACACTTCACTTAAATGTATCTGGTACACTCTCCCTTCTGTCTGTAATTCAGGGACATAATAACTAAGGAGACACCTATACTGGCCTCCTATCAGTTGATTGCTCTTCCATGCTAAAGGCTAGATGCTTTTCATAAGGGAGCTCGTGCAGCAACATGAGTGTTGCTGTATCTCCTATGCATCACTAAGCACTGATGATAGGAAATAAACAGTTGCCCTCAATGTCTAAGCACAAACCAGGTCACTAGTTCTTCGTTGGCCACATTACTGCCCTTCTGTGTCACTGCAAACGCAGAGAGAAAGAGAATTCATCTACTGCAGTATGCAACTTACTGCACACAGAGTCTGGTACGTGGAAAGTGTTATGCTAATGCTATATGTAGAACTGTCACCCAGACATCCTAGACTCTCGTTTATTCACAGACAACAGTCACATAATAACAAAAATGTACTCACAGGAGTACAGTGTTGGCCACCAGACTCACAGCAGAGGTTTTACACAGTGGTAACCATACCAACCAGCCAACAAATTAGCAGAATCAAGTCAGAGAACTCGAACTGCTTAAACTGTACAGATAAGCATGGACAACGGGTCACAGCTGGGTGTAATGTGTAACAGATGTAGAGACGCATAAAAAAAGGCTAAGTAACATCACATCTGCAGTTACTGGAGATTTGTATACATCATTGTTACCCCTTCTTTTAGAGATAACAAAAACTCATAGGCTGAACACTGTAGAATTATTTCCGCAGCACAAAAAAAAATTCTAGCAGGAATTTTCTTTGAGCAAGGAGCATTAGGCTCTTGATGGGGAAATGCAAACTGGTATTAACTGCCCATAGTTATTTCTATACAGTTCATTAGGAACTGAAAAAAAATTATAATCAATGGCTCCAGCACCACCTCTGTGTAGCAGGGGGCCTGTACAGCATTACTGTGCCAAACTGCACACGAATCCAATGGGATCACCTGTGGGAACAGCAAGATAGGAACAATTTGATAGAGCAACAAAACTGAGATCTGATGTTTCAGACTTATTATATCTACATATTAAGATGTGCTCATTTTGTCCTGCCGAGACACCTGTTTGGCTCAGGGCACATTGGATTTCTAGTGGAAGAACCAGCATTACTGAGGGTAGGACCATACTGCAGAGCATATTCACCCCACCATCGTGATGTGCACTGTCAACACTGTTTTTGAAACTGATGTGGTTTGTTACCTGCCAGGAGCTCATCAGCAAGCATCTCACAGCACTAATCCCTAAGAAGCCTTGGTGGGACGAGTTCAAACAGGACTGAAATAACTCCCTTCAAGCTCTTATTCAAGACTACTGAACTACTCCCACTGTCTTTAGTGTTTAAAGACACTGTTTAAAGCAGTTGGTTAGAGTTACTGCTGTACACAAGCTGAAAGTAAAAGTATTTGTTGATTATTTATTGTTAGTATATTCGATTGATCAATCAAGGATAATATTTCCTTGTTTTGAATCTATTTGTGTTTGAGTTTCATCTTTACCAGCCATACAGCATTCCAAAGAACCTGCTTTAGCTCACAACCTGCTGAAATCTAGATCTGAAGTCCTCTCCTCCTTTTTGAATATATATTGCGTTTATCTATGTGAGGGAGTTACAATTTTACCCATAACACTTTTTTTTTTTTTTTTCACTAAGCCCTCCCTTAGCTACAAAAAGAAACAGTGTCAAAACCAGTTCATTTCCCTTTTGCTGAAAGACTATGGATGACAGTTCACTGCCATTTTCTATTTGGTGCATCATTATTCAAATGTCTCTTTCTACGACTTTTTCCATATATACTGTAGACAACAGTTCTTAGGTGTATAAGCTTATCTGTGCCAACATATTTTATATGACATTAATTGACAGACACTGCTGTGAGATTAGCATGGATGAGTACATATCCTTAGTTTTTAGAATCATTATGTACATACATTGCAAATAATACTGTGGGAAAGAAAAAGAAAAAATTAACATTCTCTTAGTACCCTGCAAGACTTGCATGTAGGAGGATGTATGTAAGGACATGTCAAATCTTACACTTTGGTGTCCTTTAGCAAGGCAATAAATTCAACTCACAGAGATTTATTAAAGTGTGTTTGAAAGGTCTTATTTGTTCCCATGGCTACCCAAAGAAATACTAATGCCTTGAGCAGAAAATGCCGTCAGAGGAAACCATCCCCTAATGATAAGGACTATCTTGAGGAATAGATTATCATACATCATTGAAAGCCATGCCTCTTAATAAATAAGTTATGAAGTTTTATAATTTATTATTTTCTCTGTTCATAGTAAAACAGTTCAACGCATGCTGAATTACTGGCACATTTATTTTAATTTTCAACACACTTTTAAAGGTACTTTCAGGGTGGATGAGTATCTCTCAACTCCCTTACTTTTTTTATGGTTTAGCTTTATTTGTTAACTTTCTAATAACCTTAACTTTATGATTTCTAGCTTAACTTTCTAATTCCAGCTCACTGTCTCTTGCACCAAGAGCCACGATATGCTCTGGTCTTTTATCCTGAAATATTTGGAGAAGGCCTATCCTCAGCTCCCAATTTCTGTGCCTAGTATTTCATGACTTCAGAGAACACAGGTCCAGTTTATGCCTATTAACACGCATTGTGTGTAGCCAGAGCTACACGTAAAGGCAGGCTCCTGAAGCAGTTCACCACCTTTCACAGAGCTAGAATTGCAGGGCAACTCCTCAGGGGCAATTTCTGTGCCATTCCATCAAGCGTGAAGTTGCCCCAAAGATGCCTGATCCTTGCATCATAACCAGAGGAATAACAAAGGAAAACAAGGTGCTCTAGTATCTCTAACAGACTGAACCCACTCCCTGCTGCTGGCTCAAAAGACATCGCAATCAAAATACAGTTTGATCATGTCACGATCACTCTGCAATTTCTAGAAGCTAAAACAATTACTCAGAGCCACATACGGCTTTAAATTTGCAATGTGAATGAGCAAAATGCAGACCAGCCCAAGACAAAGAAAATGCAAAGATATCTGAATACATCTATGGCAGCTTTCCAGAGCTGCACGCATTTTGCTCTGTATTTCCAATTAATGAGATAATTAAAAAATGCAGTCTAATCGTGAAAGGTCAGCTGAGAGTTCCAGGTGTCCAGCTAGATTCCTAATTCACTGTGCTGAAAGAAATTACCAACATGCACATGTTTTGAACCACACTTCCAGAAACATTTCCAGATACATTTCTGTAGCTGGATCTAGAGCCATTTTTTTCTAGTATGTTTAGGGAGGAGCTGTTTGTCAGTTCTGTTCTGAGGCCAGAGCTAGTCTTCTTCAGAACCCTCTGCTAAGTTGGACCAAGAGCCATCAACTGCAGTCCTTTCCTAGAGCCACATCTATAGTTAGCTCTAGAGGCATTTCTAGAGCACTTTCCAGAAATAGCTCTTAGGTCAATTTTAGAGCCCTTTTATAGAATCATAGAATAGTTAGAGTTGGAAGGGACCTTAAAGATCATCTAGTTCCACCCCCCCTGCCCTGGGCAGGGACACCTCCCCCTAGACCAGGCTGCTCAAAGCCCCATCCAGCCTGGCCTTGAACACCTCCAGGGATGGGGCCTCCACAGCTTCTCTGGGCAACCTGCTACAGTGTCTCACCACCCTCATGGTGAAAAATTTCTTCCTGATATCTAATCTAAATCTACCCTCTTCCAGTGTGAAGCCATTACCCCTCATCCTATCTCTACGTGCCCTTGTAAAAAGTCCCTCTCCAGCTTTCTTGTAGGCTCCCTTCAGATACTGGAAGGCCACTCTAAGGTCTCGCCGGGTGTCACCCGAGTGGAGTAAAGGGGGATCATCACCTCCCGTGACCTGCTGGCTACACTTCTTTTGATGCAGCCCAGGATGCAGTTGGCTTTCTGGGCTGCAAGCACACATTGCTGACTCATGTTGAGCTTTTCATCAACCAACACCCCCAAGGCCTTCTACTCAGGGCTGCTCTCAATCCATTCTCTGCTCAGTCTGTACTTGTGCTTGGGATTGCCCCCACCCACATGCAGGACCTTGCACTTGGCCTTGTTGAATTTCATGAGGTTTGCATGGGCCCACCTCTCAAGCCTTGTCCNCAGTTGCTGACCGCAACTCTTTGATTGCGACCATCCAGCCAATTCCTT
>VYZM01005168.1:28002-95060 GCA_013398915.1 Dromas ardeola
GATGGGGCAGAGTTCTCCCGTAGGCCCCCCCCGGCAGAGGGAAGTGGGGAGCGGGTGTTTGTGGGGTGTCCCCTAGGGTAATTGCGGGGGGGGTTATCTCCCTTCGTGTCGTGAGAGGGGAGGGGGGGCTCTCCCGAGGGTCCCCCGGATGGGGAGGCGTCTTCCCGAGGGGCTGTCCGGGATAGAGGAGTGTGCGGGGGAGGGAGGCTTCCTGTGGGCCGCCTGGGATCGAGGAGGCGGGTGTTCCTCCTGCGGGGCCTGCCAGTATAGCGCGGGGGGCTGTGTGTATTTTGGGGTCACCCGTGATGGGGGGGATAGTCCGAGGCGGGGGGGCTGTGAGGAAGCGGGTGCCGGCTCCTAGAAAGCAGACCCCGTCTCCGTGGCTGGCTGTGGTCAAAATCAGGCCTTCTTTCACACAGCGTCGTATGTGTTTCTTGAAGAGTGTCTCACTTTTGTTTTTAAAAGGGCTGGACAAAAAGTGGGTTGGATTTGTGCTGGGATGCAGAGAAAGGTGATGGGGCTGCTCCTGGTCGCGCGTTAGCTGGGAGTAACCCCTAGCGATGGGCTGAATGGGATTTTGGGCTGTAAATAAAGGCTTTGGTGGAGGCAGGATGTGGCCCGGCGTGCGTTGGAGGCTGGTGAAGGCCAGGTAATGCTGTGGTCCTGAATTACTGGGAGTAGCAACGGTGGTTCTCATGTTTTGTTTTTTAAAACAATCGGTACTACAAGAGTTTGATGTTGTTGCTGGTGTGTGGTATTAATTTTGGAAATGCTGCTGGAGGTGGAATCCACTTTCCTGTCCCAGCAGGGTGTTGGTGGTGTGAAAAGTCTCTCCCAACACTTCCTAGTTGGGAATGCACTCATTAAGTCCTTTGGGACAGGAATGGTAAGGATAGTAATGGGGGGACGTTCAGAAATTCACCTAGTTGTTTCTAATGCATGTTTTTAAAAGCATCATATAGCTGAAAAGCACACGCATCCCTTTTTTAAAGTGAAAACCTCCAGCCTGACACCCGGAAGAGCCAAAATGGTTCTCTCTCCCTTTGTTTTCAAACTTCAGTATCATGGTTTTGATATTTTTTCACTTCTGGATTAGACATCTTCAACTTTAACATTGGAAATAACAGGCTTTCTTGGCTACTTGCAGCTTCTGTAGCTTGGGGAAAGATTTTCTTTTGTACCTCTTGTAATAGTTTAATTTCAGAGGCATTTTCCTTTCTTTTTAGCTTTACAAAAACTTTACTAGGTGCAGAAAGTTGTTCCACAGCAAATTACTTCCTCTGCTCTTTGAGCGTAGTCTTGTGTGTAGTTGTATGTTTGATTTCCTCATGATCTATAAATACCAAGTCTGGCAGCCTTGGCAAAATCTGTTTGGAGAGAAGCTGGGAGTATCGGAGTATTTTTCTGAAAATAGCATCACTTTGAAACTTCGCCTTGCCTAATCTGTCACCAGTTTCTCCTCTCTCCCCACCCCGGATTTGGAAAACAAGGTGCAAAGTTGGGTTTAAGTCAGTGAGGATATACTCGAGGACTCTGCTGGCATTCCTCACTCTGCCCCTTGCCAGAAATCTTTAATTATTCCTTAAGAAGGCCGGCTTCCTAGGCTGGCTCGGTTGCATGCTTCTGATGTACAATGCCGTTATTTTGCCGTAGTGTGATGGAAATTGAAATAAGAGATCCAAACGAGTCTGCCGCCAGGCTTGGTGCATGCATTTTTGAAAGCAGAATCGGGAATGTCCCCTGAGCAGTAGCACCAGGTGCTGGGCTGTCCGGGGCACGGTCCTGAGGAATTCCTTGAGTGTAATTGCCAGGGAGCATCTGAAGCTCCATCAATCTGTCCTGTCTGCTGGGATGGCTGGGGGACCACCAGGTTGGAGGAACTAAGACTGCAGAAGAGCTTCCCCTCCTTTGGGACTCACCTTCTGTATCTTCACTGGAGCTGAGGCTTTGCCACCAGGAAATAGAGCCAGCTGGGAGAGGAGAAGGGAAATAAAATGCCATACTTTCAGGATGCACATTGGCCCTCCTGAATATTCAGTGTAATTGTAACAGCTAATTATTGTCTTAAAAGAACTCTAAATCTGGGCTGTGTGAGTGACTGGACCATGTTGTGCATTCTGCGGCTGTGTCACTGTGTCACACTGAAACGTCCTTTGTTGCCGTCTCCTTCAGATGCGTGGTTGTGACTGAACTATGGCAAAACTAATTGGTGCACAATTCCTAGCACTTGAGGGTGGATTTTTGCCGTGCTTTGCTGCTGGCCTGGCCCCAGCCCTTGGGCTCTGTTGGCGTGTCTTTGGCAAACAGCCTTACTCACACTGACCTGTCTCCCAGCATCTGCCTGTGAGGGGGGAGGTGGGACCTGAGCTGGCGATTACCTGCCTGCGGTGGAAGGGCGAATATTGATGGTGTCTCATCACAGCATGCATCTTTTGGAGCAGTTGTAGCAGGACAAGATCTTGGCGCTGGTGGAAGCCAGTCCAAAAAGTTTCTGTCCCTCTCCCGCAGCTTGCTGTCACCTTCTTTTGTGGGGCTGTGTAGTAAACTCTATTGCTGAAATGACGTGGGTTAAACACAACTCTTTTTGGAGGGACGTCTGTGGTGCAGACCCAGAAAAGCACAAGCTGGCACAACTAACAGATTGCGTATTGCCAAAGGCAGAGCAGGGGGAGCAAATCGTATCAGGCTGAACAGGGGACTGTCGGAGCCAGTGTTGCTGCCTGTGTTATTGAACCATGACCTCATGCGCATGGATGTTGCTGCGTGGCTCAGCCGATCTATGCCAGGCCTGATACCAGTCCGAAGGTATTTTTTTCCCCATCTGATAATTTGAATATTATGTCCAAACATTTTGCAGTCGGCAAGGGATATTTTTTTTTAAGCATCAGTAAGCTTGTTGACTTAATGAGAACTGGAGTGGGGGAGGAAATCCAAAAGGGAAGAACAAGAAACACCAGGTCTGCAGATGTCTGCGGGCTGCAAAAGATTGTAGATAAAAGGGCTGGCTGATGACAGCCACCCGTAATGATGACTGCCATAACCATCTCTGTGCCCCTGTCCTCTCCATGGAGGGTGCAGTGTCAGTTCTCTGAGAAAGAAAGAAAGGAAAAAAAAAAAAAGAGGGGAAAAAAAAAGAAAAAAGGTAGTGCTTCTGGAAGAAATCCTTGGGACTCTGGAGGCACTCGCTGCAGCGAGAGCCATGTAAAATGTGAGCAGACCAGTGCTCTGGGGCCAACTGAAGTGGCCAACTGAATGACCTGCTTCTTTAGAAATGGCACTACAGCAGATGGATCAGCAGTGGTGGTTGCCTTAATCAGCCATCACACCCTTGCATACTGAGGCCTGCCTGGCACTGCCATCCCCGGCTCCCACGTGAGCGTTCACTGGCTGGTGATGGACCCCAGCAGGAGCGGGTTCTCCCTCTTGGCATGGCAGCTCCCTTTAGCTCCTTGGCACAGGTGGCTGCCGGGAGCGGCATGTGGAATTGCCCCCTGGTGTAATGTCTGTCATAACCCGCTCTTTCAACCTGCCACTCCTGTGGCAGCACTGACCTTTGGAAGTGAGAAGAAACAGGATCTTGTGTGCTTTTCTTCGAGTTTAGCTGCTCTAGCCAGGCCTGGCGGTGACTGTCCGTACTATCTGCTGTTCCACCTAACCGCTGCGGTTTAATCCTGCTTTTGAGCTGCTTTGTAGAAGCATGTGAGCCCCAGGTCTCCTAACCTTGGTCTGGTGGCACAGCAGCCCTCCTGAACCACCACACCTGGATTAACCAGGGCAGGTTTGAGACCATCAGGTTGGGATCTGCCTCATTTTGCTCTATGCTCTGCTGCAACCTTTTTTTTGGGGGGGGTGGAAAGACAGAAGTACTTCCCATTTCAGATCCCGGCTTTGGCAATTGCCAGGAAATCCTCACCTTCTCTGCTGGTGGGAGGAAGCGGATGAAATTTTAGATTTCTGTTGAGGCAAGTGTTATTTGCAGCGCTCAGCTTGATGAGGGCAGCGTTGGAGAACAGTGCCTGTAATGATTTATTGGCAAAACCTACTCTGTTATCTACAGACTTTTGAGGGCAGAGTAACCATAGTAGGCCAATACTAGTGATCGTTGCCTTGAACAGCAAAGAGCTTTTGGCAAGAATAGTTTGGATTAAACATTAATTGCAAACTGTTGTTCAGCAATGGGCCTTGTTGTTTATGGATGGTGGTGTTCTCACATTTCTAGCTGCGCTCCAAATAGTGTCAGACAGCACAGTATGTTGGAAAGCTTTATGTTAATCAAAGCAGATATCAAATTGTTTGCCCACCATATTGACAGTTTGATTTCAGAAGTCGTTTGACACTTGCAAATTTGAACATGGAGAAACATAACAATTAAATTCATTCATGCCTCAGTGTGGTCTTGTATATTTGTGGATCCTGATCAGATATTCCACACCTCCCTTCTAACCAGCAGTTTTTCTTATGTGATGTGTTTGTTTTCCCTTGTGGTTTATTGTCATGTTATTTGTTCAACAGGTTGTGCTGTCTTGGTGTTCTTAGAGTGAATTAACCGTTTCTGGAAACCTACCAGACAAGATCAAAATGTGGGGAGACCATCGACAAGGCAACAGAATGGGGTCTTTTCGGTAAGCCTTTGGATGTATAGGTTGTTTCAGCAACATTCTTAAATACAATAAGCCATAGGAGCTTTCTGTTTGTCAGTATTTCTGTACATCCTCCCGTAAGCAGACTGTTTTGGTGGAAGTTCTGAGGTCTTTGTGGAGCTAGGTATGATTGCCAAAGAATAGGCAAGTTAAGTGCCACTGTAACTTTCTGCATTTCTGTAAAGCTTAATTTCTTTTTTAACAACAGCTGCTTTTCATATTTCTATTCCTTCGCCACTCTACCTTTTCTAGGGATACTTAGTTTAGCTGTTGTAACCTAAGGTGATGATATGCCGTATGGATTTTGGTGCTATGCACTGTTAAGACTTAGAAGAGAAGCTCTTAATAGTGTGGTGTTAATTCTCTTCAACCAGGGTGCTTGCCTTAACTTCAGAAATACTGGCACTTTCATTGAACTCAGGATTTATTTTATGAAAACTTTGAGAATTTAGCTCTTTCCATGAGGTTGAGTCGACCATATATTCCCATGTTCTTGGCCATGTTCCTTCATAAGATGTTTTTGAATGTCAGTGGAGCTGTTTTACAGATTTGTATGGACCTGCACAGCATGATATTTTTCTTAGTTTATATTCCTCTGGTTGTTACTAGGCCCTGTGTTTGCAAGAGGGCTTTGGGTATTAAAAAAAAAAATTTAAAAATGGAGGCACCAAGAGCAAGGGTTTTCCTCTATTGTGCATAATTTTTTCATTCTTTGCTCCCGTGTCCACCTCAGTTACTTGAATATCAGTGTGATAAAGGTACTTCGTCATGGCTTGTCTTAGGTTTCTGCAATAAGAATACTTCAAATAATTGTGCAACTGTAATGTGTTGAGAAAGCTGATGACGTTTGAGCTACAAAAACCAATGTCCTCCAGAACATGTCTTAACGGTATTGATAGGAGTGTGATTGTGTTTTGTGATGATATCAGTAACGCTGTTCTGCTGATTTTTAAGTAGATTTTATTGGCATCATTCTTTACTGTATTGGGTGGGGAATTCTAACCTTCAACCAAGTTTTAATTACCGTTTTATACAGTGGTGTAACAGGGGCATGTAGCTTAGGAAATCTCTATATGGTTGGTTTAGCTGTGCAAATGTCACCTTTCATTCTGTTGGTGAGTGATTTGGTAGTGAAACTCCAGGAAGAATATGACTTGCTGCAGTTGCTAAGGAAATGTCCACTGATTTGGGTAGCATTTGGTGTTATTTTAAAATGTGACAATGTTTTATTGTTCTCTTTTTTTAAAAAATATATTGGAGCCTTGCTTAGATGAAAAATCAGATAGCTCCAACTCAAAAAAAAAAAACCTCATTGGCTTTTGAAAAACTGTCTTAAGAGGAAACCTCTTCCTGAGTGGTTTTACGCATCTATCAGGAGAGCTCAAATAGTGTTGTAATCTTGGTGTAAGACAGCCGGAGGCACGAGCACAGGATCATCTTGAACGTCGGTTGTTGGCATGTTCCTGTGAGGCATCTTCAAAGGCTGAACTGATAGCTTTCAGCGTTTTGCCAATTTAGAGTCCAAC
This sequence comes from Dromas ardeola, assembly GCA_013398915.1. Taxonomy (NCBI): domain Eukaryota; kingdom Metazoa; phylum Chordata; class Aves; order Charadriiformes; family Dromadidae; genus Dromas; species Dromas ardeola. The sequence continues at coordinate 34,169 of VYZM01005168.1, forward strand.
ACAAGGAAGCGTAAATGAGTCTGTAGTATGTTAATAGAGCGTGTTTGCTAACCTCTGCTTTTATGTGCCTGAGGATGACGTGTTAAGTTAGCCATTTCTAATACTGCCCGGAGAGCTTAAGCTCAAGCGGTTCCTCACAGGCGTGTGCTGGTGATGCTAATGAACAAACACTCCAGCTGGTGGAACCTTGAACAGCTGCAGAGCTGTGCGCAGTGCAGGACTATGTGGATTGCTGCCATCATTAACCCATTAATATTGCAGGTATTCCCTGTTGAGTGCTTCTGGAAATTGTGCTGAAATGGGAGCACCCAAGTTTACTTTCTCACATCTGTCGTATGCTGCCTCATCTTAAACTGCCAAACATCAATATCTTCTGCGGATCTTAGACTGTTACACAACTCTATAAAAGTTTAGAGAAGAATGTGCTGCTGTGTAGATTTCAGACTCTAAGCACGTTATGAATAATACTGTCTTTATTTCTACAGTGGGAGCCAAGAAGAAAGGTTTGCTCCCGGGTGGAACAGGGAATATCCTCCTTCCCTTGATAGTCTTGCTCAAGAAAGACACTCTGGCAACTTCTCTGGCAGAGAATCACTTCCTTTTGATATCCAGGCACTCACAGGCCTCCTCAATCCTCAGTTTGCCAACAGAGAGGAACCTTCTTTCAGCTTTGGAGCTAGAGATGGACCACGTAGTGACTTCAGAGGTGGGGAGGGGCACCATGATTTCAGGGGCAGAGATTTCCCACCATCTGACTTCCAGGGCAGAGATGAGTCTCAGATGGATTTCCGAGGTAGGGAGCCACCTTCTTCTGAGTATAGGGGCAGGGATATGTACTCTGGAGACTTCCGGGAGAGAGAAGGGCCACCTATGGACTTCAGGGGTGGGGACGTTCCTTCAGTGGACTACAGGAACAGGGAGTCGTTCCGTATGAACTACAGGGATAGGGAAGCACATAATATGGATTACAGGGGAAGAGATGACCCTCCGTCAGACTTCAGGGGAAGGGGATCTTTTGATCTAGACTTCAGAGGTCGGGATGGATCTCATTCGGACTTCAGGGCTAGAGATGTGTCAGAGTTAGACTACAGGGGCAGAGAGCATTCCTATTCAGACTTTAGAAATAGGGATGTACCTGATTTGGACTTCAGGGGTGTGGGCACCTCTGATTTGGACTTCAGAAACAGAAACGCACCATCGTCAGACTTCAGAAATAGGCACAGGTCCCGGTCTGATCAGGATTTTAGGAGCAGAGATATGGCTCCTCCTATGGACTTTTCAGATAGGGAAATGCCTCCTGTGGATCAAAGCCTTGTAGATTATAGGCGCAACCAATCTACTGTACCTTTAGCAGAAAGAGAGGGCTCTGGTTTAAGCACCAGCAAGAGAGAGGAGTCTGCACTTGGTCTAGATAGAACTCCCTTTGGTAGCCAAAAAGGAGAATTTCAACATTCAGAAGCACCAGCCAGAGAAGAGGAATCCCTCGGATTGGGTCTTGAAGGCGACACTTCGCACAATTTCGAAAATAGCCGTGGACCTCTTCCTACTCTTCAGGACCAAGAGGAGCAACCTCAGACCTTTGCTAACAAGCAGCAACAGCAGCAGCTTTCTGGGGGGGAGCAGCAAAGATCCGATTCTGATCTTGGGTTAAAGGGTGAAAGTGGCCTGGATTTCCTTGGAAGGCAAGATACTGACTACCGAAACATTGAGTATCGCGATGTGGATCACCGGCTGCCAGGGCATCAGATGTTTGATTATGAACATGGCAAGTCCTTTTCAGAAGGAAAACCCAGCAAAGATTCTAGGCCCTATAAGAACCTTCAGGTAGGTGGTTTTGTCAATTGATGTTTCTGTTAAATGCGTGTTGGCCAAAGAATGGAAGGAGCTGGGAAGGAGTCTTCCATTCATATCCCATCACTTCAGTTCTGTCCTAATTCACTGTCCTACTCTGAGAGCATCCTCGTGCTCCAGGTTGTTTTAATGGGCACACTTTCCATCTCAGAAATACATTCTTCTCAAGAGAAATGCAATTTAGCAATTAAGATTTGCTAAATACGTGGAAGAAGATTTGGTTCGGAAAGTCCCCAAGCTGAAAATGACCAGACAAAGGGAGGGTGTCACGGGGGAAGTTGTACAGAGAAGAACTTACTTCTCCTGGCCATTGCTTATTAGCACTACCAGAGAGAAGCCACTGCCTTCGGTGGACCTGTGTAGAACAGTACAGCTGTTTTCATGCATGCTTTGTTTCCCTTCAGAGATAACTTTGAAATCTGAAGGTAATGGTAACTACTGAGTTAATAACTCCTATTGAATTTGAACTTCCCACTGCTGGAAAGCAGAGAGGGGTGATTTGCCTGTTTTCTTTTCCTGGAGCTAGATCTCGTTGTACAGCTCAACGAGCACATGAAGCTAGTAACGCTAGTCCTCCAGAGCTCTCTGAATCTTAAAAAATGCTGTGGCTAAAGATTTGAGCCAGTCTGCTTATGGGCCTTCACCTTTGAATTATACCCTGCTTTATTTTGTTACTGTTGGTGGATCTTGTGAGCTAGCATCCCTCATTTGTAAAATCCATCTTGATTGTGTGTACTCAAGGACCAAGATTACCGGACCTGTCCCAAATATGTGAAGCCGAGCAAGCTCATTCGGCTAGGAGGAGTGCCTGAAACTGCCACAAAGGATGATGTAAGTGGGATGTTTTTCATCCAAAATTAATTGCAGAATTTTCAAAACTTCTATCAAGCGTTTCTAAATGTACCATTTTAAAGCCTGGTTAGTGTAGTTCAGATGGTCTGCCATTTTCCCCAGGGAAAACCCAGATTTCGAAGTCATTGCAATGCTTTTTTATCTGATTATTATGGGGTTTGGGGAGTCTGGAAATGACAAGTTTTTCTGTAGTCACTTCTGGGGTGTTGCTGGCTAAAAGCCTTGACCCCAGGCGCTTTAACATGCCTTGCTTCCAGCACTGCTTTATATATACACCAAATACTGTTATTACTTTGTTATTATATTTTGGATTCAGAAGACGTGTGGTGTCTAAGTGGACTTGTTCATTCTTAGTTACTTGAAATTGCATAAGTGAGATCTTATAAAGATGGAAAAGATGTCTGCTGCTATTGCTGATGTCTACTGCTACTGTAAAAAAAATATTAAAAATCTAGGCTGCAGGGTGAAAGAAGCTCCCTTTCCAAAAGCTTCCACTTTGAATTAGGATTTTTTTTTTGGTGGCAGTTGCAGACATGAGAACGCCTACATGCAACAGTTTTGCTGGTGTTAGCTGGGATGATCGGAGCTGCTGAGGCTTGATACTGGAGAACTCAGGGCAGAAACTTCGTGTAAACGGTGCTCGCTTATTTAAACAAAACCCAAAAATAATTCCCCAAACTCAATAAACAGTTCTCAGGTGCTACGGGAACTTAATGGGGAAAACGTGTCAGTTTGTAACAGAGATAACCTAGAAAGAAAAGAAGTCTTAGTGAAAGAGAAATGTACATTAGCACGTGCTTCACTTTCTGAGGTTTTATTCTGGGGACTGAAGTGGATCATTTTTTTTCTGTAGATTCTCAACGCTTTCCGAGGGCCTGATGGGACACCTGTGAAGGACTTGCGACTGAAAGATTACAGTTCAGGTGAGAATGCTTTTCCAGTGCTTCTGCTTTCAAGTTTACAAAAGGGTATTTTTCACACTGATACTCACTTAGGCAGTTTGGTTAAAGTCTTTGGTGCCATAATTGCAGGTATTTTCAAATGAAAATGCCCACTGAGTTTCGTAGTTTGTCCTCTTGTCTTCGAAACTGATGGCTGCGCTTATTGCTGCTTTAGAGGTAAAGCATGTGTCGTAGTGCCTCTGGGTAGACATAAGAGCAGTAGGAAAAACAGTAAGGCTGTTCTAATAGCCATCGAGAGTGAAGCCGATACTGACATGGGACAGCAGGTTAATTCCCAATTGATTTTTTTTTAATTATAAAGTCCTTTCGGATTGTTCTGCATCTTCTTTCTGAGACGGTCATACTGTGAAACATGTCCTGCACAAATAGCGTCCTCATGAAACCTCATACATCCTAACGTTTCTCCTTCAGTAACGTGAAACTGTTACCCTTCTTAGATATGAAGACAGGTTAAAAAAATAAAAAGTAAGTTTTATAAACAAATATCCAAATACTGGGTCTGGATGCTCTTCCTCATTCAAAGAATGAAGTTTTGCTGTACTTCTGATCAGTACGTATAGGATTCTGAAGAAAGAAATATTTTACAAGGCTGCTTTGTGAAAGAGTTGTACTGGAACAAAGATGTGCCATGGTAGGAGATGCAGGGTGAGTCCTGGGGATCGGTTTGGATAATACTAGTAGGAAATACCTGGAAACCGGTATTTATTTATTTATTTGTTGTAAACCTAGGAAAGCAGAGGCTTCTACCTTCATGAGTGCTTTTTCTTATTACCGGTATAGGTTGCACATGAAGCAGCTGGAATTCTTGGTGTCAATATACGATATAAAGGCTTCCTGCGTGTTTAGTAGCTGGGGAGAGAAACTGGGGCAGTTGGGTATTTCTCAAGTGTATTTTTGTTTCTGGAAGCTGTCAAAGATTTCACAACCTTCTTGTGAACCTTTGAACTAAAGAACACCCCTGTGTCACATGATCTTGTCTGTCCCATCAAGCAGGGCTTAAAGGCCACAGTCGGTCTTTCTTGCTTCCTTTCCTCTTTTCCAAGCATCGTACAGCACGGCTGTCGTCGCCCGCCCAACGCTGACTGCAACCCAGTAATTGCAACATACTCATTTTTTGCCCGTGCTGGTGTGATTTTTTTTTTTTTTTCACTTTTTAGTAATAAACCAACTTGAACTGGGAATCTCTTCATAAGTCGCTTCTTGTGTACATTATTAGGACTTACTGCCCTCATTAGAGAACTGTTGTCTCCTCCTTCCTGTTCCCCATTTCAAAGGCCATTCAGGATGAGACACATTGAAATTGCGTGCAGAAGCCCCAGTATCTGCTGGTGGTCGCTGATACAAGGGTTGCAGTTTTCGGCTGTATCTCTAAAAGCTGTGCTCTATTTCAGTCTGTCTCCTCAGCTGCAAAGTTGGGGTTTTTTTTTTAAGTTTTTCTGGTAACTGTGGCGAGGGCAAGAATGAAGTTAAAATTAGCTCCTATTTTATGAGCTATTTAAAGCTGTTGTTTAACCCTGTCCAGTCAACATCAGTAATTTAAGCAGTGTAGCATTATTCTAGGTTACATGGATACTCCAAAGGCTTTGTTTTGCATTATGTCCTGAGGCTGCAAATGGAGCTGCTAATTTAAACAGCTTTCTGATCCTTGTTACGCAAGATGGATATGTCTAGGACAATAAAAGCTTCCTGAATTGTGAAAGCTTCTCCTTGAAATTGAGGAACTAAAAGCTGTAGTAAATGTAATCTGGCTTTTCACATTAGGTCATTCTGTAGAGAAGTGTGTGAAATCGAATTTGTATTAACTTCTGAAAAGCTAAGCCTGTTTGAAACTAGAGGCCAGTTGTGAGCTAAACAATGCTTTTACAACGGGGTGTGTATGTAAATATTCATAAGAATTAAAAGCAAGCTTGCTGGATTACGAATGTCTCTTGGATACACCTGGGCTGCCTCACTGTATCAGTGCAACGGGAGGACGACAGCCTGGCTCAGAAGAGTGCGTGCTGAGCCTGGCTGAGCGGGTTGTATATTTTTGAGTGCTGTCCAGAAATGTTAAAAATAACATTAATCATGAGTATGCATGTTGAGTGTATTTGAGAGAAGAATGCCTGCAGCTGTTGGAGAACAATAACGACCGTAACAAATAACGCACAATTAACTCGAAATAAGTGAGGTTCGGATCAGTTTCACAAAAAGATAACACTTATCATAAAGCTTATCTCAGCAGCTTCAACATGATGGTTCCACTCCACTGTATGATCTTTCACGAGACTCTTTCTGTTTTGGGGGAAAATATGTGGTTGATCTTGCTTGGAAAAAAACAGCTCAACTTCTTTATAAAGCCCTTTCTTTTTACATACTGTGTATGTGCTAAGGCAAGTGTATTTTCAGTGAAGGTTGTGCTGAGCATGGAACACTCTTCTTAATATACCTGGTGTGATTTTAGTATGCGTTCAAGCTGTTTATTCTTTAGATTGTTTTGTCTCTGAAGCCCACAGACTGAAATGGTGGCTAGATTTTAAACAGTAGTGAAAGGAGAGACCGTAAGAAGTGGCACAGTAATTCTATTTAAATCAAAAAGGCAGATATTTACAGGCAATGATAAAATATCAAAGTCAGACTTTATAGTATTACCCTAAACAACATTAACTTGTAATTTCCATCACTTGGATTTTTGAATTGATGCCTGTATGTTCAGGCTGAAAGTATCAAATCCATCTGTGGGGGGAAGAGGGAGGGCTGCTTCCAGCATCATGTGTAAGCCTTGGCAGAAATAACCGTATTAGCTTGTTGGCTTATCTTTCAGCTTGCCTTTTCAAGTGTGTTTGGTCATGTCTGTTCGGCTAATCATAACAAAGAATAAACCTCGAGGTGATAGTGGAATCTTCTCAAAGACCATCAACTGCTTTAGTCTGCAGTATCTCCCGGTGCCTCTTGCTGCCTCGTGCGGCAGCAGCGCTGCGGATGTGCTGTTGCTTGGGTAGATGCTAGTGGTGATGACTTGTCGGCAGCTCTCTAAGAAGGGGTTGTCAGTAACGGCTTGCGAGCTCCCCTTGTTCCATCAGAAGGTATTTGTCTCTGCTCACTGGGGTCAAGGTTTTCATGTGGCTTTACAGTGTGGGCCTTCCACTGGGGAGCTGTGAGTGCAGAGTGTGACAGCACCAGGCTACTTGTGGCACGGTGTCTGTCATTCTGCTGTTACTGTCTGTGCGCTTGTGTTGGTGCTGACGGCCAGGAACTTGAAACCGATAGCTTTCGACCTTCGAGGAATGAACACACCTTGTCCTGGTTTGGATTTTGGTCGTATTTTAAACTTATCTCCTGCCTGATTCTTATCAAGCTTTATTTCTACTTTCCTGACTAATGTCAAACATAAGCAAAGTGTCTGATGTGCACAGAACTCTTTGGCTGAACACCCATGTATGTCCTGGAGAAGAGAGCATATGGAGCTATCTTTATCTTAAAGGGCTGCTTATGAGTTGTTCACCCTTAAAAGGTGCTGCAATGATGTCCAAGTAATAAGTGGAAACATGAAGCGTACTGAGCCTTCTGTTCAAATTATTCTCCTGGATACAGTCTGTGATGGGACAAGCTTGGAACATGTGTTTTCCAGCCAGGATTCCCGTTAGGGTTAGGACCAGCACCTGGGAAAAGCTGTTCAGGGAAAGAGAGCCTGAGAAATTGCTGGCAGCCCATAAGGCTTTCCTAGCTTACTCTACAAGCCCATCTGGGGAACCGAGAGGAATTTTTGCTGAGCCTGGTGCAGAATGGACACACTGACCAAGATGAAGAGCAGCATGTGCAGAAAGGAGCTCTGTGAAGCGGACCTGGAGTGAACAGGTGAGCTGGATTGCGATCAGAAGGAACAGTGAGGTCTACCCCAGCCCCTTTATGTGCCCTCTAAATTAGTGCAGCGCTTCAGAAATAGGGAGATTTGGGTTTGTTAACCCTCTTTTGACTCTTCCGAATACTCACTTTTGAACCTGGGTGGGGAGGGAATGCAATGCCGCACCCCTCGGGAGCAAAGCAGCCATCGAAATGGGATGACTGGAGCAGGGAGGAGTTCTCTGAACAGCAGTAATGCTTGGGGCCAGAGGGATGTCCACGTGGATGCAGGTGGCTGATGCTAAAGAACAGGCATCCTGCAGGAAATGTAGTGTAACTTAAAACCATGACTTACCTAGCAGCTACTTAATGGCAGCTGCCTGCTCAGTTTCGTAAAGCTTTTGTTTTGGCAAGTGCGGTTGGCACCAAACATGCTTTATTGCTGCTTCGTCACCTTCTTGCACCAGCGTTTATTTCTTGTTTCATTTCTCCAGACCTGGCCTTTATGTGGTGGCGGAACTGCCCCCCTTATCCCTCCCTTTGTTAAACTTAAACTGCCTTGGCCAAGTCCTAGAAGAAACTGGATTATCTTGCTTGTTCTCACTAAGCTCTGCCACGCTGGTGCCCTGTTAAATATTAATAAGCCCCTTAGATAAACCCTTAAAAGGTGCTTTTTTTTTTTTCCCCCTCCAAGTGCAATCAATCCTGTGTATCAGAACAGTGAATCATTGGTTTCAGGAATATTTCAGGAAGCCTCTGAAATTTAAAATTGTATTCTTTAGTGTTGCATTTTGCTAAAACTCGTAACCTAAGGTCTGGAAGTTTATACTTCCTGATGGAAAAATTGGTAGAGATTTTTGAGCGGTGCCCCTCTCCATAGTAGGGATAAACCCGCCGTTTTCCGTGGCTGGAGTGCATCCCACGGCAGCGAGATCGCCTCTTCCTTAAAGCAGAGCTCCTGCTGCGGCAGGCATGGCTCTGCGTTTGTCTGGCCCAGGTATAACTGAATGTTAGCTCCCTCCCTGTAGCTGTGGGTGGGGTTTGGGCTAGTGATGCTCATGGAGGTCAGAAGCTCTTGCCCCCAGCTCCTGCATGCCAGAGGTGCTGCTGTGCTGCAGCTTTCAGGCTCAGGTGGGGCTGGAGGGCTGAGCTGCTGCTCTGCATGGCGAGGGGATGTTTCTGGAGGTGTGCAGCAGAACCGTGCTAAACTGAGACCTTTTGTTTCCTTTCAGGAGTGATGCAGTGCCCTTGGGCAAACCCCTCTGAAGGGTGGATTTGTGGCCAGCTAGTGGCTTCCTCATGAATTGGCACCAACCCTGTGGAGTTTGATTAGGAGTAGATCCCACAAGGACTTACATTCTTTGGTTTGGTACAAAGAACATGCTATGGATTGATGGGAGATGTCTCTAATACATGCTGTGACACAGAGGTGCATCTTGCCTGTTGTGCTAATTACACAGAAGACAACTTGGCTCACCATCAAGGCTGGCGCTAATGCATCGCAGGAAGAATAATTTCCTGTTGCTCTGTTTAGTGCTTTGCACAGTGAAGATTGTGTGGCCCAGTCTACTGCATCAGCCAGGAATAAGGGCAGGCAGATCTCAGGCACTTGCTGAAAGCTGAAGTGATCCTCCACAAGCTTGCAAGCACACATGGAGTTTCCTCTTGAGGCACGACCGGATCACCCACTCGTCAGCAGAGTTCTTCAGTCTGCAGAGGCTTGCCTTTCAGAAGCTGGGGAAATATCTTCAGCACTGATCTGCGTGAAGCAATTGATTCTTGTTTGTAGCCAGAATAGCCTGGCAAGGGCTAAAAAAAGCACTTAGTTGGAATTAGTCCATGGTCATCGATACCAGTCCTTGCCGGTTTTCCCAGCTGTGTGGTCAGTAGGCTTTTGGCTAGTCTTGCATGATTTCAGGGCAGCAGTGCATTGTGTCTTGGAAGCAAAAGGAGTTCTTGCCCATCTTTCCTCATCTGTGATGTGGTGGCTTAGGAAATAGGAAGTACAAATCTGTTTTGTTTGTGATAGTGATCAACCTTGGTTCAAGGTTATAAGGCCTGTTCAACAGAAAAGGCAACAAACACATTCATCCAGAAAACATGCTCACAGCTTTTTTGACATGCAGAATCCTTCTCTCCGTAATCATTTTTACAAATGTGCTCACCCTTTTTCCATCTCCAGCACAAAACTTCAAGGCTTTTCACAGTGTGCTGCCGTTAGCAGACTCTTCTTAGTGGTGCCCAGCGACAGGACAAGGGGCAACAGGCACAAACTGGAACACGGGAAATTCCACCTCCACACGGGGAAACACTTCTTTCCTGTGAGGGTGCTGGAGCACTGGCACAGGCTGCCCGGAGAGGTTGTGGAGTCTCCATCTCTGGAGGTATTCCAAACCGGCCTGGACGTGTTCCTGTGCAGCCTGCTCCAGGTGAACCTGCTCTGGCAGGGGGTTGGACTAGATGATCTCCAGAGGTACCTTCCAGCCCCTGCCATTCTGTGATTATTGCGTTGATTGCTAAATGGCAGATCGTATGTCCTGGAGACCAGGTTTACATTAGCAGCACTTTAAAACCGAGTTCCTGTCTGCAATACCTTCCCATGTATGCAGCGTCCAGTCCTCATGGAGTTTTGTGGTTGCCCAGCTTTCCTTGGATTCCAGGTTTCTGTACAAATATAATGTAATACTTTGTCTTTAATAAAGCTGCATACAGTGTGTACGATCTTAGTGTTGTGGGTTTTTCCCCTCTGCCACGGTCCTGGTGTATCGTCCTTGTGGGCCAAGCAGGGTTGACAGCCATTTGGGGCTCTGACCATTGTAGTTCCTGTAGTTTATGGGGCTGCCTGTGTCCGCCTTTGGGGGCATCTCAGGGCAGGTCCTGTCTGGGTCTTGTCCTCTTGGAGGGAGGGAGGAGAATGGACTGTAGCATTCTACCTTTCAGAATACAGCTGAAAGTGGTTTTTAGTGCCGTTCTCTGGTGCAGCGCTGGCATGAATAAGTGCGTAGGAGTATACTTTTTTATAAAGAGTGACAGTACAAAGTGGCAGGCCTTTTTCCAGCAGCCAGGTGTGGCTTGTAAATGCTCAGCCTTTGAACGGAATTGGGGATAGGGCTTGTTGCAGATTGTCCTGTTTAGTATTCAGCAGCAAGCTTTTCTGGTACAGCTCTTCAGCTTTAGTAGCTCTGAAGACCAATTTATCTGAGCGGTAAAGAGATCTGACAAATTTATGGAGGCTCAGAATCCACCAGCTGGTATTGAGAGAGTTCTCGGGTTTGGCTTCTGGGCTGGCGTAAGCAGAGATAGATTGCCGCCATTCCCTGCCATGCTGCGGGGCTGCCCTCCAAGTTTTCAGACCACGTGGACAGCTTTATTTTCTCTGCTCGCCACGGAAGGCAAAATGCTGTTGCCCATCCTCACCACAACGGCAGGACTCACAGGTACAGCCACAACTGTGCATTTTCAGGAGCTCCTGGCTTCTTGGAAGCATCACATGTATTACGCCTGCTAATAATAGTACACTGTAATAGCGTAGAGATACAGAGAAAGCCCTGTGTTTTCCAGTATTTTCTTGCTCTTTAATATGGATGAACTACATCTGCATCTTTCCTTGGAGGAAACAGAAAAACTTGTGCATGGGGTCATGGGCATATTGCCAAAGTCTCCCACAGATAAGGTAGGACTTCCTATCAACTAAGGAAAAGCAGATTCTCTAAGAACAGTGTGCAAAATCTTGTCTCCGCTATCCGAGCATGTGAGATTGCAGATTCCTTCACGGGATGTGGATGTCCTTCATACTCAGTCCATGCTTTATGCCGTAGTTGCCTTTGAAGCAGTAGAACTTTCTTCTCTAACGTAGATGAACCTCTGTAGAGGATCTCCTCAGCTGCACTCTGCTCTGTCATGCTGTCTCTGGAGAGAGCAAGCAGCAAGAATGTCCTTGCTTCAGCAGGCTGGCCACGGCTCTGCTTTAATGTGCTCTCTCCGAGTCCTAGAAGTGCCCAAAACTGCTAATGCTTTTCTTCTGTGGTAGTTCTGCCTCATCAAGTGAAGTGTTGTTGGGGTGGCTGAGAAGCTCTCTGCCTATAGAGTTTCCGTCGTCATTGTCTTCTGCCCTCAGGCTGCTTGGCTCCACCTGGCAAATGCAGGGACCTCCACCAGGTTCACAGCTGGCCAAGCAGTTCAGTTGAGCATAGTGTCTTTTGGCAACCTGTTATATGGAATTTAATAGGAGGCCACCTTCTTACCTTCCAGGCCAGAGGAGAGCGAATATCTTCGTATTGCACCACAGCAGGCAGGGGGTTGTAGCAGTTGTTTTTGAGAAGGCAGGGGACGGTTCACCATGGACTTAAGGTTACCTAATGCCTTAAGCTTGTAGGGGCGGGCGGTAATGTGACTTACTGCGTGCTCATTCCTAGAATCAAGGAGCTGGATCACCTCTCGAATTGGATGCCTTCGTCATGTTGCCGTCATGCCTTCTTCCCAAAGTGTCCTTGGTTTGGCACAGGCAGGGCTGCTGTAGTTACGTGATCTTTTCATTTGGCCTCCTAAAATTCCAGAGTTGTTTTATTTTTTTAATGTCTTCACACTGCTTGCAGCCCCTATCAGAACAACATTATGGTTTTCCTTTATTTAGATCTTTGACATAGCAAGCTATCGTGGAGTTATGATAGTTATGAACTGACACGTTACTATGTGTCAGTTGTTCAGTCAAAACTGTGTGAGTATAGAAACGAGTCTTATTTTAAATCCTGAGTCTTTGATCTTTTTTTCTGAAGCCAAAGAACAGTGATTTTAAACCAGGCTTTCAGGATTTTTAGCCAAAGCATGGCATGCTAATGGGGACCTGCTATTTGTTGTCAAAATTCACTTCACTAAAACACATCTGTTTCCGAGGCAAAATATTCCTTATTCAAATGTTTGCAGAGCAGCTTCCTAGAGCTCTAAATGTGTCCTTTCTCCTAAGTATTAAGCGGTTGTGCCCATTTTTGGTGCAGAAAACAACTGGGCATGCTTTGGGAACATCTGTAAAGGATTGTGTATACATAGAAGCACTTAAGGGAAAACAAAAGTCCTCTGGATTTTATGTGCACCCTCTCCTTGTGTTCTCCTTTCACCCGCTGTATACAGCCTGTGATACTGTAGCCTTGCACAGCTGATACGTAGTCAAATGAGGTAGAGAAGTCCTTTTATGCAGTTGACCTGAAATGTGGGGGGAGATGAGGACGTGCGTGTTTTATGGCTAAGCCAGGGCCAAAATCTGGAGGAGGTCAAGTGTTGGAGGACTGTTCCCATTGGAAAGTTCATTTGGACAGTGCGCCTGTGCTGCAGCAAGCTCAGCGGTTGCGTGGGGGGAAATACTCATTTATTTCCTTTTTGACAGAGTCCGTGTTGATCACACATACTTCTGCCAAAACATAAAGCACTTCTTACTCCATTCTACTTTTTTTGTGGATCCTGAAACGGTAGTATTGTACTAATCAGTAAGTGAAGGATCAAATTAAGGAGATACCAAGATTTCTATGTTCATGTGAAACCTTGCCATATGAATTTAGGCCACCTTGAGTAAAAAAAACTCACTGCAGTCTTTAGCAGTGATTTTGCTTTGCTGGTTTGATCACTTTGTTGTATTATGACCTGAAGAATACCGGTGGATGCCCGAGAGCTCTTATTCACAGGGGACATCAGCTTACCTTTGGATGCCTGTTGAACCAATTCCTGCCGTTAGGTGCCTGACCCCGTGCCTCTGTCAAAATCCCCTGCCCTGCTTCTAGTAACAGCAGCTGAATTGCTGTGTTCTGACAGGGGAACTGTGTGAAGGCTTCGGAAATAAAAATACGCGAGCTCAGCAGATGACACAAAGAGCTGAAGCAGCCTTACAGAGGAGGCAGGGAAGAGCCCCAACAGCTGGTGCAGGAGCTTCTCTCGCTGCTCCCCCTTAAGAACCAGCCTCAAGTCACTTGGTTTTGTTTCAAGCGTTGTGCTCTGGGTAATGCAATTATTGCGGATTGTGGGAAAATCAGTAAACATTGCATTTTGAAGGTGCTCTGTAGCAGTGCTGTTGTTCCACAGGCCTCCATTTCAGTGGCCTTTCCATCATGGTCTGAAATAGAAGGGTGCTCTGGTGGAGCTGGGGGCAAGGGGACAGAGCAGGGGTGCCATACCTTCTGTGGCTGATGTTACTCTGTAGTTCTCACAGACTGAGCCTGCTTGTCAGATTTGTGCAAAGGGCTGGATCTGGGGAAGGGGGAGAGCATCAAGCCCCCGCAGATCTTCAGCAGCAGCTTGGAGTGGAGCAGCAGCTCCAGGCTGCTCTCTCCTCGCACCACTGCTGCGGCGCTGTCTGTGCAAGGACAGCTCGCAGTGAGTTGCAGAACGCTGTGTTCCTCTGCAACCTGACCACAAGAGCCGAACATCTGGCCTGAGGCTGCTTTTTGGGAGGATATGGTACCACGGTTTCTGGTTTTGTGTCTTGTTGTACATGTTACTGCAACTATGCTTATTAGGGGGGTTGAGTTTGGTCGGAGAGGGCAGAGGTAAGAAAGTACAGAAGTAGAAATGTGCTGGTCTTCCCCTTAATTGTCTCTACATAATTCTCGGAACAATCCTCTGTGTACGTTCCTCCGAGCGTCTCAGTTTTTGTGTCTACATATAACATTCAGCGTTGTGCTCTCAGCTGTGTTATGCAGGATTAAATCCACATCTAAACCGCTCATTCATTTCATGAGGACTGGGATGTAAACTGCCTCTCATTGTAGAGCAAATAGAGTGAAAACTTGTGCAATCTAGCTTTCTGTCTCTCAGGAGACCCCCTACTTCATATACGCATGGAAATAAGATAGCACTCTGATCCTAGCTTGCTGATTATGGCAGCTTTCAAAAATTCTCTCTGTGAAGGGTCATCAGGAGCCTTACAAGCTGACAAATATCATTCATGCAGCCCTTTTCTAAACAGGAGGGGGAGAAGTGACTCTATTACAGAGTTCTGGATTTGAACAAGACTTTAAAATGTACCGTGTGAGCCTGCACGCTGTGCCGTGAAGTAGCAGAGGTGTCTGCCCGGAATGCAAAACAGTCTCCCAGCAAGGGGCAGCACTGCTCCTGGAGAGCAGCTCTCTTCTGCGGAGAGGAGGACTGCTTCGTTTTCAAAATGTGATTTGGTGTGGCCGGAACTGCAGAGCATGGATGCTATGGGAACAGCTGGGTGAATTTCGATCTGTCGATTCTGCCAGCTGAATCTGTACCTCTAGTTCCAGGTGCCCACTTCATGTAAGAATTTCGAGTGGCTTTAGCTGCATTCCACCACAGATGGCCTGCTGCTGGCCGGCATCTTTTCACTGAGCTGAAAAGCACCCAGATTGATAAATATCCCTCTAGTACAATTGTATTGACTAAAATAATATGAGGAAGGGGAATAAATTTCTATGTGAGGTAGAGGAGGAGCTAGATTCAAATTGGAGTCTCTTTGTAATAGCAAATGTCAGGATTGTGTCATTAGAACAGCGTGCAAAGAGCTCCCAGAATTAAAACAATCAGTAGGGTTTGATGATGAAATGGTTTTGTATGGCTTTGTCTCTGCTGTGGTTAAGTACAAAGACGGTAAAGAAACAGAGAAGGAAAAATTGCAGAGAGCGGTATATCTTCTTTGGCGTAGGCTTGCGGGGGAGATGGGGGCTGTTTTCCAGCAGACTGGAACGTCTTGCCTGAAAGAAGTGCGCATGGGGGAAGGTGAGGGGCTGAAGCAATAGAACCAGATATGTACCTGGTTTGAAGGTACCAGTGTTAAGACGTGCATCTTTAGGAGAGGAGACAAGCTCTTCACCAGGACAGCTAGGTCTTAAAATGGGATAATCCACATGCAGACTGGCTTTCCTCTCGCTCCTAACCAGCCAAAAGAGCAGCAAGGAGGAGGGAACCAAGCATTTCCTCTCACTGTTTGTCTATGTAAAAGCATGTCAGCCCGTGATCATCTGGAAAGCACTGTTTTGGAGTGAGGTGGCCTTGGCGTGTTGAAGGGTGAGGTTGTGACTTGAGGTTGTTCCTCGGCGCATCAGTTCTTGGAGCCGCTTTCAACATCAAGGGTGATTCTTAGCATGGTCTTAGCTTCTGTAGTGTTCAGCCTGCACTTCACTGCGGGACATAACGTTTCAGCGCAGGTAACTGGTGTACACAATTGAATCAGTGGGTCCCTTCTGCCACTGACTGAGCTGACAGCTTTCCGAGGAGTGAGAAGGGTAAAGGCTCTCTAGTTTCTTGCATCTAAACTTAAGCTCCCACACTCTCTAGTTACATATGCAATAACACCTATACCAAAATGAGAAAGCTGGAGTTCTCATTCCTGCTCCACTGCACTTTTTCATAATACAAGGGATTGGACTTCAAAAGTAAGCAGGTGTTGAAGGAAAAATAGCAAAGGCAAAGGAATCACGTTAGTTCTTTCTGAAATATTGCCCAATTAAAATGCTGGCTATTCATGTAAAATACATTTGCAGCAAGGTACTTCAAAATGACTTATCAACACTTGCTTTGGAGAGCACTGCCTCCAAGGTAACACAAAATGTGAAACTAGCAATGGAAAATCACTATGCCTTTATTAAAAAAAAAAACAAAACCAAAGCAATCATTTCTTGCCCTAAGGAAGGGTGTGCCTGTCACTGGGTTGTTTAAGGGGAAGTGGGAACACTGTACTATTAACATTCATGATAAAGTGCACGGTTAATCATCACCCAGCTAGTCCTTGGTTTCTCGCCTTTTCGTTCTGGAGTAGAGGGGTGGTGGTTAGAGGGTTTGTCATTGGAGGGAAAGGGAAATTGAATATTTAATGTGGCTTTCTTTATGACAAGGCACTAACATGACTCCCGTCTGTATTTAAATGCTGTCCCCAGGTTACGACTATGGCTATGTCTGCGTGGAGTTTTCACTCTTGGAAGAGGCCATCGGATGCATGGAAGCCAACCAGGTTGCTTTACACTTCGGTCAATGCTGCTAGAAGATTTTTAAAGTTTTTTTTTTGGTGGGGTGGTGGAAAGCCAATGAGTTTGTTTTGAACCATTCAAAGGAAGATCTGTTGTATAATACACAACACTGCGGTTTAAATGTTGTTTCCAGAAACTTGTAAAAGGCTTAGAAATGCCAGCGTGAAAGAGCTGCTGGACACCAAAGGGTCTGCCCTCCTCCCTAGCGTGTGTCGGCACACTGGCTAGAGTCAGAGGCTGGTGGCTGACAGACTCTTAATGCAGGTTTTGGTCCTGATGCTTTTGTACTCACCCTGAAATTCAGTCGGAAAGATCTCTGCTAGCGTTAAATGCCTCCCCTGGCTGTGCGTGCACACACACATACACATGTGACTGTAGGTGAGGCCTCTGGTGTGCAGCTCTGAGTCAACTCTGACTTGCACGCTCCACTTTTCCATATGCCTTGTGTGTGGGAGAGATTCTTAATTGTGCCTCTCCCCCATATCTACGCTGTCCTTTGGCAAGCTGGAGCTGCAGACATGAGGACTACCCTACGTGCAGTTGTACCTGGTAAATCTGAATGTTTCCAGCCCTTCAAAGTGCAAAATGGTTTAAATCCTCAGTGATTAAATACCCAAGGGGAGCCTTTACTCTGACCTAGTATTTGAGGCTAGAGCTGTTGTCCACTGTAAAGAGCAAGATGCATAAAATTTGTTAGGTAAAACATAGATTCCCATCTCGCACCACCTTCCCTGTGCCTCGGAACTGCAGGTGATGGATCACTCAAGAAAAACCACTCAACGATCAATCCCCTTTCCTTTACTACATTCCTTAAGTCTCCTCTCTGCTGCCTGTTTCCTCCTAATTTGCCTGAATAAGAATCTATATCAATTATCTAAAGCCTTTTTACCTGAATCCCAAGTCTCGCTGTCATGGGAGGGGAGTCATGAGTCAGATTCAGAGCTGTGCATCTGCAAAAATGTACTTACAGTTAATGAGTCTTCACAGCTGGGGTTTCAAAGGTCCCACTAAGCGCTTGCATTTGCCTCTATTTTCAGTTACAGAGGTATTGCAATTTACAAAAATGTTTTACAGAAATAATTCTGTTGCTGGGAAAGAGCCTGGTGCGTTCCCACTGGGGTGGTGGTGGGGAGCACAGAGAGAGAAGGCTCCAGAATTAATTATTACTTTTACCATCAGTGACAACTCTTATTTCCCCTTGAGTGTTGCTACAATTCCCAATTTATTTTGTTGCCACTGGGGAATGTGTAATTATGTATGACAGTCCTTTTAACCAAAGGCCTCTCCATATTCTCTCCCCAGTTCTGCTCGCATGTAATGATGTCTCCCTACGGGAGAGCAATTCCCAAATACCTGGGAATTTGGGAATTCCTCTTTTTCCTGTTGGTGGTGCCTGCTCTGCCCCTTCTCCCATTTGAAGCATCCCTATGTGCTTAGATGTTTGACTTGATCAGATTTGGTCCATTGCTACAGCAAAGAGCCTGTAAGCACCAGTCCTTAAATTGAAGTGAGTGCCTAGAGGTGCCCAGTAAATCACTGTACGCACATGCATGTGAGGAGGTCCTGGCTGGCGTTCAGCTGCCGCTTACATTGACCCTCCCCAGCAACAGTTATAGCAGACCTTCAGGCTGGGTAATTTTTTACCCCATTTCCCTTCCAGCATTCGGGGAGGGTGCTGCTAGAACCCCGCGAGCGGTGGGGGTAACAGTCCCAGCCGTCCACTCTGCCTGGGGCGCGTTAAAAACAGGGTATGAAGGCTTCCAGTTTTCCTTCCTATATATGGAACAGCTGTGCGTGTGTACAGAGGAAAACTGGAAGATGGAGTGGTTGTGGAAGCCTGCGCTTACCAATCTTCTATGTTTTAGTAGAGCTACGATAGTTTGTAATCAGTGAAACAAGAAATGGGCTTTTTGGGGTGACCCAAGCTATATGAATTTGGTGACCCAAGCCAAATATATTTGTAACCTCCGGATTGTTCTACATAGGTTAACTTCTCTAATTTGCTCTTGCTTGAACATGAAAAAAAAAAGGCCTTCTAATTATTTAAATTAAAATTAAAAAAAAGGTAGTAAGATTTGTATCTGACCTGCTGCAAGGGAGCTGACTTCTAAGTTCTCAGTGAAAGCCAGTAAGAGATACTCAGAAAGGGAGTTATACAATTCAGTTGTCCTTAGACAATAGATACCCCATTTTATTATCTTCCAAGGTAGAGTTGTAAGATCATCTCCTTAGATTGAGAACTAATTTCATTTTTACAAGCTGCAGAAACCAAAGCCTGTGTTAGCTAAGATGTAGGTTCTTTGATAGTTCAGTTATTTTCAGGAGGTTACCAGCTATCCCTGTCAAATTCAGTTGCTTGTGAGAGCATAAATAGCAAAACAGTGTCAGCCCAGAGTCACACCAGTCCCTCACTACTCAACCTGCCTCTTTCGCAGTCATCTGTAGGCTGGGAATAAATAGCTTCTGCAGAGACAGCATTTTTTGATGCTGTTTAATTCCTGTTTAACTGTCCCTGCCTAAAGAACAATTCGCTACATCCCTATGTTGTTCAGTTCCTATAGTGTGACATCCTTTTGTTTTACTCATCCCAGACCAGCGCCCACTTGAGATCATTCCCAAAGTTGCTAACGACAGATTTACCAGGTCCAACTCCCTCCATTCAGTAAGCCTAGCGTGTGTATGTGGCCGCTGAGATTTGAGGGGGCTTTCTATTAAGTACATCGTGATAAGGAAACGTCCATCTTCTATGTTGCCCTAATTTTGTAGGGGATTTTCATTCCACTTGTATTAATTGCTGCAGCTAATGTAACGAAAATACCCCCCTTATTAATTGCTTTGCCGTGTTGATTGTTGCGTTGGCGATTCGTTACAGCTCAAGGGGCCCATCTAACGTATGTGAAAGGTGATGGCGCGCTGTTACCGCTGGCGCAGAGGTGTTGGGAGGCAGGTTTGGCTGGGCGAAGCGCTGGTGCCAGCTCTCCCGCTGTCTTTGGGAGGCTCTTTGCCCTGGTAGGGCAGGTGGGCTGTCGAGTTGTTTTGCAGAACCCGGGTCCAGCTCTTGTTGCAGCCCGATGGCTGGCGATGCGCCTGTTGGTCTTTACGAGTTGGCTGTTGTTTGACTTTTATGAGAGGACACCTCTTTTCTGTCTGTGATGAGCTGCTTTTCTGTTGGGGAGAAACAGGTATTTCGAATGGAAAACGGGGTTTCTGTCTGCTAAGTCACATGCTTTCTCCTAAATAATCTTTCCCTCCTTTATTCTCATTTTTGCAAGGTCGTAGTGTGGTGTGGCATTCGTCTTACTGCGTTTTCTTTGCATTTGGGCTTGGTGTAGCCCCTGCTGCAATAGTGTTCCTGCCTGGGGGCACCAGGTTGGCTTCTTGGAGGCAACTTTGGGAATACATCCCGGGGGTCTTGTTCTCCATATGTGTTGGCATCTCTTTGCACTCCTTCATCTGTAGAAGAAACACACATAATAATTTTGTTATTGGGTGCAAAAAAAATCAGGCGGGAAATGAAGTATCCTTCATGTCGTCACGTATCGTAAAGGCAGATGAAGAAGGAGAAATGGAGAGAGCCTGTCTCTGCTGCCTGGATATTACTGTTTTCACTGAGAGAGCTGGTGGTTATACATATGGAAGCAGAAGAAGCTTTTTTTTAAGCTTGGGAGCAAATTATTAGTCTTGACTGACTATGTAGTATTGTCTCCAAATCCTCTCAGGCCTCAAACTTAGCAACACTGGCAGCATGAATATTTCCTAGCTTTTGTTGCTAGTAACTAACATCTTTGTAATCCTTTCCTCCTGTTTCTTAAGAAAGAGCGTGAAAATGGGAGAGTTATACCATGAACTTTTGAAAAGACATAGTTCGTCAATTATTGTGGAGGTCTCCAGGCGTGTGCTAGAGCGGTCGCTCCAAGACTTGCTCCTGTGAGCGCTGGCACGTTTCAGGGAGCGGTTTCTCCCGCAGTGCTGTGTGGTCCTGGTTCAGCTCTTTCTTGCTGGAAAGGGTAAGGGGGATTCTGGCTGGATTTTGTTGATACGCGCTTTACTGGAGCACATCCCGCCACCGCGCAACTGGGAAGCATCAGCGATGCGTTTCTCCTGCTCTGAGACCATCCCCTTTTATCCATTCACTGGAGCGCTTTCCTCCATTTAGTGTGAAGATGGCTTCTGGTACAGATCAGACTTCACAGGGTTTTCGCTGTAGCTGTTGGTGTTAAAATCTACAAGCTGCATTGACAAGCAGGCAACGCCTAGGACTTTCTGTCCTGAAAACATTAGCAGTAGCCAGTCACGACTCTTTGTGGCTTCCCAGTTAAATAGGGAAGGAGCTTGTGGTTATCCTGAGGATGCTTCCTCTCTGGTGTCCTGTAGCCTTAGAGTATTTATTGAAGCCTCTGGCGCAAGGAGTGTGTTGCAATTTGTAAGAGAAAACGTGTGTCCAAACATCAAAATTAGTTGTTTTGGTAGGATGTGTTGAGTTGTGGAGTCTGTTATGTTTTTCTAGAATCTGCAAAATGCCCCCTGTAATGGAAGATGACACCCGCCTCAAGTGTATTTTCACGGGCTGTCTGCTCTCCATCAATTACGCGCTTGACAATGTCACTCCATCTCTTCAGCTTTAACCTGCAGTTGAGGGTGGTGGTGACAATTCGGTGTATCCACAAATATGGTGAAATCCGTTTGTGTGTTAGGCTAAGAGTGCTGGAGATGGCCTTGCTTTTGATATGTTCTCCTTGGGTTGTCAGCTGCCATTATCTTCTGCTTTTCTCGTCGTAGATTAGGTGTGGGATTTTGCTCAGGTTGTATCATAAGCACACATCTTTTTTTTCCCTATTAAACCTGTCCAGCTTCTGACTACGTGGATTTCTAGGATTACCTTTTGGAGTCTTTGAGTGTGTGTATAGAGAGAGGAAAGAGTTGTGTACCTGGGCAGTGTTTCTTCTATAAACATGCTAATGATTTGGGAAACACGCACATTATGAAGTCATTTTTATGATCTAGGAAAGTTCCCTCCATAGGCTACCTTGTAATCAGATGAGTGGATTTCCAGGCAGCAGAGCTGATTTGGGTTTTTTTGTGTCTGATTCAGTGTGTGACCTCGTCACGAGCTCACCCTGGTCTTACATCATTGAGGCTTGACATGTTGAGTCAATCATTTGTTCCTTCCCACTTGTGTCTCGCTAATCACTGCATCGTACCGTGATTTAATTGGAGTTGTAAGCCTCTACCATTCATACAGAAGTCTGCAGAGGGAGGCTCCTAGTGCTGGGCAGAGGCTTTCCTGTGAATAAGCAGTTGGATCTGCCCGCGATGACCTGTGGCAGGGCTGGGTGCATGGGTGTGCGTGTGTATATCCTGCAGTGATGTTGTGATAAACGCACTGTCTGCTTGTCTGTTCGGAAGGACTGACTTCATCTCTGCGGGCTACGGAGACCTTCCTTGTGCAGAGAAGAGTGTCTTTTGTTGTAAAATGTAACTGACAAAAAATTCTGGTGCTGAAAATACTTCTGTGGACCTTCTCTTCTGTTGAGATGTCATCTCAACATCTTCTCTCAACTCTTCAAGCTGTGTGAATCCTCTTAGTCTCTCTTCCTTTGGCACGGGAGGTCATAAGGGATCTTCTGCCAAAGGCTTCGCACACTCTTCATTCAGCCAGTGGTAGCTGCCCATCAACATGTTTTTTCTAGCCTTACATGCAGAAAAAATGACAACCTTCTTGGCGGCTCCGTCCTGCCTTGCCTCAGGAAGCAAACCATGCTAACCAGAGAATTTTAAATGAAGTGGGCTTTTAACTGGAAGGGATGTGAAGCTACATCTTCTTGCTCTACTTGTGTGATCCCAACTTGCCACGTCCCTCTACCTCTCTGCTCTTATTCCAAAATCCTGTCCTCCTTTTTTCCTTCAGCCTCACCTTACCCCTGTGATGAGGATTGTATGCTTTTGCTGCTGCTGAACTGCTGCTCTGTAATGGGATTGTCTCAGAGGACAGCTTCTGGGTGAGCTGCTTGGAGCACGCAGCAGATGCGTAAGCAGGACTTTCTTAGTATCTCTGGTTGCTGCTGGGGGCGTATGGCCCAGCAGGGTTATCTCAGGACTCAAATATTGCTGTATATTGCAGAATTATCTATTCCGTGTGCTGAAGCTCACTTGGGCTGCTGTATAAATAGGTTGTTCCAGGTAAAGCATCCTTCCCTACCCTTCTCCAAAATGAAACTGCTCTGCCTCTGGCCTCTGGGCGTTTATGTTCTGATGATGAATTTGTTGGGGTTTTTTTGCTGGTTGACGTTAACAAATCTGTGTGATGATGTATCTCTGAAATATCGCTTCTTTCCCTGTAGATGTCAAGTGCCCTGCTAATCAAGTATTTCTCTGTTGGGACAGATGCTCTGTTTACAATGCCAGAAGCTTGAGCCTGCAAACATTGGGGGATAATTGTGATTTCCTGAAGTTTGTTTGAATAACTTGGTCAGTGAGTGTTGCCAAGATAAGTGTCCAGTCCTCTCTGGCTGATGGATCGTATGATGTGGTATACCAGTACTTGCAGTGCATCACTCACTCCCGTTGGGTACCACATGCCCCTGTGCAGCATCCAAAGGTGCACTGTGGCGGATACTCCCCGCACTGGTGGCACAAAGCAAGGTACCACTGTTGGGCAGCTGGACCTTTGGTCACGCCCAGCATGGCTGTTGTAAAAATGGGGGCACCTAAAAACTTCTGCTTGTGAATGTGAAGTGCAACGTGTACCACAGATAAGTCTGCTCCTTGCCCCTTCCACAGTGCTAAAGTTGTATTGCAGAGCACTTGCTGGCAGAACAGCACCGAAGAAATAGCTTTGCTTCAGTCATTGTCAGCATGAGAAGCGTTTTCCTGAGTGACATGGCATGTGGCACGCTCGTGCTTTGAAGTCGTTTGTAGGTGAGATTTTGCCTTGAGCTAGAAAGGATTTGAAGTATTCCTTGGATGCATATGCAGGATACAGATGCTACCCTGTCTGGGTAGCAGTCAGGTCCTCTCCTCCTAACGTGTTAATGGAACAGTTCTGTGACAATGAGGAACTCTTAGTTGCAGATTTTACGTATAGGTGCAGTTTCAGTTTAAAACGAAGAGCAGTGTTTTCCTGCTGGCTGTTCTTTCAGATTATATGTTTTTTATTGTGTTTACAAGCGTGATTGGTTGATTTTCTATGAAGATCTGTGAGAAATCTAAATATATTCTTGTGTAACCATCTGGAAGGTGCTTGTCATTGTAGCATCAAAGTGCTTCAAAGGAGCCTGGTAAACCAGCTGTAGACCAGATAGTGTGTTGCCACAATTGCTAGATTGTATATGTGGTCAGAAGGTAATTTTGGGTTAAGATGTAAAATCCCTTGATCAAGCTCCTATATGAAAGTTAGTAGGACTCATGCCACTAATTTGCTTTGATGCTTTTGAAGTCATCCTTTAAGTAAGCTGGTGACTAACAGAACTGCAGACGCACTATCAGAAATTCCCTCTGTACTCTTGGAAGCGGGTGGTGCTGATGATATGACTGAAGTTACTTAAAGGAGCCACAAAGGCAGTGAGAGGGAACTGGGTTCAGCTTACATCAATAAAGGCATCTCAGCGAGCACAACGTAACCTGCATTTCCACAGCAAGACCATATTCTATCCCGTCTTAGCCAGAATGGCTTGCACAAGACCTGGCACTGTGAAAGCGGCGGCAGTCCTTCTCCGGCCAATCCCAGCGACGTCGAGGGGAGTACCAGTTATGTTTTACAAGCACATGAGCCAGATTATAACGCTAAGACTCCATCTGGACTATTGTGATAAGTGGGAGCACACCAAAATGTTGTTGCAGTTTGCACTTGCCGAGTCGTTTCTGTTAGCTTCAGCATCAGAGCTGTTCGTTCATGCTTTTTATGCTATCTTGGCGGCGATGGCTTTTTCCATCCCTTGGTGCACTGGTGATGTTGGATTGCTGGAACAGGAAGGTAAAAGGTTGAGTCTAGAGGCTACAAAAAAATGTCAAACCGCACACTCTCTGGGGTTTAAGGAAGGCAGAAGCACTGTTTCCTTCTCTTAGAATAGCGATGGTCAGACTGCTTCTCTACAGAAACATTTTTTTTTTTGCATAACTATGGTTCTGATGGACAGTGAGAGAGCTGGAATTCCCTTCAGATGTGGATTTCAATCTGTTTTCTTCCTAGCTGAGTTTGTGTTGGACCTTTATAATGTAAATCGTGGAAGTTTGGGTACCTTGAAGTGGGGTACATTCAAAAAGAGTACCTTGAATTTTGCCATTTTCTGCTCACGTTAGGAGAAGCACACAAGGAAAAGGCTAAATTCATGTGTTTCAAGTTTGAAGGTGCAAGATAAAAGCTATGGCAAACAGTCAGCAGCTTTTATTTGTGAATTTCTGTTTCGATTTGACTGTAACTGGGCTGTTAATGTTCTTGACTAGAAATGAAACATGATTACTTTAGAAAATGGGGGCTGGCACACCTGAGTGGGCTATTGTGTCATTATCCATCAATCACAGGCAACAAGGAAACAGGTATTTAACACAGAAGGACACACAGTTATTATCCGCCCCACTCCCCTGCAAGCCGTGGGGCACCTTCAAGACTCTTATTAAAGCTTTAATACCTACAGAGATCACAAGAAGCACTGTAGGCTACAGGAGCTGCTACAGGATCAGCGAGCAGGAGCATTGCTGTCACTGCATCTATGCGGGACAAGGAAAGATGTTAGGTGGAAAAGCACCGAGGGTGCTGGCAGACAACAGCCCGCTGCACTTTAGAGGAAAGGCATAAACTTCCTCTGATCCTCTCTCGTTTGAGAGGGGGAGAATTTCTTCTTGCATCATATCTGGCAACCTGTTCAACCCAGTTTGTGTGAACAGGACAGCAACTGAGAGATCCTCAGTACCACCGCATGAGCAGCTTACTTGTCTTTCACTATGCTTGCTCCCAGAAGAGGGCCACAGGGGGAAAATCCTGAAGGCATTTTGTACAAGGAGATGCAGGAGGGAGGTGGAAGCTGTAAAGCGTGCAGTTGACTTGTTGCAGCAAAGTGTCTAAAGTAAAGAAGCATTCTGCCTTAATGTTTGTTTTGCTGTGCTGTTGCACTGTGTGTGTGCATTGACAGCTACCAGATGTCGCATACAAGTGCCCTCCTGCATCTCCATCACTTCAGGCCACCTATAAGTTAGTTACGTCTTCCAGAGGATGAACAAACAGCTTCCAGAAGTAGATTCCCCAAAGGACAGTGGTCTAAAATCAAGTGCGTCATGTAATGATTTACACTTTTAATGAGGGTCAAAGCTGTAAAGCTGTAAACATGAGATTTAGGTATTTAAATCTCTGAAACTGTCTTCTTTGGAACAAGAAGAGGAAAGTAATTCTCTCCTGCTTTCCTAGACAGCAGGGGAGCTCTTAGGTTTTGTGATGTACAGTCCATGTCTTAGCAGGAAATTAGCAATATTCAGATGGGCTTCATGTACCCGATTTGAGCCAGAATGGCAGTAAAAGCTCAAGGAAACATTTGATGTACTTTTCCATCAAGGATCTCAGGAGCAGAGTTAACAGAGAAAGTAATTTTAAGTCCTCAGAATCCCATGATGTATTTTCTTACACATAAAATCAGGTTGAGAAGTCTCACTTAGAAGCTGTCTCATGGTGCGAAGCTGTACATTAATGGTCTGATGACTAAGGTATTTTACTGTTTATAGTCCTAGGTTTTTGAAAGCCTGCTTGTTTCTTCCCAACTTGTGATATCACTGGAGAAGAGAGCTGAGGTGGTTTGGTGGTTTTTTTTCCCCTCTGACAAGGCGTTCTTCTGTGCCTGTCAATGTGCGATCGATGTTTGTTCTCTGCCACTGCCTGCTTCTCTGCCCGTTGCACTAACTTACCTTGTCTGCTTTTCTTCCTTCTGATCTGTACTAAGCCAGTCATTAAATGCAAGGAGTGAATTCCAAAATGTTTAATAGACACCTTTAAGTGACAGGGAAATGATTGATCAGTCTGACTGTGAGAGGAGCAGCAGAAAGCGTCACCTCTCTGGTGCTCCAGCACTGGCTGCGGCACACGAGGAGCTGTGGGCAGTACCTCCGTGCCTGCCCTTGGTCTGCAGCGATGCGCTGCGGGCAGCTCTCTGCCTGGCGTGATACATCCCCAGGCGCTGGAGTCCTGGGAGAGGTTCAAGTGGCAATACCTGAGCAACCCGCTACCGGGCTGCTGATGCAACAGTTTAAGGAGATGCCTCTGCATCATGTTTCCCCTTCCCAGTCCCTTAGGGATGCAGCCAAGCTGGAGCACAGCAGGGAATCCTGTTCTTTTCCTTCCTCGGGGTGCAGGTTATCAAAGGAACTGCTCTCCTGCACACTCACCTCTCTGGCCAGACTCCCCCGAAGAGCTGAGGTCAGCAAGCACAACCTGGGAGCCTGGATGTCCACATAGGAGCGTCCCTTCTTCTGCCTCTTGCACCCTGACATGGCACTAAGCTCCTTTCTTCAGCAATTCTGGGAATTCATCAGGAAGGAGGGATCTGGATGTACCTCTGGATGTTGTGTAGTGCAGTTGCCTGGATGAACCTCTTAAACCTTAGTGCCCCTATAAAGGAGGAGCTGCGGGGTCCTATGCGGAGCTGTGACACCCACTCATGTTACGTTTCACCCAAGCCAGGCTGGCAGGAGAAACTCATTTCCTTCCAAAGGCCTTGGATAGCTCTGTTCTCACACCGTGACACGTTTCTTGGGCAAATGCTGACCAAAGAGCAGCCGTTTCCCAAATCAGCTCCTAAGAAGAGCTCTCTTACGAGGCAGCACCTGCTGAGATGTAGAAATTGGTACAGGTGCCGGCCTGCAGGTGTGCCAGCTGCCTTGTGGTTCGGTCCAGGTGCGACTGTTAAGGATCTGGACTTAGCTTTTGGACAGGCCACCTCAAGGTCCCAATGACATGCTGGGAATCATCATTGAGACGGCACAGGTAAGTGTTGCACTGCTGGTGCATTTCCCCTGGCAACTGGCAGGGTTCTTCCTCTTACCCTTTGGAGTCAGTATCAGGCACCCACTTTTGCCATTAACTGGGAATTTGGGGATGTTGAGAAATGAAGTCTCAAAGGACAAACCCCTCTTTTCATCCAGAGCTGCTCCTTTTTCCCCAGGGTTTTTAGGTCTTTTCCTTTCAGCAGAGATGCTGACCTGCTGCAGCTTGTCTGAGCACTGGCTGCAGAGAAAGAGTTGCCAGTGAAGGCTCCCAGTGCTTAATTCAGTGGGTGCAAAAGTGAGTTTGGAGGCACATCTGGGGGAGCCTCTGGACTGCTGTCTTCCCCATATACAGTTGGCATGTTCTTAGCGAACGTGTGCTGCTGCGCAGAACATCCTGCGCTCTGGTCACCACGCAGGTCAAGCCGTGTTGGAACTGGTGTGTAATTCCCTGGTTACATGCTCCAGCAAAAGGACATGCTTTTAGTTGGGTGTGGGGTCTTTAAATGCTTAATCAAATAGTCCAGGAATAATTTTACCCCCTTAAGGCAGAGCTTTCCAGCCTGACCTTTTTCCAGCCTGATTTTGTATTGGGATTACAGTTTAGTGTTTTGATATTGTGCTTCAAATCTATGAGCTGGGCTTTTCTTCATTGTTGTCCCAGCTTCCTTATGGCCCTTGCTAATTGTAAGGTACCCCTGGGGAAAATGCGCAGGAAGGTCCTGGGGTGAATTAGTGCATTGTGCTAACAGGCTTAATCTTTATATTGTTTAACAGCGTTATGGGATGAGATGACCTTTGAGGAAGAAGTAGCCTTTCTCAGAAGTACTGAGAAATACGTCCAGGCACTAGAGCAGCATTTTGGAGGGAGAAGGGAAATCGCTGTGTTGGGAGCAAAGGGAGTCTTTGAAGCAGCTGCTGTTCAAATACAGAGTCCAGGCAACAGACCATGATGAATCAGAAAAGGAATATAGATGAGGCAGAGCCATGTGGACCCTTCCCTAGAGCTGTCTGTGAATAATGATACTCGATATGCTAAATATTTAAATACTCTTAAGTTTTGGTAGTTTAAGTATACTTTTCAAGTAGAGGATTGAACCTGCTTCATACTTTTTTGGGCACCGGAACAAGTGTTTGATATGGGTAACTTTCTTAGCTTATTCTGTAATAAGTCCTTCACCATCCATGCTTGTCTTTAGCTGTGGAATGTTACAACCAGTAACACCAGAGTGCAGAAATTGTGCCCCTTGGAGCTGTTATCTCCTGATAGCCCCAGACCCTCGCTGTCTAAACTCCAGAAATCCTCTTCTGACCCCATCATACTGTATAGGAAAAGCTTTCATTTTAAAATTTGCACATTTTTCCAGTGATCCTATGATGCTGATGTGCAAAGGTGCCCTCTTCAGAGGGGTGAGGGAAGGTGGAGGTTAGAATTAGCTGGGCAGGGAGACACTAGGGGTAGGTAAAAGGTCCACTTTGCGTCACTGGATCGAATAAAACTTTCAGATGTGTTGAAATGGGTGAAATGCAGAAGCCGTTCATACCACCTGCCACCCAAAGCTGGCCCTAGGGCAAGTGAAGTCCTCGGCACATTGTGCGTTTTTTTCAAGCTGTGACACATCGCTGTTATCCTTCCTGGAGCCATCGTTGGGAGCTTGCCTGTACCAACTGTTTTGGTGGTGTTCTCAGAGCAGGACTGAGTGTGCTGACAAGTGAAGCGAATGCTGTGTTTAAAAGATATGCACTTTGAGAGTTCTAACTTGGAAGTTAATTGGAGTTCAAAATTCAGGCAATAAAACATAGGGAGCTGGCATAGCCTGAAAGGCAATTTCTGTGTATATTTGCAAAAAGGGTATCGGTGGGGGGATATGAATTCTAGAAAGATACTGGGACTAGCTTAGAAAGAGGATGGCTGGTATCCAGAGAATTTAGAAATCGTAGGAAGAAAACTGGAAGTGTCTCAGCAGCCTAGATGGGGTGTCTGTGGAAATAAGATACTTAAAGGATGCAGATGGGCATCTTCTGCTAAAGGACAAATAACCTGGATAACCAGGCAGACAGGGAAGCCTGAGGAGGGCTGTCTAGGAGCAAGTGGAAATGGAAACTTGTGTGTCATGGTGGATGGTTGCAGTGCAAGTGGGCAATGGGTTTTGTATGAAAAGAGGCACTGAGTGCTATCTGGGATAAACTAATCCTTGCGTAGCATCTCTTTTATTTAGCTACTACATCTTTAGGACTCTACCCTCCTAATGCCTCAGTTCAGTGTTAGTGCCCATCAGTGATGTGCCTGAAATTATGTTCTGTTAACTCAGGATTGATGATGACATCTTTGGGCTCTCAGTCTCATGCCTCCCCTGACCGTGAAGACTGTGAGCCCTGAGCATGCCATGCTGGTTGAGATGATTGTCTTACTGCTGACTGCTTCAAGGTGATGCCACGTTGTCCTGGTTTGAGCTCTTCAGCATCGCTGATGCCCAGGAGCCAGACATCCTCCTTTCCAGGTGACCACTAACAACAACTATTGTGCAAGATTCATCTCAGTGTTAGTCTTGATAGAGACCTGTAATGATAAAACACAGCAAGGTTGTTTGGATCCACTTGGTGAGGTAACCATTCCTTAGGGATCCACCGTTTGTCAGACCATCCTTTTCCCCTGTATTATCTTGAATTTTCTGCTTTGGCTGTCGGCTACTCAGCAGTAGAATACTGGACACTGATAGATCAGGCCAATAAAAAGAAGTCCCTGAGCTGCAGATGGTGAGGGAGTTGGAGAAGGGGGCTGAGTGCCTTGGGGAAAGTTCCCCTGTACTGGGAATTTGCTTGCAGTTACTGTTCCTGTAGGAAATGCCAGATTGCTGCAATACCCTGCAGCAGGCTGCATTGCTCTCGTTTCTTCATCTCTCCATGTTACACTGTTTTCTAAATGTTTAATTACAGATGGATTGTGGGTTCACAGCTTTTCTCATCTGCTTTTTGTCAAAGGTAAGCAGATGTACTGCCTGTTGCTCTGTAGAGTCCCTTGTACAGCAGCTGCCAAGGAGCTCGGAGATAAAAACTTCGGCATATGGAAAAAACGGGATGAGAAGCCAGTTTCTGTGGCTGAGATGATCTTGTTTTGAAATATATCCAGCTGGTCTCTTATCCTCCCAGGAGTCTTGGTGTTGGCCCTCTGCTCCGTCCGTCCCGGGAAGCTGCTGCCTCCTGAATTCCACGAGCAGCTGGGGATGTGTGGGTTAGAGGGACCTTTGGTGTTTGGCCCCGTCTGCCTGCTTTATCGGAAGATGAATACCTTAAGGGAGAGAGCTTTGCGCTCTCCCTGCCAGCTTTCCTCCGCCCTCTGCACAGAGACAAGAACCATGCCAGTGAAACAGGGTGCCATTCTGTAATTTACATTGCGTTGCGGTTGGAGTTGTTATATTTGCATTTATAATCCATACTCAAGTAGGAGAAAAAGCAGTCTGATTTGCGGTTACAATTAGATAACCCGACTTCTGCTGTCAGCCCCTTGTCTCCCTGTGCTGTGCTGTCCGGTGCGTTTGGAGGCCGGGGCTGGAAAATACCCCGAGGCTGGTGAGAGCTCGCTGTTCTGGGAAGTGCTGCTGGGACCCTGGGCTCCCTCTGCATTCCCAGGCTGCCTCCTGAGGTACTGCCTGAGCCTCCCCAAGGCAATAAACACCAGTCATTAATCGGTTTAAATAATTTTTAAATGATGGATGTATAATGATTTTTGAATAACCATCCTAATTATAGTAAATATGCATAAGAGGGCTGAATTAACATCACGGGAACGAGGTTAATTCCAGTATTTTAATGTGACTGCTGTGCTGCCCATGAGCATTCTTTTGTCATAATCCTTGTATGCAGTTTTATATCTGTTTGCAAATGATATTTTCTGTTCATTTTCAACGTGTGGAACCATGTCAGTCTTCTGACTTAGTTATTACTCAGCCAGAAAGACAGCAGAACCTTTCAGTTCATGGCACGGATGTTTTCCATTTCATCAAACTGTGAACAATGTAAGGAAATAATTAGCTGAAGTGCTGTTTGGTTTTCTTCACGAGCCAGCCGCCGGAGGAGATCTGAATATGGTTCGCTTGTGGTGCAGGCACCTCCTGCACTCCCTTGGTTGCAGAGAAAACTTTGGCATGTTAATCCTCGTGGATTTGGGGGCTCCAGACCTGAGCCTTGATTCTGTTCCAAAAATGACCTGCGCCGCTCCAGGTGTGTCATCTGTAAAGCTGGGACTGATGGTTGCTATTCCTCTGAGTCAGGTACCCATGGCCTTTCATGTGACAAGGGATAGTGGCATGCGGTTGCCATCCCACTGGAGGAGCTGGAGCAGACGCCAGCTTCCTCCACAGCCTTCCACAGCAGCACTGGTCGCTACATCCACGTCTCCGTGCGGTTTGGCAGCCCCTGTGGTAGCTACTGAAGCATGACCCATGGGGTGGAAAGCCTGAAGAGCTGTCAGCTCGTTGTTAAGAGGCTCCAAAGTGAGATTTTACTGAAGGTTTTAACGTTTGGCCAAATTCAGTTAAGGCAAAAGGCTGGTTTGATTTGCGGGAGTGTGCCGTGCTCCAAAAGCTCTCCGCATTTCAAATTTTCTAGGTCGCTCTTGGATGCTCTGAATTTTTTTCAGAGAAGCAGTTAGCAAAAACTTTGACGTTGATGATTTGTATTCTTCTGTCATCTCGGTCTTGGAGAGCACAGAGATACTTTTTTGGCAAGTTCTTCCCCTCCTCAGCCCCCAGTCATCATCATTAGAAGGCTGTCAACGAGCATGAAAAATACCAGCACGCCAACTGTAAATGTTAATTGAGAGATAAGCAGCTGAAGTGGGGAGCTCGTGCCGTGCCTGACCTGCCGCAGTCTGTCTCCTGGCCCTGTCAGGAGCTGCGTTGCTTCCCTGGGAAGCGTGATCAAAGCGCCCTGTGCACGTACAACTTCTCCTGCCCACGGGAGCTCTGTTCGGAGCAGGAGGTGAGTTCTTTCCTTGCCAAAGTAGTACGATTGCAAAGAGGTTAAACAAGAGGCGAGTTAAAACCAACCTCGTGAGTGGACATTACATGTGCTAGGAGCGTGGTCTGGTTTTTTTCATACAATTAGGGTTGCCTTTACCACTTGGATCTTATTGATACTCTTTTAATGCTTCTGGTTCAACTGCCTTTGGTGACAAAGAGCTTGGAAACTGTTCTAGTAAAACCAGAGTTCTGTTGCCAAAGCCTTGTGCCCAGCTGACACGCAGTTTCCGAAGTACTTTTAGAAGGATTTCATCACCCATGAATGTCATGGCTAAGGGATTTTCCCTTTTTCTTTGTCTCTCTTAAAGTAACCTGTTCTTGTGGGCTTTGTCTCTGCTCAGTGAAGGGCTTCGAGACATTGGTACTTGCTGCGTGTGCTTTCTGCAAACAGGCTTTACGGTTTCATGGTGTAACTCCCCAGAACCACCTCAGGATGGGATTGCTCAGTTGATCAGAGTCTACTGAGAGTAATATTTACATACTAGGCCATCGGCTGTTATTCCAGACGATGCAGATTTTTTAGTGGCTTTAGCTGAAATGGCTTGTACTGAATTGTTTCGCTTAGACTAGAATCCAGTATTACATCTCCAACAGACCTCTAAGCGAAAAAACCATGTATAACTGTGTTGGAAAGATGAGCAGCAGTAGCATGAAACACTGCTCCCAGCAGTGAAGTCCCGATGCTCTGTTTTGATGAATTTGGCAATTCAGGAAAAAACAGTAGAAGCTGCTCGTGCCCTTGGAAATCTAGGGATTTTCATGGCTGAGAGCTCAGTGTTCAAGTACTGCAGAGCTGTGCGGCCTTTTAAACCCTTCACTGGAGTCAACTGTGTGTTTACTGCTAGTAGTTTTGAGGGGGAGGTTCCTGACTGGGAGGACCAGAGAGACATTTCTGTAGCATACTGTTTTAGAAAAGAAAAGGCCAAACTGCTCAGAAGTACAGGATGTCGAATATCGACAAGGAGAATTAACGGGCATAGTGCAGGTGAATCAGTGAGAGAGGTCCAGGAGAAAATGTGTGAATGTGGAAGAGATTCTTACAGTCTGGGGACCAGACAGTTCATGTGGCATATCCTTGGGCTTACCTTTTTTTCCCCCCCCTAGTACTGTTCCCTGAAATTCTCAGAAAATCTTTGTGATCTCACAAAGATCTGCTCAGTTGAAAGTGGGGAACTGAAAATGAGAGTATTATGCAAAACATTTTGCAGAGAAAAGGAAGAAGATGCAGATGAAAAAGAATAAGCAGTGACAGGGACCAGAGGAAATAAAGGTTCTGAAAATATTTGGGATGGAATATAGTAACAAAATGGGGGAATGAGTAGTTTAAAGTCAGTGAATCCTGACAATGTGTGTCCTAAATGAAGGGCTCATTTTAGTGTGTTAAATGATGATTGCAACCTTGAAAACGACTTTATCAAGAAGAAATCAGTAAGAGAGAGCTTGTTGGAAAAGTGAGCAGGCAATCAGCAGGGTGTTAAGGAAATTAGGGAGTAATTATGTAAGTGACACTTTCTGCAATCTCTGAGAACTGAATTTGCAGCAGAGACCAGCACCACATGTGCTTAAAAACCATCTTCCATAAAACCAAAAATAATCTGAAGGCTTTCTGGCGAGTTTTATCCTTAATGGCTGGTAGCGGGATGAAGCTGTATGATGCACTACCGGAGGAAGTGTCCTCAAATCTAGCTGTCCTTGTTTCCCGAGCTCGTAGGCAGGAGGAGCTGCTGGGTCCAAGGACTCTCCTGGGCTGACAGCACGGCCGCAGCTCTGCTCACGAGGATGCGCACCCTGCCTTCTCTCCCTGCCTGTGCTCAGTGGGTCCCGAGACAGACACGGGCAGTGCCAGGAGAGCTAGAAACGCCCGTCTCTTGAATGTGTGATGTGATGGGTGCCCTGCCTGGGAGAGGGAGCACGTCCATCTCAGAGGGACCGACACTCCTAATGGGACAGCTTTTACTTCTGCTTCCCTGTCTTTCCCACTTGTGTTTCCTCACATGCCTTAAAGTAGGTGCAGACCTTCTCCTAGGCATGTGAAGTAGGCAATACTCCATGCCGTGTATAGAGCTGGGGGAGATTCCTTGCGTCTGTGGTTGCAGCGCTGTGCTCTGGGTGCACACGCCAGCCCTCAGCAGGGTCTAGGAATGGCTCAGCTTTTGGTAAGGCAAGTCCCTGCGGGAAAGCAGTGCTTGAACAGCTGGGTGGCAGAAAGGAAACCCCTGAAGCGTTAAACACATATAGGGCTGGTAGGAAAGGACAGCCTTGGTCCATAAAAGGCAGGTTGCTGAGAGGGGAGGTGGTGGAACCTGACCTTACAGGGCAGTGTCTATGCTCCCCAACTTTCTCTGCTGCCTTTTTTTGGTATGGGTTAAAGGATTATTGTTGTACCGCTGCTGAGTGATTCCCTCCCATGAACTCTTCCTTCCTACTTTACATATTCCCTAGCATCTCTCTCACATTCTGCACAGCAATTTATGCATGGCGGATCGTGACTTCTGAATAATAACTCTGGGAACTTGTTTCCTCATGTTCATGGTTTGCTCTGGGGGCTCTTTTGTGACTAGGCTACTGGGTCAGAGTACCTGGGAAGCTTCTGACTCACCAGAGGTCCCCAGAATAGCTTGGAGCCATTTACAGCTCTCTGACATCTGTCTGTACCATCCAGCAATGGGCCAGAAGAGCGACTGCTCTCCTGGGACTTGGGAGACCTGGGTCTGAGTCTCATTATTCTCACCAAGTCTCATATTGTGGTATTGGGAAATACAAACTGTGTAGTCTGGTAGTGCCTCCAGTGACATGAAATGTCTCGTGGGTCCCTGCATTTGTGGCTCGGCCCGCATCTTGCGTGCTCAGGCATGGTCTGTTGTCCACAGCAGATGAGAGCCACCAGGGCTCCTTGCTACTCACTGCTTTTATGGGCTGCTCTGGGCAGGAGCTGGGGAACTTGCACCTATGACTTCATTTCACCCTTCGATCACCTGCGTTTCAGCAAAGCTTGTGGATTTGTTGGGCTCCTGAGATCTCTCCAAAGCGTGATGCATTTGTAGGCAGTGGAGCACCTCTGCTGCTGCGCAAGTACTCGAGGCCAGCCCCACCAATGACTGGCTGCAGAGCCAGTGGCCTTGCTACGTGCTGGCATACTTCTCTGAAGGAAGGCCAGGGTTTCATGAGTGACATGAAGACTAACCCGAGTATGAAAATTCTTGCACCTCGGTGTCATTTTTCCTTGTATTCCTCCTGAAGTAGCTGCCTTGAGGCCAGCCTGGTGGTGGCTGGTGTGAAGGAGGCTGTCCAGCTGCCCCTTTCCAGCACGTGGACAAAAGCACGTTAAAGCAGTTTCCCTCTCGTGCTCTGGTTACTCTGTCTCTGCTCTTCCTGGGAGGTGGCAAAGCCTCTTCTGCCTAGTTCCTCTTGAGCTAACATGCAGCTTTGTAGCCCCGTGCTAGAGCAGGGCACAGGCAGTTTCCCTTCCACTTCCACGGCAAAGCTCCAGCTAACTGAACCGGGAGTCTTTCTCCCCCTTTCACCCTGTTTCACTTGTGAAATCTTTAGGAACCAGACCTTTAACCCCTTTCTTTGCCTCTGAGTAATCTGCGTGTGCTGGGCACATTCGTCATTTACCCCCTTGTCTCAACAGGGAACTCTTACGATCGGTGGCAAAGAAGTGACCCTTGAGTACACTCCGTGCCCAGAGTTTTGGCGCTGCAAACGTGTAAGTATGCGATCAGAGAGCTGTGTTGTGCTTCCCCTGCTGGCTCTTACGGCAGTGGCAGCAGAGAGGAGTGTTAGATATTTGCTCAGTGGCTGAAGATCCCTAAGAGTAGTATCTGTCCTGAAGCTCTTGCCTCTTATAAACTTAGGTGGTTTTCCCTACCTTGCTTTTGGTACCACCTGTGAGTGCATGTTGCTTTCGTACAGGTAGCCAGTGTTTTATGCACAGAGCAGTTTTGTCTCTATGCGGTGGTTCCCTTTTAACACGTGGGGAAGATAGTGCGTGGATCCTTTCTCCTTAAAAACCAAAATGAAACGGTGATTCTGCCAACCAAAATGGAACAGGCTTTCACACTGGTTCACGTGTGTAACTGTAAGTCTTCGCTGCCCAGGTAACCAGAGTTTTCACCGGCGCAACAGTGCAAACCACCCCTGTCTCACGCAGGAACTGTGGTCTGGATTTGAGGGCAGTAAGCGCAGCAGGGAAGGAAGCACGGAAATGAGTCCGAGTCCAGGCAGCAGTTAGTACAGACTGGAATTGGCCCATTTCTGGGAAGGCACAGTTGCCCGAGGGTCAGTTTTATTCCCGTGCCCTTCCCACACTTCTCCCAGAACAGGTGCTTTCGGCTGCGGTAGGCTGGGGAGGAGTGCCGGAGCAAAGGGCAGCCCCACTGACAGCAGCCCAAGAGGTTGCAGCAGGGCAGGAAGGGATCGGTTCTGGTTAGACTCCCACCTTGGGCACTGGATGACACTGGGCTACAAAGACCCTCATCCAGGCTAATTGGATGCACACCAGTTGCCAGCAGAGCCGTTGCTCGGTGCCTCATCTGTGCTTGCAACGCTCCAGAGATCAGGTAGAGGCAGCAGTTTCGGGCGGTGGTTTCACAGCAGCTCTCAGTGCAAAGGG
Source organism: Dromas ardeola (assembly GCA_013398915.1). Lineage (NCBI taxonomy): Eukaryota > Metazoa > Chordata > Aves > Charadriiformes > Dromadidae > Dromas > Dromas ardeola. The sequence continues at coordinate 71,229 of VYZM01005168.1, forward strand.
CAGTAGCTGGAGCGTACAGCCCTACTGTTGCTGCACACACACACGGCCTGAGAGAGCTTTCTCGTGCCCCAGAGCATTTGCAGGGCTTTAGTTAGAGGAAAAAAAAATGTGTGAAAGAGAAATACAATGCATTTACAAAGAGCTTGAAGAGGAAGTTAGGGGTGCTGTGTTCGGAGGGAGCTGTGAAGATGGGGCTCTGGGTGGGATAACCATCCGAGCCGGTACAGCTCTGCCTCTTGGTTAGCAGACACCTCTTCATTGACTCTCCCTGTACAGCAAATTGCATTAGGATCTACAGTTTAGCTCAGGTAAGGACTTTGTTACTCCTTTAGGAGTGAGTTGAGATTAGAGAATACAAAGGTAACTTTGGATCCTTTGAAGCAACATGGTGGCTAGCAGCATGGGGCCTAGCATGGTTCCCTTCCATTCCAGCCAAGGCTCCTGCTGCTATCACCCATCCTGTCTCTCAGGCTGTCACTGTAACTTTTCCATGGCTGTTACTTCTGAAAGCACTGCAGAGTCTACCCTTCTGGAGTAGGTTGTACCCACTACCTTCAAAACATGACGTCCTCATGCTGTCCGTCTTCCATTGCAGTGTAAGGTGTGTACTGTGGGCTACAGATCTTCCTGCTCCTATTGCAAGCTCCCAAGAGATGGTGAGTATATCTGATCCCTTCTGCTTGGTCAGTTAAAAGTTTCATCTGCCCTGACAAGTAAGTTTCTCTTCTGGCTTCCGTGTGGCATCCCTCTTGGTGGACTAGCTGAGCGCTGTGTAGGAGGATTATTAATTGTGTTTCATTTAGACCCTTTTCCCGGTCCACACTAAAGATGTTGCATGCAGACGTGTTGCTGCCAGGTTCTCTGTTCGTGTGAGGCTTGGTGGGGAGGGGTCTTCCTGCACAAGGCCTTCCCTTCCTATTGCTTTGCCATTGTCCTTCATCCACAGAATTACAGGTTGTGTGTCCTCTCGGACTGTGAGCTAGTACTGCTGGCCGTAGGTGAGATGGCTTCCCCTCAACCCACCTTCCTTGGGAGATGCAGCTGCATGTTTTCAGTGTTACTCTTTTGAGGCTCTCAGATTAGAGGTGAATCCAGGACTTGAATTGCTGAACTCACCTTGCTGACTGTAAGAAGTGCATGGAGAGGAGTTCCGCTTCTCCAGGAGCTCCTCACCCCGCCAACACCTTTGCTTTTTTGGGTGGGAAGGTGTGAGAGCCAAAACACGCTCCCTTGATTTCTCTGGGAGGAGTAGATATTCCAGGCACTCTGCATCTTTGAGCAGACTTCTGATGGTTTGCATTTCTTACCTGCATACCCCAGGCAGAAGGGCATTAAAATAACTGCTGATGCAGAACTCTCTATTTACTGAAGCACTGTCCCCATGGTTGTGCTTTCCTTGTGCTGTGGCTCCTCCATCAGCGTTATGAAGGCAAAATTTGCATAGCTGGCCCAACACAACTGTGGATTGTAATAAAATTGAGGAGGAGCAAATTAAACAGAGCCTCTAAGATGCTGTGAAGACAGATTGTGGTGCATGCTTCTTACTGACCTGGTGGTGGTGATTGTGAGAACATGAGTAATGAGGTAACCTCTCTATGACTGTCCTTTAATGGCCAGGTGAAACAAAACATCTCTCTAGGCATATACAGGCATTATTGCAGCGTTGCATGAGTTCTTGTGTGCTTTGTGACTGAAGTTCTTGAAGTGGATTTTAATATGCCTCTTACAGGGAGCAGAGCAGGCGCAGAGTCCAGAGGTGGTTCTGAGGGAGAAGATGCATCAGCTGAGCAAGAATTCAGTAAGAGAATTGCTCTCCCCATCTCCGGGGTTGTGCTCGTGTCTGTGTGGTTTACACGGGCCATTTTCACAGCTGCACGTGCAGACTGGTTTCATATGCAAATTTTATATGAGGTTCTGCTCATAAAGTGTAGCCAGAACTCTGCACGCTGCAAACTGCAGACAAATTGGTACGGGCCGGTCCAAGATGAGCTGCGCTGACAGCCAAGCAAGTCAGCGTGCAGCTTTCCCAACATTTACCTGCAAAATGGCCATGTGTTCTGCCGTGCTGCTCACTGCCCAAACAGAAAGAGAGCGGGGAGGTGCTCTGGGGGACATCAAAGAGTGAAGCTTTGCTGTGCCAAGTCTTGCGCTCTCATTTCTTTTTCTTTGTGGGAAGAGGCTTCAGCAGCAGCTACAGGGTTGGTGATGTCTGACTTTGCAGCCCCACAGCTTTGGCTTCCCTTTCCAACAGCTTTAGAAGCTCAGGTGTGGATCTTTTTTGAAGTGAAGCCAGATGCTTCAGAGCACAGCAGCTTGATGGGATTTATCTCCTTTGTATTGCATAGCTAGACTGAGGGGCAGGGTGTTTCCACATAATATCTACCTCATCTGTGGTAAGTAGGCACCTGGTAAAATCCGTGATTGTATTATGATGCATTTCACTTAGTGATCGTAGGGGTCTGCACCCAGTTTTCCTCTAGCGTACAGGTCAGGTGAGAGTTATTAGTTGATATTGCTCAGCTGTGGGTGCTCAAGAATACATCAGGCATAGTAAGGATATCACTGCCAAGTAGATTGTCCTGGACATGGGTGGAACATAATCCAAAACCATCCCTGGTTCACGTTTGCCCAGGCAAGAGCCGATCCTAAAAGCAGGCCAGAAAAACTCTTGTCTCTGACAAGAGAGGTCAGGTAAAGGAGCCCAGCATGAAACAAGGCAACGGAAGGATGAGCAGTACCTAGCTTGTCCTTTATACAACTTTTGTCTGCAGAGTGTTAAGATACAGAAAATGCAAAGGGCAGAACAGGTTAGCCTTTTTTAAGGGGCGCAGTGGCCAGAAAACAGCAGAATTAAAATGCATGCTGAAACACTGTATATGGCACCAGTCAATTTCTCCTGTCTAACAGCAGAGACAAAGCTTGAGAAACCTGAGCAAGAGTTATCAGGACAACCAGGATCTCCAAAGCAGCCTTTCCAGACCTCGGTTCCTGCTCCGCAGCAGGAGTGCCAGCCTCAGGAACAGGAGCCAAGGAAGAGGGATGAAGGGAGAGAGCGGCGGCCCTCACAGGAGAAGAGAAGGGACATGGACCGGCACCAGGAGCTGCCTTCTCAGAGAGACGCTGAGGAAGCCACACCACAGGATGGTGGAGGAAGCAGAAGTGAGTGGCACAGGGCGCAATTTTGGATTCCTCTTGCTTGCACTCCATGAGGCCATTTGCAGAAAGGGCAGCTTTCACTGAAACCTCTGGAGGTTGTTTCCATGTTGTACAAATCATGGCATCAAGTAATGATGGGCTCTCCAGCTCCAAAGGTGCTGGCGTATTGCCTTTGGGAAAATTAATTCAGGGCAAGCTGGCTTCAGGATGTTATAGTTAACTTAGCACAGCAGCAGACATCTCTTTGGCCAGAAGTTACCCTGGGCTGAGCTCCTCTGAGGAGGGGCTCTGTTTTCTGGGAAGGAAAGGTTAGCAATTGGAGGAGGTACTCTGAGCATCTTGCAAAGTGGAGAGAAAAAAAAGCGATGGCTTCCAGACTCAACTGCAAGAAGCCATGCTGTTGCTTTGAGTGGGTTTGGTTTTACTTGTGCTGTCACAATAAACTTGGATCTGAATGATCTTTTTTTACTACTTTTCCTTTCCTGACCACCTCCTTCATTGTGCTTCGCAGCAATTATGCTGAAGCGTATTACGCGATTCACTCCACCAGAAGTGATTGTGGGGCTGCTGGCCCCATATGTACGTCTCTCCACGTCCAGCGTGCGCATCATGAAGAACAAAGCTGGCCGGATGGGGCAGACCTATGGCTTCATTGAACTGGATTCACATGCTGTAAGTAGTTTCCTGCTTTCACGTGCTCCCCCTGTTGGCATCTATAGTCTGTAGAAGACAAGAATCTTAATTAACAGACAGTCCCATGTTGGAGGGTTCACATTTTCTGGTTCTGGGTGACTCCGTAGCTGTGCTTTGGCATTAGTCCAGAGGGTGTTCACCAAAGCTCTTTGGGGCAAGAGCAGCCACGGTGCTGCATTGTGTAGCAGCCCTAGGAGAACATAGTCCCTAGCTGGCTGCTGAAAACAGTCATAGGACAAGCAGAGAACCTAACAATGCATTTATCCTTTTTGTCGCATCCTAAATGCCCTCACTGATATTTAGACAGAAGTGTTGTGTTTCCTGTCCTAGTGTGGTCATCATGTAAGCACAAAGCCTTCCTTTCAGGCAGACTGGATTTGGGAAACAGGCTTATGCTTCCTTCTCATGGCTGTGAAATTCTCCTTTCTTTTTACAGGAGGCACTGAGGTTGCTAAAGATACTGCAGAATCTGGATCCCCCTATCTGCATTGATGGACGTACGGTGGAAGTGAATCTGGCTACAGGGAGGAGAAGGTAGAGCCAGATGGGGCAGTAGGGTTGTCCGTTGGGTGATGTGCTGCAAAGCTAGAGCTGTGTTGTCAGGCCAGGTGCTTAAAGGTTGGCACGTGAATTAGCACAGATGTTTCTACAGCCTAAAAATATGTTGGAGAGCTGAAGGCATCGGAGCAAGAAGCTTCAATGATTGAGCAGTATGGGATTAATCATCATACTGCATGGCCTCTTGTTGCTGTCTAGCCATCAAATCCCATTGTGAGGGAATTAAGGGTTTTGGCTTTTAAAAAAGCAGTTGGAGAGATTCATCTTTGTGGACAACAGCAGAGTCTCTCTGCAAAGTCTCTCTGTCTCCTGGGATGGACACAGTCTGTCATGTGGCCAGCGAAAGTGGGCTTTCTGCCTTTATTGGTCCTGCTGATCATTTTGAGTATATGGAGGTTAATGTGAAGCCAGATTGACATTAACCTGTAACTTTTACCTCAACAGGAATGACTATGGGGAGCACGGTGACAATTCCTACTATGGCCCGGTAGGTCTGCACAGCTTCCCTGCAGATCGCCAGAAAGGGAGGGAGCACCGGGGGTAATAGACGTGACTTCAGCGTTTTCCCTTTGGGATGCTGAAAGTTCAATGTGTTTGAAGATGGGATGATAATGCTCAAGTGCGCTCTTCACTGCTACGGTGCCCCTGGCACTGTGTTCATAATGTGCACAGACGTGCAAGTCGGCGTGCGGATGCTGCTTGAGGGAGTTCTGGGCTGGATTACTCTATGCCACGCTTTTACAGAGTGACTTAATTGATGACTGGTCTCGGTTCCTGGAGTGAATGTGTCTTCTCTAGTGCTTGTTACTAGACTACAGGGCTCTACAGGGCCCGTACTGAATGGGCTGAAGGCTTCAATACGATTGCCATGAGCACCTCATTTAAAGTTTCACGAAAGCTACAGAGGTCCCGTGCTTTGCAGCACTGTCCATTGCTCTGTAGACGAAAAGCTATGTCTGCTTGTGCTCTATTTAGGGTAGCTAAATGAGCTGTTTTCATGAACTTTGGGCCTGTGAGAGGGAGGAGAAGCAATATGATGTTTGTCAAAGAGTCTCTGATCTGTTTGTGTTGTTCACTTACTCCAGGGCAGAAGGGGCATGAGAGACAGGAGGGGCAGCGAATCACAGAGACGCACCAGGGCACAGTGTAAGTTAAGCTCTGCCTCACTCCTACTGTGGAGACTTTTCTTCCTTAAAAGGGCACTGACATGTAGAAATCAACCCAAAAATATTTTTAAAGTTTAAGAGTAGGCTTGTTTGCTACACCCACTTCTGAGTTCTTTTGCCAGCTTTGTTTAGTCACATTTTCCTATCTGATGATGTGTTTCTCTCTACCCTTACTGTGCAAAACTACGTGCAGATAAAGAAAACTTATTGTGTGCTTTTCCTTGTTGTAAACCGATGAGATAAAATCAGCCTGGCAATTACCAGATGAGACAGAAGAAAATACACTCTGCAACAGTGACAGTAGCTGGAAGAACACTCCTGATTGTTTTACTAACTTATGTGTAGTATTGCTGAGCTCTGACTAATAACACTTTGGAAAGGAGAAGCATTCTTCACATTATTGGCCTACCCTTAAGGCCTTTGGGTTTTCCTGTAGAAACAGTTTGCTCCCCTTTCTTATTGGGAGCTTTCATGTACCCACGGGGCGGCGGAAGGAAGGGATGTGGGGAGCCTCATCACTTTAAATAGGAGACTGTTTGAAAGAGCACAGCTCTTCCTTGTTCACAGGGGTGGGTGGACACAGAGCCTGGTATTCATTACTCCATTCTTAGGGAAATTACTAAATTTTGTATCTTTGTCTGGTCCAGTGTTGGGGTCTGGTGATTTCAGCACAGCCCCTGTAAATGTGTTTTGATGTGGAAGTTTTGCCAGAGTCCTAAAACAGGGGAATTGTGAAAACCTCTCTCCCTTATTACTCATTAAAGAAAAGAAGATGTAGGTCCAATGATGTAAGGATACTCGTACCTCGCTTGCCAGGAGAGAAGAAGTATTCTTCCCACTCTTGATCTTTTCACCAGTGTAATATTTCCTCATGATTTTGTCATAAAAGGCAAGTTCTGTCTTTGGAAGATTCTGGTGTTAACTCTTGTCTCTCTGTTCAGCTCCATCAGATGTGTCCACATACATCTATGATCCTGAAACCGGGAATTACTATGATCCCATAGCTGGGACATACTATGACCCCAGGACTCAGGTGAGCGCATGGGAAGGAAGCTTTACACCTAGTACATTCCTACAAACTGCCCTTCTCTGGAGAGATTTTGCAGCTAGATCCTAAAGACAGGCTGGCATAGGAGAGTATAGAGGGGTTTGTTTCTCTCACTCAGTCCTCTGACCTGTATAAAAGGGATGCGCGTTCCAAAATACCGACTTAATGAGAGGCTAGGAATCCATTGGGTGTGTGTTGAACCAGGTACTGTAGCTGCCTCTTTGGCTTCTGAAGCCCAGCCTTTGGAGGGCTTTTGGTCTCCACTTCATTGAGTAGACTTATGGGCAGAGCACCCTCGCTAGATTTTACTGAAGACATGCGATATGTGACTCTGTGTTAAAAGATGGACAAGCAGAGCTCTGTTTTCATTGGTGGTCTCTTTGCTCCCTGGCCCCAGACAGCAATGGTTACAAGGATGCCAAAAAAGAGCCCTCAGCATAAGTTCACTGGGACTATCATCTTGTTTTTATGATACTGGAGATGTCCATGTTCTGGGTGAGCAGGGTAGCACTCTGATGACCTGGCTGTGGTAGACTGTCTTCTGCCCCAGCAAAGTTGTGAAACCTTTGCCCTCGGCTGTCTGAGGCTCTGCGGTCCCTTCTTACTGTGCTGGTCTCCCCAGCCAAATAAGGACAATGAGCCCAATAAGAAGATTGCAGGGGTTTGGCTAAGTCTCTTCGAAATGCCTCTTTCAGAGAGAAGTCACGATAGACCGAGAAGCCTGCTCATCACCTACAGAGAGCAGAAGGCGACGGCATGGGAGCCAAGAGCGAACAAATGAAAGGAAGGAGCCACACAGCAGGGAAAACAGGGACAAAAAGGAGAAAGGGAAAAGCACTTCTGCTAAGGTAAATCCCACCAGGTGTCAGAATGATCAGAGATCTGAGGCCAGGAGGCTGAGGAAAGAGAGGTTAGGAAACAGAGAGTAATTTGTAGAGGATTCAAAGAGGAAGGGACAGTGAGAGAAAACGATGAAATATATGGGGTCAGCTGCAGGCCAGGAACATAGTTGTTGTCTGGCCAGGTGGGAGTAAGCTGCTGAAATTTGTCTCTTGTGACATTAAGTGAGGGCTTCTCATCCCTTCTGTATGGTAAAGGATTCAGAAACATCCAGGTAACTGAGACACACATTTCACTCACGCTGCTGAAAGCACCCAGCTATTGTAACAGAGCCAAGAGAAAAATAGCAGAGATGTTTAAACATAGCAAGTCGGATAATAACAGACTCAGCTCTCCCCTAAATGCAGTTCCTGCCCCCCCCAAACATCACAGGCAGGAAGATGAGGCAGACGGTGCAGGTGAACTGAGATTGAATGCAGTTAGGAGTCTGTGTGGGACCTCCTGTATGGTCCCCCCTAGAGCCCCGGTCCTGGGGCAGTGCCCTTCAGTGCTGTTCCCAGTGAGCAAACGCTGTCTCCCCAACGTGGGGAGCTACTGAGTGGGGGGAGCTGCCCAAAGTGATGTTTGAGCATGGGTGCTGGGAGCAGGATCTTCCACAACAGTGCTGTGATACTGCCTGGGCCCGAGGAATGCCAGGAGAGTTGGTAGAGTGATTTAGCTATGAACGCAGAAACTTTGTTTTCCACCTTGGCTGTTAGTCTGTATATTCTCAACCAGCTCTGGGCAGCTGGGACCTGGGGAGTGTAATTGTCCCTAATTTTGGTACCAAGCCAGCCAAGGAGTCTCATCTGGTATGGAGGATGCCTGCTTTCAAGGGTACTGACCTAGGGGAAACAAGGTCGTGTCTGAATGGAGGGTGATATAATCTCCAGTAGAAATCCTGCTGTCATTTTTCCTGGCTGAGTGGTTTCCGTGGATGCTCAGAAGCAGCTTCCTGGCTGCTGTGTGCAGTGACCGACCCCTGTGCTGCCGACGGCCTAATGCCCAATCTTGGGTTTTTCAGAATGAGCCTGGAGAGGAGAGGTTCTTTGCAGAAGACGTCTTCAAAAAGCCCTTGCCTCCTTCTGTGAAAAAGGACGAGAGTGCAAGCCTGGTAAGGTGTTGCGTAGCACTTTTCTTCAGTCAAGTGTGAGCAGCTAATGAACTGCTAAACTAGCGCATGGCCAGGGCTTCGGCCCAGTTCTCTGAAAACATGTAGATGTGAAGCTTCACCCCAGCCTGCTCTTTGTGCTGCTTAGCGTACAAGTGAGCATCACAGGCTCATCCCGTTGCAATGCTGGGGGAGCACAGCCTCGGAAAAGGAAGATCCTGAAAACACCACCAAGCTGGTTGAGCCTGGCCACTATTGTGCCACAGACACAGCAGAGAAAACTGGTGGTGTGATGCTTTCCTCTCCCCACCTATAGTACTTGTGCTTTGTCTCATCTCTCACAGGCAAGCAGGACTGTAACTCCTCCTGGAGCAGTGGGTTTCTCTGCTCCCGTGCTGGCTGGCTATGGGGGTGGCTTTGCACCTGGTCTCTGTCTCCTTCGTGCACATGCAGAGGTCTCCAAACGTCACCTGGCCCTGTCCCAGCTCCATCACTGGTCTGAGGCACGGCGGGGCTGCTGTCAGCATCACAGTCCAGCAGGGAGTGAGAGTGGAGCAGGCTGGGACAGCATGGTGAACTGTTGCGGCTGTCCCCAAAACCAAGGGCCTAGCTCCAGGACAGCTCTGAATTCCCCAGAATGGGAATGTCTCCCACCAAAACCACCACCTCATTTCTGCCATCTGCCTGGTTTCCTTGGAGGCCTATTTAAACGGGTGCTTATCTGTTGCGTGCACCGAGTCCATGCTATGGCAGTCTTAACACCTCATCTTGATTGTTTCAGAATGAGACTGGAGACGAGAAGTTCTCTGCAGAAGATGTCTTCAAAAAACCATTACCTCCCTCCATGAAAAAGGACGAGAGTGCAGCCCCAGTAAGTGGCTCCGTAGGATTGGGATTTGCCTTGTTTGAACCCAGCCGCAGGGCTACAGAGGCTCACCAAAGCCTGGCCATGACCTTGGATGGCAGAGGCGCCAGCTTCTCATATCAGAAGAGGGAGCATTGGAGATGGAATGGCAAAGGCGGTTTGTTTTATAACTCTGAGCTTGTTTGTGGGCTTCTAGCACGGGGAAATCCAATACCTGCATTTAAGGTGGGTCTCCTCACTCAAGCAGTCCTCAGGCAGAAAACTCTTCCAGCTGCCTCCGAACTGAGGAAGGCCAAACCTCACTGATCTCCATTGCTAGAGGAAGTGACCGATAGCACCTCCCTGCCAAATAGCCACTGCTTTATTCAGCTTCTTGTGCTTAGGTGTGCGGCAGACTGGGAAAGCCTGGCACCAAAGCACAGCCTGTCTGGAGAACAGAAGGGCACCTACCCTGTGGCCTTTAAATGCTGGCCAGCCAGCTTCTTCCCATTCCCTACCCGTGCTGCTGGGATGCTGCTCTCTGGCTCCTGGGCTGGAAGGGAGACAGAAATCACGGGGAGATTGGTTGGGGAAGTAGAGCCCCGCGTGGCAGGGCAGGCTTGACGCTACAGATTGTCACACTTTTCTGCCTCTTCCCTCAGCCCAAGGTGGTGAACCCCCTGATAGGACTTCTGGGAGAGTATGGAGGAGACAGCGACAATGAAGAGGAGGAGGAAGAGGAGGAGCAGTCACAGGTACAGTGGCTGCCGCCTCCCCACCCACCAGCCCAACGTGAGGAGCAGCCGAGGAAGGCCAAGGCCAGCGACGACAAGCTGACCGACTGGAACAAGCTGGCCTGCTTGCTGTGCAGGAGGCAGTTTCCCAACAAGGAAGTGCTCATCAAGCACCAGCAGCTTTCCAACCTGCACAAGGTATGGGGGAGCTGGTGGCTGCGGCGCTGCCTGTGTGCTGCAAGCTGCCTTTGGCTCAACAGCTTTGTGGTCCGCAGGGAAAAATGCGATGGCTGGGTGGGAAGAGCTGTGCTGAATTTGACACAGTAGCAGGCAAAGTTCCCATCAAAGCGCTGTTCAAAGCATTGTGTGAGCTGCCTGCTCCTGCCATGGGAGTGCTACAACATCAAGGTGTGAGTTTTTAAGCCATAGCGAGATAGCTCAGGCTTGGGGAGAGTGGGGTGCTGGCACACACCAGTGTGATACAGCAAGAACTTAGCACATGCCTCCCCATGTTCTGCGCTGCATTTGAGCTCTTGCTTTTAGGAGGGCCAAACCGCACGCAGGTTAAAATAGGACTGGTTGGCTTCCTAACTATGGAGAGGACGGCTCCTGGCCTCTGTGGGAGAGTAGGTAGTCTGGGCTGCAAGTCTGGTATAGTCCAGGTGCAAGACCATGCTGCTTTACCTGGACTCCTTGTGGGTGGAGCAAATGACCCCGACAGCTTGTATCCTCTGCTGACGCTGGCTTCTGTTTTCTTCCTTCCAGCAAAACCTGGAGATACATATGAAGATCAAACGATCTGAGCAGGAACTGGCATATTTGGAGAAGAGAGAGCGTGAGGTGAGTCTGTAGCGGTAGGCAGACTTCTGTTAGGGGTCCTGCATTAACGGGGTGTTGGTCCCAGGCAGACTCTCCACTTAATGGACCTGTATCTGCAGCCTGGGCATCAAATGCTTCCCAGAGAGTCTTTGAACTGCGGGCACGCTCTGCATTTGGACTTGTAGGTAGTGCTGTGACTTCTGAGAGCAGGTCTCCTTCATCCCAGAAGGGTTTGTGTGTGGTTCTGTTGCTCTACAAGCCAGCTTTGGGCTAAGTGGGATCCAGATTTCCATCTAAAATTGATGCAATGTATGGGCTGCTGCTGCCTGGCCAGGAATGGGAGAACTGTAACTGTCGTTTGTTCGGAAGGTGGCAGAGCTGCTCCCGGTGCCATAATTGGAAGGCTTCAACCACAGCTCTGGGTCAGCCCAACAGAGGCCATCACGACAGAATATGTGGATTGTGGGTCCTAGAAACATCCAGGATTTGTGGGTCCCCACCTGGCTGTAGAGCAGTCTCCTGTGGACTGTTGAATACTTCGTAGCTCCCATACTTACTTTGTTCTTTCTGTTATGAAGGGGAGATATAAAGACAAAGGAAATGACCGGAGAGAGAAATTCCAGCAGATGGATTCACCAGAGAGGAAACGACTCAGATACGACCGGGACTCAGAGAGGTAATGGCTGCTCTTGGTTAGATCTCTTTGGGGCTGCTGATGCCGGGATGGCATGTGTGCTGCTGGCACGCCGAGGCCGGGAATTGACCAGTGGGGTAGATCTGCAAGAGTAACAGCCAGACGGACTGAGATTCTTGTGGGTAGAGTTCCCCAAAGCGTGAGGCTGTTGTGCTGCAGGACTTCTCCGAGAGGGCAGGAGAGGGCCACGGGTGTGGAGTGCAGGGGTGGAAACGAGGGTTTAGGGGAAAGCAGAGACAAGCTGGATGGGTGAGATGGGGGGCTTTCAGTGTGCCTGGCCAGGCGCAGGGAGCAGAATGCAGCCTGTTCCCATCCACCTCATCCTTAAGGCACTTGCTGTCCTCCTGTCCTGGCATCTAGCCATTGAAAGAAAGAGCAAAGCTGTGTTTCATCTGTTCCACTGACTCAGAGGAACACTAGGAGCTGTTTCCATCTCCTTCGGAGTAGGTGGAGGAAGAAAGTGCGTGCTGTGCGGAGCTCTCGAAAGGCCTGCCTGCTGCAAGCTCGCGTGTTCCAGTGGGCTGAGGAACTGCTAGGCATGTGTTGAAGACAAAACTGGTTATGTGCCTGTTCCCTTCTGGTACAGCACCTCAGAAGGAGACCTTTCCTCCGTGTCTTGCAGTTTAAAAATCTGCATCTTCTCCTTCCTCTGTTTTCCTGGAATAGCTGTGGATAAACTAAAGCAGTTTGTGTGCAGTATCAGCAGCAGCCAGAAAGTAGAACTTGCCTGAAGGAAGCTATTTTTGTGCTGAGCGGTTTTCAAAACTATGGGGTTTGGTTAATGGTTTTGGATGAGTAATGACCAGGTGGGGGAAAGAGTGTCTGAATCAACACTGGATCTGTTGAGCTGAATGACCACAGCGCTGGGAGAAAAGAAAGATCTAACAGAGCAGCAGGGATTGGACTTCACTTTCTAGCCATTGCTAAAATTCGGATTCAGAAATGCGAGCACAGAATGCTCCTGGCTTGCTCGTACCATAAATATTTTGGAGTCTGAGCTCATTTCCTGTGCCCTGGTGTATTTTCCCCTGAGGTGGGACAGAGAGTTATGCGGTCCAAGGTGTCTGAGCCTTTCACACAGAATCCACCAGGTTGATTTCCGTGGGCGGTGTGCTTCTTGCAAGCAACTTGGGTATCCCTCAGGAGAGGCTGGAATGTCAAAGAAAGTGCTATTAGCAGAGCTAAAAATCCCTGGCGTGTGTTCGAAGCGTTGCAAAACTGGACCATTGATTCTGCCTTTTTTGCAGTGACTATGACCCAAGGATTGATAGCAACAACAAAGGGAACCGAACGTTGCAGTCCGCGGGCTGGAAGAAGGGCTTCGGCCACAACCAGCAGGGCACAACATCACCGCTGGAGGTGAGTCTTCCCTTCCTTTCAAAACACATCACTGTCCTGCAGCAGGTAATGTCTCCCAAGGCAGCTGGAGGGAGTTTCCAGCTGGAACAAAGAGTCAAACTGCAAGTCTTGGCGCCCACTTGATGGAATAATATGTGTGTGCTAATTAACTTTGCAGGCTGGGAGGGGCTGCAAGTATGTTGGCAGCGGAAAAAGGTTAGAATTTATATGGATCTGGAGGGGTTGAAAATAGAGTAACAGTGAGTAGGGAGGGTGTGAGCATCTCATTAATACCTGCCCAAAGCCAGGCTGGGGTTTGAGCAGGTCACCAGCTCAGTGCTCTGCAGCCGCGTGAGCTGGGGGAGAAGGTGAACATCCTCCGGGGAGGCATGAGCGTAGCCAAAGCCACGGGGCACGTGGTAACTGTTCGTCTACTCTGCTCATGAGGCTCTCGCTGCCGTTCTGGACTTTGGAAGGGAATACCAGGGTACATGGGCTGATGAGGAGCAGAGTCCCATCAACAAAGGGCTTCAGGGAGAGGCAGGGTTGAGTAGATCCTGCCTTCTGGGACAGGCTGGTCTCTCAGCGGACCTTCATTTGCTGCAGAGGGTTTGTCTGACAAGTGGCCTGGGGCAGGGACCGCTCTCCCTTGCCCAGGGGCCCGCGAGCAGCACCGTGCCCTTGTGCCAGCAGGTTTGTCGCCTGGCTGCCGTGGCGTCGGTGCATTGCTGAGGGGCAGGCGACTTGCAGCGCGGCTCACGTTGCGACATTCAGTTTGCGGTCGAGTATATCGCTAAAGGGAAATATTTGAGGCTTCGTGACGTGTGTTTGCTTGAGCCCACACACACGAGGCAAGATTCCCTCTTCAGTGCAGACAGCAGGAACCGGCCCCAGCTGTTGCTCAGCCCTCATGGAGAGTTTCCTGTGGCCATAAAACAGGCTTTGTCGAAGAGCCAGCTCCGGCGATACGCTCTGGGAGGTCTGACCTCCGAGCAGGGCTCCTGGACTGGACTGGATGGGGGAGCTGATTGCAAAGCACAGCCTTCAAACAATTCCTCTAAAGGCCTCCCAAAAGAGCCCTGGAGATGTGCTTTCTTCCCGCTTCCAAGTCATGCAAAGCCATGTACCCACTTCAGCCCCCCAGGGCTTTGATCTCTTGGCCTAATTGATCACATCTCTGGTATTCAGATAAGTCGGACTTCAAAGCAAGAGAACCTTTCAGCCTTGGGCCTGCTCTCCTGGGCTAACTCTAGGCAGGTATTACTGAACAATTCAGATGCTGGCTGCAAAAGCCGGTCTTTAAAAACTGGTTGAAATTCGAAGTGAGCTACCAGAGCCCACGGGATCTCTATTAGAGGAGAGAACAGCTGAGCTTGTGCAAACGCAGGCTAACTGCAAACAGCTCCCCGGGAGCCCAGCTCTCTCGCTGGCACTTTCCTTTGCTCTGTTTCGATCCTCGCTCGCACGTGGCTGCCTCTCGGCTGCCGGCGCTGCCTCTTTTGGCTGCCTGCTCCCACCCCACCGTATGCTCCTGTTGGTTTCCGCAGCCCATCCCCGTGGTTTGATTCTCACCGGGCATTTGCTGGCCATGTTTTTGTTGCCCGCAAAGGGCCGGTAGTTTCTCGTGAACAGCTTTTGGAGGAACACGGTGCACTTGCTCTCCCTCCTCTCCCCAGTCCGCACGACAGCAGTCAGCTGTCCTGAAGCAGCCCGGGAGAAGCCTTTCCTTTATGGGCGGCAGGCGAGGAGGAGAAATCACTAACGTGAGCTGTGTCTGTTTTCAGGCAGAAAATCGGAAGAAGGGCCCTGGCCTGGGGGCCCCGGGGAAGCCCAGCAAGAGGCAGTCCAACGAGACCTACCGCGACGCCGTCCGGAGAGTCATGTTTGCCCGCTATAAGGAACTTGAGTGAATGGTGGAGAAAACCCCAAGCCTCTCTTTCCCGTCTCTCTCTCTCTCTGTCTTTCTCTGTGTCATGTTCTCTTGGGGGTTTGGCCTTTTTTTTTTTTTTTTTTCCAATTGTTACAGGTTTTGCTGCTAGAATTTTTTTTAATAAAACTGAAAATTTGTCAGTGCTTGTCTCTTGCCTAAAATGGCATGTTTTAAAAGCACGTGATGCTTTGGAAGAGTCCCACCGTGTTTTGCTGTCTGCTGGTGAGGTCCCTGGGGCTTATGCCCACGTCGGTGGGGCTGGGACAGGTTTGGTCACTGTCCTGCAGCACGTTCCCTGCCAGCTCGGGTGCCGTGTACTCGTGGGTCAGGATGTGACCTGGCAGCAGGGGACAGCCCTGAGGCCTGGGAGGAATTCAGGAGCAGGAGCGACCTGTGTGGGATTCATCCTGGCTGTTAGCAAGGACAACTGGGTTCAATTAATAGCAACAGCTTAATGGCTAAAGGTGCTTTAACTGGTGCTGGGCGTCATCTGGGCTTCCCAACCAGGGCAGAGCCCTCCCTTTGCTCCCCACAGAGCCTGGGGAGGGCTGCATCTGCTGACAGTGGTGTTGGACACCGTTGTGGGGACACAGCCATGCTGGTCCCGTGTGGCAGGGGCCGTGTAGTGGCCCACAAGGGACTGTGTTTGTCAGAGAAAATGCTGTTTTGAGCAAGTGCTGCTCACGCAGCCCAGGGGGGTGCAGAGGCAGCTCCTGGGCAGGGGGTTTGGACACATAATGGGGCGGTTTGGCCAAAGCATGATGAAAGCGTGTGTGTGTGTGAGCGTGGCAGGGGTCGCGGGTGGCAAGGCTGAGTGTGGCCTATATGGATAAGGACAATGCTGCTGGCGGTGGCCAGCGGGAGCAGACGACGTGCCAGATGGGCAGGAGGGGGGTGATGGAGCCGCGGTGGCTGGCATCCACCGCTGCTTTCCTGCTCGCCTGGCAGAGAGCAGGCCCCAACATTGCTTTCAAATATCCCAAAGGAGGGGGAAAAAGAGGCCTGTGGAAGCTGAAGACATCAAGATGTGGAGGTGAAGGGCCACCTGCAACAGCTGACAAATTCTACAGGGAGCACAACGCCTGTCCATGCTGCATTTCCTTGTCTCCCACACAGGCAACCCCAGAGAGGTGTGGGGGACTTGCTCGCTGCCACCCCGGTCCTTGGTGCTGCACTCGGAGGTGGGGAGGGCCATTGCGGCGGTGGTGAGTACAGGGGTGTGAGGGGAGGGAAGGCGTGCGCCGTGGGCCATCGTATCGTTTAGAAAGGGTTTGTAGCAGCCCCCTCCTGCCCAAGAGCCCCTCCGTGGTGGGTGCAGGGGCTCTGAGCAAACCCGGGGAGAGGAGCTGCTCAAGAAACTTGCTTTAGAGAGCCACGTGGCAGTTTGGATGGAGGAAGGGTCAGTAATGCTTGGGTGTTAAAACAAAGACACTCGGGGACCACGTGCACAACCAGCACCCCCGAGCAGCTTGTCTGGGTCTGTAGGTTGGGAGGGTCTGGGTAATGGTGATAATGGTGTTTTTAATGGGCATATGGGTGATGACCCCGACCCCGATAGCTCTGTTACAGTGGAAATAGTGAGGAATTATCCCAAACTAGAGCCTGAGCGAGTAATGTGAAATCCCAAGGTGTAGCCACCCTTCGCACTCCTCCTGGTGATCTCCATACGAGGGCGAAGAATTTGGAAGAATGTGCAGGAGGAGGAGGCCCTGCCTGTTACGGAGGTCTGCGGCCTGGGCGGCAAGCCGGGACCGCGCTCCCCACGGGAGTCGCGGCCACACGGGGAAGGCGACGGGCTCCTGGGGACGAGCTCCCTCAGAGGGAGCAGGCGCAAGGTGTGGAGGAGCAAGCTGCTGCTCCCCAGCCTGGGAATTACTCACGGGCGAGGGGGAAGGGAGGGTGGCTGCGATGGGACAGCATTTTCAGTGGCGCTGGAGGGAAGAAGGGAATTTGGGAGCGGAGCAGGGGAGTCGCTGCTGCACAGGCTGTACCGGGCACCCGCGTGTGCCAAAAACGAGCACCCACAGAGCATCATTCCCAAAGGAAACCGGAGGGAGGCTTTACAACCACCAACTGCATGAGCCCTTTCTCTGATTTTATTAATTTGCTAAGTGGGTACATCCATCTTCCTGAAAACCTGTTAACGGCTGATGATAAGTAATTAATTAGGAGATAATAAAACAGATAAATGTAAGAGCAGCTTCCTTGGGACAGATGGACCTTCGCTAAATAATGTGTGTTCCTTGGCTTAGCTCTGCCTTCGCTCGCTTGCTCGCTTGTAGTCGGCGTGATGTGCGTATGTGAAAGAAGCAGCAACACAGCACTTTCCTTGTAGGCCAATTGCCAGGGCTCAAGTCAGGGACAAGAGAGGAGCAGGAACAGACTGCAGTGAAAAGAGGGGGGGAAAAAAAAAATTAATTAAAAAAGAATCTAATTGCAGGGTGCATCTGTCTCCAATCAAGAGAAATTCTTTTTCTCTGCATGGAGGTAAATCTACCTCCCGTTAGTTATATTAATCGTAGAAATACTAGATTTTGTTGGCTTCCGTTATTTTGAGGATGATTGTAAATGATTGTGGGAAATCAGGAATATTGCTTGTGGCTTAAGATGTTGGAACAATGCTGTGTTACTCTCCGGAATGTGGGATTTCAAGGAGATGTGCTGTGTGTGACTTGGAAAGACCACTCACCCGGATTGAAGAGAGTATCCCAGTACCAGCTCATGGAAAAGCAAGGTAAACCCTGCATTTGATATTGGCTGAATTCCTCTTCCCCAGGGTAACCCAGCGGGTGCCTCCGTGTATTCCCTTGAAGATGTGCCTGTGTTTATGAGGTCCGTAGGTGTATACGTAGGCGTGATGTCTGCCCGTCTTGTGCAGCAGCTGGGGGATATCCAGGATTAGGGAGCGTGGAGGAGCCCTTCGCTGGGGTTGGGATGAAATGACTGGAACGAGGTCATTAACAAACCAGAACAGGTACGTAGAGGAAGAAGCTAAAAGCATTAAAAAGAAGCACCAAGCCAGAAAACGTCATGTCCTCTTAGGAAAACAGCAGCATAGGTGGTGATGTAGAAACCCTAACTATTTATCGTTGGTACAGTGGTTTTGACGTCTTTAATGTTTTCACCTAAAGCCACTGCCTTTATATCTTATAATTATTTTGGGTTTATTTCAAAGATAATTCACAACCGTGCTAGTGCTGTTGCCGCGTGTTGCCTGGCGTGCCATCCTGTGGTGATGGGCAGGACTGAAGATCACAATTTATTTTCATTTTTTGGAAGGTGCTGATAAGAGTATTGGAACAGATCACAAAGTCCTGTGGTGGAGCAGTTGATGGGCCTGGAGACATGAGAGAGTTAGGGGTGTTCAGCCTGGAGAAGACAAGGCTCCGGGGAGACCTTATGGCCCCTTCCAGTCCCTAAAGGGGCTCCAGGAACGCTGGGGAGGGGCTGTTTGCAAGGGCCGGTAGCGATAGGACGAGGGGCAATGGTTTCAAACTAGAGCAGGGCAGGTTTAGGGTAGACATTAGGATGAAGTTCTTTACCATAAGGGTGGTGAGACACTGGCCCAGGTTGCCCAGAGAGGTGGTGGAGGCCCCATCCCTGGAGACATTCAAGGCCAGGCTGGATGAGGCTCTGAGCAACCTGACCTAGTTGAAGATGTCCCTGCTCACTGCAGGGGGGTTGGACTAGATGGCCTTTAGAGGTCCCTTCCAACCCAACACATTCTGTGATTCTATTCACAGGAGGAGGACTGGGCTGAGCTGTAACCGGTACTAAGGTTGGTCCGAATGGAAGTGTGTGTGCAAGGAAGCAGGAGGAGAAGCGGCAGAAGAAGGGTTGGAAAGGATGGACAGTCTGGGTAAGGAAGGACACTGCCCCCGGGACATAGTTGCGGGCAGCACTGGTGCCAGGCTGTGTCAGCACGGGGATGTTTTTTAGGAACAGACAACCGGAACCATGAGCTTCATGTTGGCTGGTTTGGGAGGAACCGAAGGGGAGACTGGGTCCAGCACTGAGAGGGCGGGAGGCATAGGCAGGACGCTCGTACTTGCGCCCCTGCCCAAGGAGGGGTCTATCTGAGTTCCATCAGCCACAAAGGCCGGTGTGCAGGAGGCTGATTCCAACATAAGTCTCTGAAGCAAGTGCTGCTTCCCCCCGCCCCGTTCCCAATGAATGGCAAGTAGATAGTCTTTGATTTCCAATATTTATTCATGTTACTATTGATACAACAGTGATTCAGGACCTTGTGAGTGGAACATATTGATGTAAAGAGCCGGAGCTGAGCTTTCTAGAAGGAAGAAAACAGCAAAGTGGGATGAAGGAAGAATTTTTAAGGGGGAAGGAGAGAAAGCAAGCAGTGAACGTGCTTCCCTTCACAGCAGTAGCCTGCTTGAAGGAGAGAAGGGGTGCAGTTGGAAGGAGGATGGGGCTGCGGCTGCCCCTCTCGGCTTCAGCACAGCCAGGGAAACCTCTTCCCTGGAGCGGCAGGAGCAAGCTGTCCCTCGGCAAGGTGGGAGCAGGACTTCTCCGCTGTGGGATGAATAAAAGAAGCGCTGCTTTGTCTCAGTCGTGGCGTTCTTCAGAGTCCGTGCCAAAGAGCAGCTCTGGCTGGAGCGTGCAAAGACGGCCCAAAAAGGCAGTCGAGGGGTGGGCATGGGATGAGGGACCTGTCCTCCTGCAGCATGGACCTGGGAGAGCAAAATGCGCGTTACCGGGGTAGCGCAAAGGCTGAGAGCAGAGCTGACCCCAGCTCCCTGACCTGGCAGGTCCGTTTGGGGACCCTCTCTGAAACGCTTTGCGCGGTTTGGCACAGAAAAACACCCCATCTCTGCAGCCCGGGCACACCCACTCCGGCAACGGTGGCATTAAACCCCCGGGGTTTTCTCCAACAGAGGCAAAACCCGTTGCTCCCCAAATGGGGTTTGTGCCACTCATCTGCCAGTGAACTAAAAGTCCCAGCCCCCGGGGGTTTCTTGCCTAATGTACCAAGCGCCGCTGCTGCCAGACATCAGGGACATTGGCGCACTTGTGGGGGCACGGCTGGACTTGGCACTCAGGCAGAGCTCGGCCGGGACACCCCCGAAAGCACAGAGACACCAGCAAGCAGAAGACGAGTGGGCTACAGTTCTTCTACTGATAAAATCTTTAGGAGTAAATACATTGCGATTAGCCATTTTTTTAATATATCCTCCAGACAAATCCACAGGCCTTCTCTTTATCTGAAATGAAAGAGAAGAGGAATAAAAATGTGTGCATGCCTCTAGCTAAATACGGGAAGGTACCTGATGAGTATTGTGAACAATTTAACACATTTAATGTTTTAAAAGGTACAGTTTAATGTTCAGAGGAGGCTGTTGCTCAAATCATGCCCCCACTTTAATGTATTTCTGTATTTATACATATACACGCAGGAAAGACTATTCTATTCTCTATTCCTTGCACCGGGGACATTATGTTTTCAAATGTCAACAAGTATAATCGTCGTGAGACTGCGCTTTCATACACTTCCATCCAGTAGCACAAAGATTCCAAGGAAGATGAATGACATTATAGTAAGTCACATAATGACCGGAATAGCTGAGATAAGCACAGACGCAAGCCCTTGTCCAAATTCTAAATGGATCTTTTTTTTGCCAGCACATTTGGAAGGGGAGAGGGTTTGGCCAAGTTGCTGCTGGGGCGTGTGTGGGGAAGGGGTGGAACGGGACGAGACGGCACCAGGCTGACCCACAGCCCGGTAAAACAGTGCTGGCCCAGGGACCTAACACCCCCCAAAAAAAGCTTCCCTACGGCAATGGGCAGCCGAGAGGACACACACACCTTCCACACCGACCTCCAGCGCTCACACCCCGCTGTGTGGGCCCCGGGTCCTGCTGCTGCGGCTCCGGAGCGCCCTGAGCACGACGTTGTGCGTCGACTCGCTGCTTCCCTCCTCCCTCGGGGACCTGCGTGTGCTGCTGGAAGGAGAGTAACTCCTGCTGGTTCCTCCCAGCAGAGGAAAGAAGGCAGAGGTAGTTGATAGGACAAGGGGTAATGGGTTCTAACTAAAAGAGGGGAGATTCAGACTACGTGTAAGTAAGAAATTTTTTACGCTGAAGGTGGTGAGACACTGGCCCGGGTTGCCCAGAGAGGTGGGAGATGCCCCGTCCCTGGAAACATTCCGGGCCAGGTTGGACGGGGCTCTGAGCAACCTCATCTAGTTGAAGATGCCCCTGCTTATTGCAGAGGGGTTGGAGTACATGACTGTTAAGGTTTGAGGAATCCACAACAGTTTATTGTCATTTAGACAATTATTTATTTGC
The DNA here is from genome assembly GCA_013398915.1 of Dromas ardeola. NCBI lineage: Eukaryota > Metazoa > Chordata > Aves > Charadriiformes > Dromadidae > Dromas > Dromas ardeola. The sequence continues at coordinate 92,501 of VYZM01005168.1, forward strand.
TCACCCAATGACACCTCCCCACCCAGGAAGGGGAATTGAGGAAAACAAGGAAACCCGAGGGTTGAAATATAAACAGATTTAGTAGAATAAAACTAGGTAATTAACCTTAATAACACTAAAGAACCAATACTGATCCCCATACCAATATAAAATACACAAGGATTATACTCAGCCCATTCTCTCAGCAGAAGCTTCCCCCCCACAGCAGGGACAGCCAAGGTGGGACACTGTGAGCGCTGCAGCTTCGGGAGGAAGGGAAGGGCTCAGGGCTCCAGCATCAGGGTCCAGGATGGCAGACATCAAGGGAGAGAGAGAGAACTCGTCAGCAAACTTTCTAATTTGTATTGAATGTGCCGNTTTGTATTGAATGTGCCGTTCATGGTATGAAATAATCCTGTTGGCAGCTTGGGTCAAGTGCCTGGGTCTCGCTCCTCCTTGTCCCCACAGCTGGCGAGCTTGAAAACACTGAGACCTTGAATCCCACATAGCCTAGCTGGCTATAAAGTAATTAGTTTCACAAATTCAGACACTAGAGTCTTCTAAAAGTACAGTTTTACCGAGCACTAGAAGAGACTTTACTGAAAAGTAAAATTGCTGAAAGTGAAATTAATCCTGTGTCACTCAAACCAGGACAATGATGTTTACCTGTCCCTTCCAACCCAAACTATTCTACAAGTCTATAGCATTTTCGGTCGCGGAGGGGAGATCTGCGGCTTGCTGCGATTGTGCTGGCGCGTATCCAGCGTCTGCTTCTCGCACCGGGGCACGGAGGGCTGGCCCCGTCCCCAGGGAGCAGAGGTGGACCAGCAGCACAAGGACCATCCCAGCTGCGCACGGTGTTGCCCAAACCACTTCTCGGCACCCCCAGGAGCTCGGCTCTGCTCCCTGCAGGGGTTGCTCAGCCCCTCTGCGGCCTGGAGGAGGCCAGTCCTCCCTGCAGAGCACCGGGATGTGCTGCGGGGAAGCTGGGGAATGAGAGCATTACACTCCTGGGGACAGAGCCCCCCCATCCCACACAACGGCAGGATGGGCTTGTCCGGAATCATAGAATCATTCAGGTTGGAAAAGACCCTTGGGATCATCAAGTCCAACCATCAACCCCACTCTACAAACTTCTCCCCTACACCATATCCCCCAACACCACATCGAAATGACTCCTAAACACATTCAGGGATGGTGACTCCACCACCGCCCTGGGCAGCCTATTCCAGTGTCTGACCACTCCTTCTGGGAAGAATTTTCTCCTAATGTCCAGTCTAAACCTACCCTGTTGCAGCGTGAAGCCATTCCCTCTTGTTCTATCGCTAATTACCTGTGAGAAGAGACCAGCACCAACCTCTCTACAATGTCCTTTCAAGTAGTCGTAGAGCGAAGCAGCAGAGAGCTGGCTAAGAGCCTGCAGCTCACCCTCTGGAGCCACCTCCAGTCGTCACCTAACGAGCCCCGCTGCCACAGACCACCCCGGTGAGCAGCTCCTGCGCTGCAAGGCGTCTGTCTGCCATCGTATGGCATGGCTTCATCATGCCGGACTTGATCTGGAGGGAAGGAGAGGATCAGCCTGAGGAGCTGGAGTGCCTGTGGTGGGGTGGGGTGGATTCCCACCCAGCGGGAGCAGCAAGAGCAGGCTCACCCCAGCGCAGGCGGTGCCCTCGCCCACCAGGGTGCAGTCCCCCCAAGAGCAGGGCCAGCGTGGTGGTAGTGACAGGCCCCCACCAACAAGCTGGTGCCGAAGCTGCCTGTGCCATTGGTCCGAGATCCGTGTGGGAGACAGGGCTGCCTACATCAGGCTGAAGTCCACTCAGGAGAGCGGTCTGGACCCAGCACAGACCTACCTGCAGTACAACTTTGGAGGGGGCTCATGGCCCCAGCCTGGGTTTAAATGGAGCCCCCAGCCCGATGGGCAGTGGGTGGGGGTCCAGGTGAGCTCAGTTAATGTCCCCAGGGCCCCAACACCCTTCCTGGCCCCACCGGGATCTTGGGCAGCTCCCTTGGGCCCTTCCTATTGCCAGGGCTTAGGAGAGGGGCCGAGCACCTCTCCGGGTGTAGGGCAGTTAGGCAGCAAAGTCCCTTTTCTCCAAAGCCCTGTTGGGGTGTGCCCGCTCCGGCGCATTGATGTGGCTCAGGGGTGCACTTCTGAAACTGATCTCCCGCCATTCCCCACTTTACTGCGCTTTGGATTGTGTCCTGGAGCAGTTCTGGAGAGCTCAGGCCTGGGAGAGCGTCATCTGGATTCCTTTCGGATGAAACCAAATCAAATGCGCTCCAGGAACACACCTCACGCTCCCCAGCCACTGATGGGCCCTCAGACCAGAGCAGAGCTCGGCTGGAGTGAAAAAAAAAAACCTTGTAAATGTATCGTACATACGTTGGGTCCTCGGCTGTCTGCCTCCGCTCCCACTGCGCCGTGCTGGCGCGCAGCCACCAGAGCCCAAATCCTCCCAGATTTTTCTTTCCGTAACGTTTTGCTCTTGGGTCGGTTGCGGACCGGAGCTTTCCTTTCAAAAAATCCCCCTGCCAGGCAGCAGCGGGATGGTGCCCGTGTGCCTCCGCTCCTCTGGAA